>VWZV01011147.1:480397-705428 GCA_013397155.1 Irena cyanogastra
ACCCATAAAATTTTAAAGATGGACAAATAGTTAGCACTGGGACATGGTTGTGTCATTTTCATCACAGAGAAATGTAACAGAGGACAGTAGCAAAAGTGGTATGTGACTGCTGACAAAGCTGATTTCATTACAAGGATTAATAGCAACAAATGAAAAAGCCAGAAATAGCTAGGGAGTAGTTAGATATTTGGCTGAATATAATGATGCAAACCTTCACTGAACACAGATACAGTAAATATATTAGAGCAAATAAATCTGTAAGTATTTCCATGGCAAACTGAAGTTTTTCTATTATGGATCTGCCATAAAGAAAATGTTTCAAAAACTTATGAATCTTAAGGAATATAACGAAGAGTCAAAGCACCTATTTACCTTGAAAATACAAAGGAGTCTAAAACAAAGAAAAACAAAAGGAAAGGAAAGAAGTTATTCTGCATCTGTAGAGAAATCAGGCAGCACTTCAGTAATTAATATTTATTACTTATGGCACCTTTCATACATTGAAAATGCTGAACAAACATGAACTGACTTGTACAACATCTTTACAATACGTGATACACATAATTATGGAAATTACAGCAGGGGGCTGTCAATGGTATAAAATACTGGAGATCCTCCCTTGTGGGGAGAAGCACTGCACCTGAGAGGAGGCTGCCATGTAGGGATTGCACAGCACATCTGAGGACAAAATTTACTCTGAAACTGAAGAGACAGAAAGACAGGGCAAGACAAAAAGGCAGGGCAAACTTCCACAGCATATGCAACTAAGATGGTTATAAATGAAAGCAACAGAAGCAGATTTTGACATGTGACTATTTTCAGGTTGGAGGTAATCGCGTTCAAGTTGAGCATAACATCTGCAAGGCAAATACCCACTGGAAAATGGAAAAAGTTGTTTCCCCATCACCACATAGAATCATTAAATATTCTGAGTTGGAAGAGACTCACAATGATCAAGTCCAGCTCATAACTCTGCATGGTACAAACTATACCACATACCCAAGAGTGTTGTCCAAACACCTCTTGAACAACAGGCCATGACCACATCGCTGAGTAGCTTGTTCCAGTGCTTGACCACTCTCACAGAGAAGAATATCTTCCTAATAACAAATCTCACCATCCCCTGATGCAGCTTTAAGTCATCCCCTCACATTCTATCACTGGACACCAGAGAGAAGAGATCAGTATCACCCTCTGCACTCACCCTCATTAGGATTTTGTAGACAGCAGCTCCTCAGCCTCCTCTTCTCTAAGCTGAGCAAACCTGGTATCCACAGCTGCTCCTCACAAGCCTTGCCCTCTAGTCCCTTTCACCGCCTTTGCTGGCTTCCCTTGAACACACTCACCACTCTCACATTTTTCATAGGACTCTTACCACACACAGTCTCATGGTGAGGCTGCACCACATCTGAGTAAAGTGGGATAAACGTTTCTTTTGAGAGGTTACATTGCCTGATGCAACCCAGGTTGGCCCTTTTGGGCACCAGGACACATTACTGACTCATACTGAGCTTCCCATCAACAAAACCCAGCAGATTCTTTCTGCAGTGCTGCGTTCCAGCCTCTTCTCTCCCAGTCCACTCATACATCCAGGATTACATAATCCCAGGTGCAGAATGTGGCATTTGTCCTGATTAAACATCACACAGTTGGTGATTGGCCAGCCCTGTAATCTATCCAGAATCCCTGTGAGGCCAATCTACCCTCCAGAGAATCAATAGCTTCTCTTTCATTTAGTATCATCAGTAAACTTAGTGTGGACTCAGCTTCTGCATCCAGGTCGCTGACAGAAGCATTGAAGAGAATTGGATCCCAAGGAGTGGATGGCTTTGCTTGTTTCTTTTAATCAGGAGCATGGGGTTAAAGCTAGAGATCACCAATCAGTTCAGAGCCTCCACCAGCTCAATGCTCTGCTTGAGACTGATTCGTTATAAATCAGCTTTCTTGCAGCTTAGTGTACCAGCCTGTAAAACATGTAATTCAGAGCCAGACCTTCAGCTGCGAACTGGCACAGCTCCCCTCAGTTCCCAGGGTCAGGAGGGGGCATATTTGGCCAAAATTAAGCATCAGGCATCCCTGGTGAGGCAAGCAGAGTGGTTTATATCATGACCTGGCTCACTGCCTCCACGTGTACGTGGAAAGGCACAGATGTGACCGGATGCTGCTCTGATACAGATATTACACAGCTCTTCTTCAGCTGAAGTGGCAGTGCAGCTTCCAGAGGGAATCTGTCATATGCCAAGCATGGGGCTTGTGTCTACAGAGCACCCACCCATTTATAAATAATTCTTCTCTACTTCACAGAAGCAAAGAAGTTGTAATGTTTCCAGCTAATTTGGCCTCTATTGTTGACAACAAAGTCTGCTATGTCCAGTCTTATCTGTAAAATATTGCTGGTTTCAAAATACTGTACTTGTGGTTGTCACAATAAGTGACCCCTTGCAATACTCTCCCAAACTATGATTGGGATGTAAACGACAAAGTCCAAAAAGAACAATCTCTTGACATTTAATTTTATGGAACCAGTCAGAAAGTAAATAAGCACACACCTGACAAGAAAGCTTCACTTCACTAATATCAACTGAGCATATGAACTGGACAGGCTTCATGATTTTCTGCCCAATTAACACAACTCCAAAATCTCCAATCAGGAGTTCTCAGCCCAGGGTATTCCTTGGCAGAACCTCAAGACATCCTGCTTGAACAGAGAAACAAAACCAAATGTTCCTCTTACATGACTTGCCTCCTAGTCTTGACCCAGCATAAAGATTGATGGTTTAGCTGTTCACTTTCCCCAGAGAGTTTTAGTTTTTCACAAGGTTAAAATATAATATGGATTACAGACCTACTACAAGAAGAGACTAATACACAGTATGCAATATTAATCATAGGTGATGTTTTCAGAGCAAAAATATAATATCCTCAGAAAACATTCCATATATTTTTCAAAGGACACGAAGAATTCATGACTGGTGCAAGTGATGTTTTTAAAAAAAGAAAAATCTTACCTGTCACAAGCTGTTGTCCTGCTAGTCCTACTGGAACCATCCCCAGATTATTCATAGCTGTAGCCCAAGCCGTGGGATCAGTGACTGACATGTTAAGCTGTGTGGTATCTATAGCTATACTTCCCAAACCATCAGCTGCTGCAAGAAAGTAAACATGCTGTAAGTAAAAAAGCCAATGTACCGCAATTTTTAACCAAAACTTTCAGTGAAAATGAGGTATCACAATCACTGTTTATTTTGGGTTTGTTTTGTTTCTTAATTATGATTCACCTTTAGATCATTGATAATAGTTCTTGGTTCTTGGATAATAAAGACATTGGAAACATCCAACAGATGTAAAATGGTACAAGGAAAAGAGAAAACAATTTCACCACGAGGATAGTGGAGAAGTGGAACAGGCTGTGCAGTCACTATCCCTGGCACCTTTCAAGACTCAACTTGATAAAGCCCTGAACAGCTGGCCTGACCCTATCTCTGGCCCTGCTTTAAACAGGAGATTGGATTGGAGACCTTCTGAGGCCTCTCCCAACCTGAATAAATTGCCCTGAAAGACTCTGATAGAACTTAATGATACATAAATAGTTGTGGAACTTCCCTGAAACCTGTGAGAACCAAACACTCCCCAAGGAAAGACCTGTTTTCCATAAGGTGCAATTTTTTTATTTTGTAAAATATTTAAGAATACATTATCCCCTAACTAAAAAGAGATCAAACAAAATCCATTCACTATAGCAAATATCAGGTTTTGCTCTAAAACTAAAAGAGAAATATCATGAATATGGTCAAAACGGACTGAACCCAGGGATGGATCTTCCTTCAATGGGAAAGAGTGTGTGGGGTAGTTAAGGGATGGCACCTTTTTGATACTGAAACACCAGACACAAGATGTAATCACACATTTTTGCTTCTCCCCTCCCCAGCCACACCTGAAATCAGCTCTTTCTAGTTATTTTCTTATGGCCTTTGCAGACCTGAGATATTTACCGGCAGCCATTGCTTTTCTGTGGATCTTTTTTCTTCCGTTCGACTTCTGCAGTTAGGAATAATTAGCTACTGTATGAGCAGCATCTTGAGATGGGATATCACCAAGCACAGGGCCCTCACACAGCTCATTAGGCTCTGAAAGAGAAAAGATAGAAATCAACTCCAAGTGCCACAGTCAGAATACAACAACGGACCGGCCTCCTTGGGAGGCACTCGAAGTCCTGCCCACTCCCTCCAGATGGCCAGCCCCAGGCTCTGTGCACACATTGCACAGCCTCCGGAGAGGCATTCCAGCAAACGCTCGTCCTCGCCTGCTGAACAAACAGCACCACGTATAAACCCGTCAGGCCGCTGAAAAGCCCTTCACAAATTAGGTCTTATCAGTAACCACACAGCCTCCTCGGCACGAAGGCATCAGCTGAAAGAACCTATTAAGGGATGAACATGACTTTTTTTTTTTTTAACTGTTAACAATTAACTGGTGCTGCAAGTTTCAAGGAAATAGTCTGCGATGGAAAGAAAATACTATGCAATGACTTACAGAATGGAGCCTGCAGAGTTGTGGCAAAGAAAACCTAACAAAGCTGAGGATGATGACTGCTCCTTAACTAACACTGCAGCCTTGGCTCACAGAGGTTACTTAGCTCAAAGCAAAAGTGCAGTATCTGTTTCCAGCTAAAACACATTGCTCTCATCAGGTATCTGTCATGCCATGAATTTTACATAAGGGCAACTTCTTACTGTTGCTGTCCTTGTTTAGGAGGCTCACCCATTGCTCATTGGAAAGGAGGCTGAACAGGTGACGGGTAAGAGGTGTGAGCAAAGTCTGTGAGCTCTCACCACTTCCAGCAGGGGCAGAAAACACCAGGCTGAGGATGATCACATACACGAGCCCAAGTTATTCTTTGTGCACCAGATACATGGGACTGTGAAGGAGGTTCACATGAATTTTTTGGTCTGTCCAGTAGCCTAAGGGGTCTGGTCCAGGGTGTTGGGTACCAGGGGCCAGCAACTGACCAGAAGTGTTCAGGGAGGTTATTAGCACTGTGCAGGTGAATCTTGGTGACTTATTCAGCCCTAGAATAGCTGTGCTGACTTTAAAAAACTACTTGAAAGACCATAATTAAAAGGTTTCCAACATGCAGACCCATCTTTAGAAAAGACACAATTAAAACAATTACACTACACTTTAGCTTAGCACTTCCCACACTTTTCTTTTTTTCATTTCATGTGCATAAAGTACGAGCCAGAAAGTTTTATGTTTTAGTTCCATGATACTGTATGCATAATGTCACAGGAACATGACCAAATCAATGGCTGTAAAAATGAAGAAAGAGTCAGGCTCAGAGAATGGTCTACATTTTTTTGCATGTTATAATTTACAAATAACCAGTATAATAGGCTAAAAAGCATTTTGTTCAAATCTACAGTGTGTCTACTTACAAGTCAATATTTATCAACCCTTAATATTTGAATTTGCAATTCCAATTCTTATTTGATCTCCTCTATTCATTATACATAACATAAAATATTTTTATAATAAAATTAGCTTTTAAATAACATCTATAAACAGCAAACAAACACTGAATGGAAGTCCTCTGCAAAAATGTGACTAACATAAGGCAAGGCAGCCAAGATTTATGTCAAGTTTTTAAAAACTGGGTGTCTCCTATTCAGCTCTTCAAACTTGTACTTAGTCCTTTCCACTGAGGCTATAAACTTCTGACCACAAACATCTGTTTTGAGGTTAGGGCTGGCTGAATTATTCCTCATCAATAAGTTATTTCTTATGCAGTACAGCCCTCCTTGCTCTTTATGAATCACTGCCAAATCAATCCCGATTTACAAATATATGCTGAATAGCCCAGATGGGAGTGGTTCACCTTTTGCCCTGACCAGCAGCCTTGTTGCCTTGATGAAGAAAGGAGCATTTAAAAACCAATGGTGATGAAATGCCTCTTTATACATCGCTGTATGCTAGCTGCTTGTCCCCATAATGCATCACCACGGCTAATGGAGAGGAAGGAGGTACTGCCCCATGGTTTTGGGGCAAAGGCATCTCAGATAGGCATAGATTGCTGAGATAAGAGGAAGAAAATGGGTGTTGGACTCTCTCTGCCATCCCCCTTGCCCACCTTTTACTGTTTGGTGAAGTGTGTACCAGGTGACAGGCCTGCTGCTGAACATTACACACTCTTCTGCCCAAGCCCATACTGCAGTTGCTCCAGTTCTGCCAGAAATGCAAGATCAGACCTCAGTCTACTGGGAATGACTTTTTGGTGTTTGCCTTCTGACATGTTCACATATTTAAAATTTTGGTATACTTTCATGAATTATCTACAAGTATTTGCTAAAGTCCTTGCAGAGGAAGAAGAATGCAACACCATGAATATGAATGAAAGCAGAATCAGTACGTTAGATTGGTGAAACTCACGGTGTACTGTACCACCAGGTCTGCCCAATATGCCAAGGAAGTCTTTGCTTGAAACACACTCCTGTAGCCCACCATGGCTCTGGGCAGCTTTGCTCTCTCTCTGACCATCAAGTCTAGTGTTTTATCAAAAGTACTTGGATGCAGTGCAGGGTGAACCAGGGGAAAAGCCATAAAAGAGAACGTGAGGAGCCTAAAGTGGAACTAGTTCTATCTAACCAAGAACTGCTGCAGGCTATTTTGTCAGTGGAAGAGAGCTGAATAACAAGCATAAACGAACCTATGAATGCTGAATAATTTGCAGTAAGCTGTAGGCAGAACTAATGCTCCATCCTGAAGGACACACACTGTAGAAACCAGCTCTTTTAAAAAGAAAAATACTATTAATTGTGAACATCCCTTCTAGTGACAACTCAGTGGTTACATTAACACAGAGCAACATAGTATGGCTAAAATAGTCTTACAGGCATTTCATACCTGATTTAGACTCAAACATTTGCTTTTGTTTAAAAAATTCTGAGAATTTGTAGAGAGAAGGTTTCATTAATGCTTAAAATAAAATCAGCTTTGGGCAAATTTCAGCGTTTCTTTGTGTAGCTTAGGCACTGCACTATTGTACCCTTCATGACACTGGAAACAAAACAAGCAGGGAGAACAAACAAACACACTATCTAAGTCATGTAAAAAGCAAGATCCTAAGTTTGATGAGAAATACATCTACTAGCAAAGATTCTTGCTTTCTTAACAATAAATTGAATCACTATTACTGATTAAAGAGGCAAGAAACTGTAAGCTTATGCAGGGATCTTGTGTAACCTGAGCAGACATTAACCAACACCATTTCACTGACATCACACCTTTAGAGAGCACTCCTGATTTACAATTCACTAATACTCCTCTGGGCATTAATGACCTGAAGATATATGTAAAAGAAATCTGTTTTTATAAACACTTGTGCATGGGAGTAGCTCTACTCCAGGGGAGTAACTTCAGAAGCAAATAAAGCCATAATCCTGATTTACAGGAGAAAATGTATAAAATATTCTGGGCTCTGCTATTCCTTGACGTTTGGGAGAGGCAGAGACATTAATAAAAACTTCATGATTTGAGAACTTCTGATTAACAAAATTTTGATGCCAAACATTTTGTAAAGCGATTTCACATTATACTTTTTTTGGTGGTCTCTCTTTTTGCAGACATGATGGAAGTACCGGTCCTTGGATGGTGAATTGCAAGAGACATTTAGACTTCCCTCAGACAGGTTGTCGGGAAGATAAAGCGCCCTCAGGTCCATACCAATGAGCACTTCTCAGTCATAGCAGTCATAGCAGATTGTACTTAGTGCACATATTTTATACCAGGCAATTAAATGCAGTTACCCAAATGAATACAGAAGTCGGTTATATATTGTGCATCAATTATCACAGGCAATGAATGCCATGAGACAAAGAAATTAACACAACATAAAACTAATTCAATAACAGCAGATTGTGAAGTTAAAATCCTACCCTTTAGATATCCATAACACCACAATGAGTTACAACACAGAGTGAAGCTGATTAAATGCACCACTGTAACGAGGCTCTGTGGAGTGCCTGGGTCAGCAGCCAGCCCTGGGATGCAAGGAGGAGGTTGTCTGCCCAACTCTGACACCGACCTGCTGAGTGACCTTTGGCCACTTCAGCTCTTTGTCTAATTTTTGTGACCACTAAATCCTTCAAGGAAAAGACTGACGGCATCAGCCTTTTGAAACCTGGGAGTACAAGTCACAAAATCATTAAATGCTATTGGTGCTGATTCTTGAGGAAACACAGATGAGAAGGAGCAATGGGTAATCTCGTGAACTGTTACATCTAGGTGAGTTTTCCAGTTCTTAAAAGAATGGCAATTTCAAAGTGTTTGTTACTATTCACTGTGATTCATAGGACAGTGGTCATTGGGTTGGTCACACTCCACCTGACCTGCCAAAGTACAGGTCACTTATCAGGCTACCCTCCAGCTTCTTCTAAAATATATCAAGTGTTTTGTACTGGTTCTTCCCAGTGTTTTTGTTTCTGCAGCTGCAGACTGCAGGACTACAGGACTCCCAGTAAAGAAGGGAAAATAGAAAAGAAAGCTAGACAAAGATATGCTGTAAGGCATTGTTCATTTCTTTCTATCTTACGATGAAGAAGAATGGTGGGAGTAGCAACAATGAAAATGATATTTTTGTGCCATAGCCATCCTACCTGGGCTACATGAAAAAAAGAGCATCTCCAATGTGATTCCAAAGATGGCTTTTAAAAATATTTTTGATATTATTACATATGCAGTGTTACAAGAAGAGGCATTGTTTTAAATGGTTAATGATGTTAGCACCTAGAAAATGTTACCTAAATGCTTAAATTTGAAAAAAATTTAAGGAAAACACATTTCTTGCAACAAGTTCCAAAAAGGCATTTACTACAGCGAGTAAAAAATTACATCAGGTACCAAAGCTTTTTTGAAACAAAATCTATTTTTCTGGGAGGGGATCCTAACTTATGCATCTACTGTATGCTTCACCCCCCTGCAGCTCTACTGCAAAGAACAGTTGGTTTCCAGCATCTCCAGAGTCACCCTGTTTACGAGGATATTTGTGCCACATCTCCTTCTTACAGGAGGCCTTTGAAAGTAAAGATTAATTCTTCAGGAACCAGCACTTTCCTTAAGAAAACAGCTTCATTAGGCACAAGCCAGGCAAGATAAGCTCCCTTAGAGCCTAAATAAGAGCTCTGGTTTTGTATTCACTCACATAAACTTTCCAGTTTTTTTGTCTTATGAATGATTTAGAACACCTTTGTTCATTCTTTATTATGCCACTAAAAACCTACATTGTCATCTTATAAACTCATAAAATATGTGCTGGTGCATTAAGACCTTTCACTTTTAACTATGTGTACCAAATATGTAGGCTTTCCCCTGATTGCAAGAGATCCTTTCCACCAATTTTCACTGAAAAAACAGTTAATGAGTAAATCATTATTACTATTACTAGGACTAAGACAACTTTGAGAAAAATCACAATATATTTACAGTTTCCCTCTATATTTAATGAAGACAGTTTTTACAAAACATATTTTCTGGAAGAACTGCTCATTTGAGATGCTGCATTACTTAAATCCACTGTCCCGGCACATCTTGAAGATAACACATGGTATACACAAAGGCCAGACTTCCCTTAGAAAGCAGAACACTGCAAGATTTCAACAGAGAAAGAAAAATAAAACAAAGGTCTCCAAGATAAACAGGTATTCTCTGGTGATGCTCCTTGAAAGGTCACTCGGTAATATTTCACGGTATATCCCTGACTTCACTGGCATCTCAGAGCAAAGCCTTAACAGGTTACAAATGTGCTTTTTGTTTTGCATGTATTTTAGCAGCTGCAGTCTGATTATGCTGAAGTCTATAAATAACAGAATCTGGAGGCACATTAAGCAAAGCATTATAGAAGTCCAGCTTACTTACTGAAAAAGCATATGCAGTTCCAAAATCATCTGGAACAGGAGAAAAAAAAGCCATGTTGCTGGCTAGCAATGCAGCACAGCCTTGATAAAAACAGGTCTGATTATTCCTTGAACACAAAACACTGTTGTGAATTGATGATTGCATCTCTGTTTTTCACCCTGCCAAGATGGCTTACAATTGTGACTCACTTGCTTCCCATTTAAAAGAACAGTGACTTACTGACTAAATTAGGACAATCCTTTCTTTAAATGCTGCATTTTAACTTCATTTATATTTAACAACAACAAAATATTCTGAAATGTTTTAATTATTTACAGCAGTATTTTAATAGCAAGCCTTTTATCACACTACTTTCTACTAAAGGCCAGTGATTAATTTAGAAACATGACACCCCACACCACTGCATTTCAGACCAAAGGGGATGCATTCGAAGAAGATTTTAAACAAAGACACTTCAGCAACTTTATTGAAAGGCTGAATACTGAAATGAGAGGTACTGGAATGCCTTCTTGATGCCATAAAGTACCTGGGGCAGTCACATGGGCTATATGTACTATTTCTTATCTTTTTGGGCTTGAGAGAATACCTATATAAATGCACCACACCTATCAAATATCTCACTCACTGTACCGTACACAATGTTCTTGCTTCATGTTTACTAAACCTACATCAAGCAGCTGAAATACAAAGGGTTGTTTGGTTGAGTGTTTTTAAAGAAAAACTAAGAAAAAAGGGAGAAAAAAGAGACCAAAGCAAGCTGGGACACACTTCCAGAGCGAGTATTTCAGCTTCCTGGCTAACCTAAAGTGAAATCATTCCCATGTCACCTCCTGAAAAAATGAACAGCTTGACAGGTGAGCCCTGCCTGTGGCAGAGCCCCAGGGACTGTATCATACCGACCATCAGAGGTAGGGGTGCCTTGCTAATAAATTTCCAAATGAACACAGACGGCTGTCTCCTAGTCCCAGAAGACCAGGATACAGTTGAGTTTCACATGGTAACATTATGTATGGAAAGTCTATTTTAAGTAACTTCTTAGAAGTTTCTAAAATGCATTCATTATAATTTTCTTTCTCCTTCAAAGTCTGTATAATTGAACTCCTGTAGTTAAGGCAGCCTGTCTTTTCATGCATTCATTTGGGGAAAAAACCCCAAACCTGTCAGTCAAACTATTTTCATATTTTTAAAATACACTTTTATCATTGGATCAAATTATGGCAAGAGGTGACATCTAAGGGTCCTTGGTTAAGTGCAAGGATGATCTGCAGAGCACTTTTTGCAGAAAGTTAAAGCGATCTAAAGTCATATTGATCAAAATTTTATGCAATACCATTAAGTATTCTCTCAGTGATGGCTGTTCAATGAAAATATGGAAAAGAGATTTAGGCTTGTTTTGTTTGTTTTAAATCAAGGTTTCTGGTGACAAATTTTGTTTAAGAGCAAAACCCACTATCTCTTCTATCAGCTTACATCTGTCCTCACTCTGAAAGCTGCCATCCCCTTTTAGCACACGACACTCAGGATATTTTCTCCAGCTACAAGCTCTAAATTGCCAGTGTGCTCCCTGGGCTCATTTATCTTGCAATCCTTCCATCCCTCTTAGAATACCTCCTGCTCTCCATTTACCTCATAATATTTTTTCTTGCTTTTCTTTGCGTTATTTTGTTTCCATCCATCAACTCCACACTCTCCCTACAATGTAGGCACATTTCTTGCCTTAATCTGCCATGGGCCATTGTCTCACCCAAATATCTCTTCACAGCCAAGATGTTACTGTTTCTTACACGTTCTGTTGTATTAGGGAAGGGAGGGATTCACCTCACCTAAATTCTGCCAATGCAGACATCTATGCTTGAGCTTTCTTGCTGTTGTCATTGCCAATGGGGAGAACCAGATACTTCTTCCAGCCTGTTCCAGACACCTACCTTGCCAGGCAGTGAAGCTAACCTTGGAGGCACACATCTCACTCCCCTGCTGGAAGTCTACACTGCAGTTTTGGATATGAACATCTGTTTTGTCAGACACCCATGGGATAAGATGAGCTGGGCTGAGCAAACTGTGCCTTGGGAGCTCAACTGTCACTCTGCTACCTGCCTGCCATTTGAATCCCAACAAGACACTCAGTCCTGAGGGACCTGGCTCCCACTCCTGTCCTTTGCCTGGTGACTCTGGCACAGTGAGCTGCAGGACAAGAGAAAGCACGACTCAGCTTGCAACAGCTCATGAGAATGTCCCCAGATATAGATACATACAAATTAGAGAGAGAGAGAGATGGTTGTCTTTCTGATTATTTTTCTGCCCATCCCCAGTGAATATGCCAACATATAACTATTATGTTTGACAGCAGGAGCTGCCCACTCTAACACATTTCCAACAACTGTGACGCCCTATATCTGCATTTTCTCTGGAGAGAAAAGTTCATCCTGGACCTTTTCTTCCTACTTCTAGATGATGAATCCCATCTTCTCAGGCCCATTTCTTTACCAGACACTTAACTTCCTTGCTCCTTGTAACACACCTCTTGGCTATCACAGTCCCCTGTTTCTGTCCACCAGCCTTGCCAAGGCCGCTCCTGGCTTTCTTCATCATTCCTGCCATGTTTGGGGACAGCATCTGGTTTTGAACCAGAAGTGAGGACAGCTACAGGGAGTTTCCCTCTGTCCTTTCTGATTTACGAGGTAGTTTGCCAGAGATAAATGAGGGAAATGATGAATATTTTCCACCTCCCACAGGACCAAGCAGAGCTTCCAGGGTCTTTGTGGTACTGCATACCCATTAGCTTTCCTCAGAGGTTGAATCAAGTTGCTAAGAAGAGCCAGGAATTTTGCCTGTTTTCTAAACAGTTGTTTATGGGATCACTAACAAGTTACATAAATTTAGGATTATCACATACTCTGTGGGCACTGAGGGAGAAGCAATTCCACAGTTAACATGAGGTCAGATCTGGAAAACAACAGCTACTATGTGTGCATCAACTATGATCTGGCAGCAAAAATTATTTTGATGCTTCTGCCTTGTAACTAGCTGTCAGGGGGTCAGGATGGAGAATGCTAGAGCTGCAGATCAGGGTGAATCTAATGACGCTAAAAGCCCTCCTTCCCTCCTGGAGGTCCTGCTGTACCTTTACCTAGTCAACAATCCTTCCACTCTCCTTTCCCTGAAATGTCTTCTTGTATGCGCATTTCTTTTCTTCAATTTCAGTTACAATTCTTCAGGGCAGAAAATCATGTGGATTTTTCCCTCAGGCAGGGCTAAAACCTACTGGAAACGTGGCGTTCCTTGTGCTGTAATTGGACTGATGCTGGCTTTATCCAGGTGCCCTCCAGGCAGGGATATCAGTGAGGCAGTACTGCTCTAAGACACAGAGACAAGGCCATCCCCTCGGCAGGCTTCTGCACAGCCCCTTGTGCAGCCAGGCTTTCATCCCATTGAGGCTTTTAAGGTGCCACTGTGTGGTAAAACTAGGAATAATGATGATCGTAGCATCCTTCTCTCTCCTCATGCAGCCCTTCCACCTCTTTCACGTAGTTAATAATCCTGTCATCCACCATTTTCTGAAGTGTTGTACATTTGTTTGTCTTTTTTTATTTGAATTATAAGCTCTTCAGGGCAGAGAATTTGCCTTTATCTGTGTTGGTAAAGTACAATGTCAATTTACTGCACTACATAAATATTTTCTAACAACAAGTACAATAATAAGAATAATGCATTTACTTTACCATAATACAGTATTTCTAGCCTTCAAGATACTATCAGAAACAACCCAAAGTCAACAACAAGACCAGAAGATTTGCAGAACCTTTAACCATGAAGCGGAAGCCATGAAACCACTTTGTGAAACTTTGGTAAATTAGTTACTTATATTCATAAATAGCAGTAAAATCCTTGCAAATTGACCCTCTGGAAAATATAAAGCGGAACATAACCAGTGTAAACCAGCAGAGCACTGCTCCACATGTGTATTATAAGGGTCACAAATGGTCTCCTAGTTACTTTTTAAACAAACGCAATGTTAATACTTTCACTGCAACATTATGAATAAAGCATTTGGCCTGTAGCTATGAATACGGTATCTCATGGCTTTTGACTTGTTTGTTTTTATTGTCATCCAGAAAATTTATATACCATGTTCTCTTGGAGTCAGTCTTGACTCACCCCTTGAACATGCAGAGGACATGGCCCACGCAGAGGGCTCGGGGATGCAGCAGTTTCCATCCGCTTCCCCAGTGTAGCTCGAGCTACTCACTCCCCTTCCTACAGCAGCACGGCGCTCTTCTGGCACACAGGAGGAGAACGGGGTGCCAGGGTCAGTGTCCAGACCTCTTTGGCACCATCTCTGCTCATGTTGTTAATGGCTTCTTTGTTCTTTCAAGCTCTGAGGTATCAAATTAATCAAAATAATGGCGATGATGCAAGAGATTAAACTGACAGGAGTATGAACTGCCCTTGTTTATCCAGGTGATACTACAGGAAGTGCAAAGCAGATACATGTAGAGGACAAAGCCCTGTCCTTGGAATTTACAGTCTGAACTGAAAATGCTTTGTGAGACCACTATATTTCTGTCTAAAATACATGGTTTAATTTAGGAGTGCCTGAGTGACCCTAGCAGCCTCTGATATATAAGTGGTCAGGTTAAATGACCTCTATGTACTCCCTTGCCTGAAGCTCAGAGCAACAGCAAGTGGAGTATTTTGAATGGGTCCCATTTGTTATTCTTTTAATTGCCTACTAATATTTCTTTTGGTGGGAAAGTCTTAACAGAGCCCTTCTGCCTCCAAATGTCTTCCAAACTATCCAAACTGCAATTCAGCCAAAACAAATATGGGTCTTCAGTTCTCTAGAAATGAAAAAGAAACTTGACGGGGATCCAGGAGATTCCTGTCCCTCATATAGCTCTGCAACACACCTTTGGCAAGTAATTTAAATCATCTATGCCTTGATCTCCCACCCATGAAATGGTGTGATTATACTTTCTTTATCCCAGACTTTATTAATCTTGCCTAGCCAGGCTGTTCTCTGCTTATGGGGTATGTCCAGCATCACAGGACCATGACCTGGGCTTGCAGAAAACACAGGATTGAGTTAGGTTGAGGAATATTCTTTCCCCATAAAATTCAATACTAAAGCAGAGTGGAATAAACAAAACAAACAAACAAAAAATCAATTATCATAATTTCCTATGGAATTACTGTTTATCTGAACGTGGAAAAAATAGCAAGTTTCCTTTAAAAGCACTTGCACTGAAATTCACACTCTGTCAGGTGTAAATTACAGCCTGTATCTCATCTTGTTCTATCTACAGCTCCTTTCATAGTCATGCACCAGCATACAAAAATATTTCCTGCATGTGATCAAGCAAGTGTGGGCACATAAGATGCAAGCAAAATATGAGACTCAAAAAAAAAAGTTTACAGGTATCTTAAAAGAAAACTAAAAGTTTGTAATCATGTCATTTCTCAATCAGATAAGGTGAATTACAGTTGTGCCTGGGAACACAATTCAAATAAATCTAAGAAATATTTTCTTTGAGAAGTTGCAGAGAACTGAGGTGGCTAAAAATAAATGACAGAAAGAAATAACAATCCCAGGAACATGATTATATTGTGCAATCACAAATATAGTAGATCACTTAAATTCAGGCCAGATCATAATAGAGTTGCTCAGTGGAATTGAATGGGAAACAGGCTTTTCATCTTTTTTTCCCCCAGTGTTTTATGCAAGATCTTCTGATTGCATATGCTCTGTGACATCTAATAGATTACTTCAGACAAATATCTACACACCATAGTAAACTCTGCAGAAACCTGGTTTCACCTATACTTATCTTTGAAATAGTGAACTCCTCCCTGAGTCCTGTGGATTGATGATACTGTAAAGTGCATCACTGGCACACAATGGAGCATCACTGAGTTTGGGAGGAGTTGTAGTGCACTGTCATGTTATTTCAGGGTCCATATTTCAGGGTACAAACAAGATTTCAGCCTGGGTAGAAATTCAATGTTGTTAATCTTCTTTAGGACAACTGTGGCTAGGGGCAAGGAAGCGGCATATTTAGTTTAATTACACAAACAGAAATGCCTGAGCTAGGAAATTCTCCCTTTAAAATTGGCAATTTCCTTTCATTCAGGAATAGTTAAAATGTCTTAAGTGTTAAGCTATCTATACAAAGACTACACCTCAGGTTTACTACTGATTAGGTCTCTATATGCTTATCAGTTGGGAAAGACTGGGTATCTGTTGCAGCGCAGAGAGAGAAGCAATAATTTTCTGGACGATAAAACCTTTGTGGGGTACTAAAAGTAAAAATTTGCTTGTTAAAATAGGGTCTGAACAAAACAGCTTTGTATGACTTCTCAGCGAATGAAAAGAGATGCCATACCTGCTATGAATGGCTACAGAACTTCTGAAGACTCTGCAAACAAGCCACCCGACTTTCCTGTCATGTCTGGCACAGGTTTTTGCACCTTATAGGATAAGGCAATTAAGCTTTGACCCTTAGCTTCCTCATAATCAACATTTGTGCTAGTAAATTCAGTTTAATTGGAGTTCATTCATGTTTCTAAGGGGAGTTTAACGATGGAAAGATTCATGCTTCATCTCATCTCAGTGGTACTAAGATTCACGTACGCAGATCCATCACTCAGAATGGCCTGGCCTCTGTAATCATTAATTGAAGCATATTAAGAGACTTAGTAGAAAAAAAATCCAAATATGAAATGTCAAGAGACAGCTCCATCTAGTTTCATATCCTGTAGTTATAATATACCTTAATTACATTTAATTAGGAGATATTGTTCCTGGTGGAAGATCATCTGACATCGTTTCTGTTGGTGATTAAACATAGAATTCAATACATTTGTTGAATGTGGGATCTGTTTATTGTGACTGTACAATTCTATCTAGAGTATCATTCCTACTACATAGCAAAACAAAAGAAATTCACAGGTCAAAAATATTTTCCTTGACTCATAATGCATTAATATTCCCTGCTGCCTTCTTAAATTTTCTGCTGCTGGCCCCTTAGGACTCCAGCACATGTTGCAGCTCCCAATAAGGAGGGATACAGAGGCTTCTCTCTGGGCTTCAGCTGAGCTACATCAGATCCTAAATGAACAACAGATATAGGAAAAGGCTGAGGGAAGACAAGTGCTACAGGAATTGACCTCTGTGGAAGAACAGTGAAGTTGGACAGAGAATCAATGAAGGCTTCAGTACCATTTGCGAAAGAGTAATCTTTGATTTATCGGAGGAGTGCTATTATCTAGAATCCTTTCTTCACACAGTGTAAAATAGAAAAATTAGAAACTCAGGCTGAAGGCATGAGCTCAGCTTCTGCTGGTGTCAATATGGTTTGCTCACACTCATTGATCTATGGCTATATATGACCCTGAAATACGTTTTGCTGGGCTGCCTGAGATCTTTGCTCATGCTTAGAATAGAAATGACAGGATTGGTTTTTTCACTGAAAAGTAAGCAGTGCACATCTTCTACCTGAAAAGTAACCAAATTAACATTTGTGAAGTAATCTTTTTTTTTTCTCAGTTACCAAAAAAAGAAAAAAAAAAGTCCCAAACCAGCATAATTGGCTAGATTACTTGTACTAGGAAAAGTCTTGGTTTCCACAAACTCTGTGCACACTGGTTTCCTAAATGCTTGTTTACTCTGAACTGCAACAATTGTGATAAATCATTTGCTATTTACTCTTCAGTGTTACTATATGCTTTGGGCAAAGATTTTTCTGCTACTTATTTATTTATTTCTAAAAGCAAAACCACTATTTTAACACATTTTTCCATTCCCAGTGATAGATTTTATCTTTGATATGTGATCCAGTTATTTAACTACCTCTCACTACAACTCCCATGAATTGTTTACACAGCAACTTGGCAGCATAATTTGCATATCACAGGAAAGATCCCATTACATGTTCCCAGAGGTGCAGTTTCACGAGCTTTATCACTTTCTGCCACCTATGCACATCTCAGAAGCTGAGTGTCTGGTTAATCCAGAAAGGCACTTCTTGGCTGCCAATAGTAATTAAACATTAATGGTGCAGTTACAACATTTCCAGCCACTCAGAACCTATCTTCCCATTGTCCTGGACAAATATAATACCCAAAAAGATATTTATCTTTTCATACAAATTTTTCAAATTTTTCTGCCACAGGAAAATCACCTTTAATGCATTCTGTTCAGCTGTTGCAGACTTGACCTAAAATAATTAGACAAGGAACAAATGCACAAAGGAAAAAAGTTGGAAAGATGAGAAACACGCTTAGAAGCAGAGGAACTGAACATACCATGGAAGAGCCAGAGAAGATGTGGAGCTGGATGTGGTATTTGCTCTCCAGACTCTTGTATGGTGACTGAATGGGACAATGGCTCTAACTGCAGGCTTCATGGTGATAAAACGCCCATGTTAGGGTGTAGTGTATTCCAGATTATTCTTCAACCATTGTATGAAACATTAAAAAATTACAGCAGTGTAACTTTCACTGAGAGGAGCACTTACTCCAAGAGCACTCTAGCAATGTCAAAGCATACAATCACAAGGGATCACGGCACAGGAATTAAAGGGAAGGCAGAACCACAAGTCAAACACCAATGAATTTCCTTGCATAAAGCACTGCTGCCTCCAGATGTTTTCTCAATAAGCAGACAAACAAGAAACTCTGTGCCTTCAAACAGAGTTTTCCAATGTACATTTGGGAGAAACAAACATTGCAGATACCAAATTTTGTTAACTTTGATTTTTCCCTTTGCAAATCCACCTTGCAGGAAAAGACCACTAACATGATGTTTCAGAAATGCAAACTCTGTGTGAAATTGGAGTCTGAGATCTAGAGTAGAACTATTAACAAAAAGAAGGCACTCTTCATAAACTGCTTCATGCAAACCTAGTAACACCCCTCCAGCTGCATTCAGTGCAATAGCCAACCCAGCATCTTTCTCTCTAGCAAAATGAAAAACCCACAAACTCCTCAACACCATAGAAGGCTTGAAGAGAGAGAAAGGGCTGATTCACTGACAAAACTAATGGGCTATTGAGCCAGCAGCCTCTGAGTCACAAAGTCAACCTCAGTGAACATTGATTGAAACTGGTCATATCTCACTGCTCAAGATTGCATTATACAGTGCAGCCAGCAGTCACAGTGACAGAGCAAAAGGGAGATGAAGCACAGGTGTCTTCTCAAGTCCAAGTATAGCCTGGTGGGCAGGAAGGAAAATCAGAGCTGTTCCTGCCTGTTTAAAAGAGAGCATTTTGTTTTTGAGCCTGTCAGCATGATTCTTTTTGAATGCATTATGTTCACTGACATGCCACTCTGACATTTTGTTTAGTAGTACAAAAAAACCCCGAAACCTAAAACAAGAGGTAAGGTTATAAAATCACATATGATGTTTTCTGCATGTTAAAAGAAGTATTGCTTCCACAGAGACCTGGTAGCTCAAACAGCTGCAGCACAGTGCCAGTACATGAAAACCAAAAAAGGGAACTGACCTGGGTTTCACGGTTCAAGCGTGCCGTGGCAGGGATCCCTGCACGACTTCCAAATTCAAAGCTTGGATAAACACAGTTGTAGTTTCTTGAAGTGGATGCTTTTAATGAAATCTGAAAAGGGTGAGAGAAAGGGTACACTCCTGAAACCTATGTTTCTTAGGTAGAAATCCTGCCTGGAGAAGCCCAGCTCGTGACTTTTTGCTATTAAGACTGTACAGGAAAGAGGGAGCGTCTTTGAGTTCACATACTTAATGCTCAGTGGTGTGTCTGCGGAGTGGCAGGAAATAAACAATAGTGAGGAGGAGTTAACCAGAGACCTGCTGGCTAAAATCTATATGCCTGGAAACAGAAGGGAGAGGGCTGCAAAGTGAAATATAGTTCAATTGTTTCTAATAGGGGGATCTGCCACAGAACTACCAGTCACAGACAAAGACACCTATCAAAGGCTGTACCTATTTTCCATCTCCCCCTAGACCCAAAATAGCAGTTGTGCATCATGTCATGTCAGTTTTTCCAAACTGATCTAGAACGTCCTAACCCCCAAATATAGGATCACTAGGAAGCGACACAGTAAATAGAAGGAGAGGACAGAGAGATCAAATAAACCACCTATGCATGGTGCTCCATCACATCTAAAACTCATAAATCACACCCTGAGATGTGTTCTCTAACTTATTTCCTAAGACAGCAGTGTGCCTTATGAAATAATGTCCCCATTCTGCCACAACTGCATCAAGGGAACATCCACACAGATGGTCAGATGCAAGTAAAAATGTCTCTGAGCCTGATAGGAGATGGTAGAAGAAAAATCCCTTTACTTGGAGCCTATCTACCAAAATTTCACCACTGCACCAAGTCACAACTGACTCGGCAGGCAGGCAAGGGAAGCGCTTTGTGAAGCCACCAGCCACACGTGCAGACAGAGGTACAGAGCTGGGCACGGAGCACAACATGCGTCAGAGTCCAGATGTGGGGATGGCTTGAGTGGAAGAGGGACAGCAGCTGCCCACTACATGTGAAATGTGCAGAGGAAGAACGAGCTAAGCTATGCTTCCAAAGAGCTCCTCCTGCTGCAAAATGCAAAGCATGCAGCAGATGTTCCAGAAGATCCGTCACAAGCACCAGCATTGGCAGAAATCAGATATGGCTGCAGAAATTTCCCTTTGGCTTTTTGCTAGCAGCTTTTCTTAGAGAAGGAAACCTTTCTCAGAGAAAGACCTCAGTATTGTCTCCCCCTCCCCCAAAAAAACCCCAAAGTCAAACCCAACTCTATCAACTGAATTGGTGGACAATGGTATTGAGGAAACACCCAGTAGCAAAGGAGAAACATACTGTAAAGCATAAAGCAGTGCTGTGATTGCATGCATTTTTTGCATACAGAGTATTTATAGATGCTAACCCAGGCAATTTCATATCTCTAGATATTTACTCTATGCTTGTCAAATGAAATGGCATTTTTCATCCCATTTTGACTGGAAGAGAGAATATGTTTGGATTATAAATTGTTTAGAATTACTTGTTAATGCTGTTGGCTTTTCTGTATCTGCTTGTAGGAGGGACAAGAGGGAGAAAACAAATAATACATTACACATAAAACCACAGTGGAGAAAAATAGAAAGAAAGCTCTGCTTTCAACACATTTAAACTGTTCAAATGAGAAGAATCAGTTGCCTTGGAAGCAGATCAGCAGCTGAATGAAACCTTTCACCTGTCCAACATATGAAATATTTATTATCTGAGGGTGACTAGAGATTAAATAAGCCAGACACACAATGCAGAAAGCAGACCCTGGCTCATCACCTCCATGATTTTCACAGGTCCTGTGGCAGCCAGATTAGATTTTGCCATAGAGAAAGGGAAGTGGGCTCAATTGCAGTATTGGGTGTCAGGAGAAATAAAACTAGAGGAAAGCAACTTCTCAACTATAATTTAACCAGGTTGGTGAAGCAAAATGATGATCCTCTGCTGTGTTTAGTAAGGCTGGAAAATGTTACCATTTCCATATCAGTTCCAGAGAACTCACTCTCTCTTTAAATAATTACTTTTCCAATAAATTATTCTTGGCCACTTGTTTCCCCATAAAAAAATGCCTAGTGTTTTTTCCTTGTAGAAGTTTTTGGGTTGTTTCCCTTCTTTTTTATTTCCTTACTTTGTGTGGGTTGGACTTAATTTATTATGGGGCTGAAACTTGGCAGAGATCCAGACACAACAATCTGAAAAATGTTCATACTAAAATACAGTGATGGGATTCCTTGTTCATTTTATCTCAGAGCCTCCCTGATAATTCAGTCCTGCAGAATTGAGCACAATTGATGCAAAAGTGGGTATGTAATCCAGGCAATTTTACTTTTCAGAAAAATACTTCAGACATTTCTTTTGCTGTAGACACAACTCTGACTATGAACAAAAGCCAACACCATTATTTAAGAAAGTGATAATTTTGCATAGCTACTTTCAGCAGTGAATCACACTTGGAAATAACATTTATGTCCTTTATCACATTCATTTCCCAGAAAATCTGGATTTCCAAGGCCTTTGGCATCCTTACTATAGCTAAACAGCTTTAATGTCTGCATTCTAAGATGCTGAAATTGTCTAATTAAGCTAAGGGGTAAAAAATAAAAATAAAAGTTCATTGTTATTAAATCATAAATTATACTATGATAAAGTATATTTCTGCTAAGTCTGGTGTCTGTGTATGAAGTGACTGAAAAGTTGTATACAACACCAAAATATGATCACTTCTTTCAGTTCATGCCTGCTCCATTTGGCAACTGCATGAAGATTTTAGCAGTAAATATCAGATCAGGCAACATGATTTCAAGTCAGATTAACAGTCTCTTGGGTGCTGCACTGGACTGATCCTGCCCTAACAATTAAAATGGAAGTGAGGTAAGATGGGGAGAGGAGAAAGAGCAGCAGAAGAAAAGAGGCAACATGGTATCTGAGCAGTGCCACTGAACAAACTGTGCCGTCACAAAACCAATGCCCACGCTGCAGAAATATGGGGATTCCTGGCTTTGCAGCTGCAGATGACATTTGTCTCTAGCTTCTTCCACAACACAACAGATCTTAAAATATTAATCAGTCCTCTCTTCCAGTTATGCTCTTCTGGCACTAGTCCTGTGCCTTAATAGAGTGCACCTCTGATGGTGCAGGGAAGGGGCCCTTTCCATACCTAGCACGTAATAATCAGTTATACACTCTGGCTTTTCCTAGTCTCAGCCTTCATTTCCATTGCTTCTGTGCAAATAACTTCCTCCACATCTGTTACAGGCCCTTCGCCCTCTCACAGAGAGCTGTGCTTATGCTTTCCCAAGTTTGCCAGAAAGAGATTGCTAGGCTCCAAGCGCACCAAAAAAGCACAGAACGTGCCTTCTTTCCTGCCTTTCCATCTGCCTGGAATACCCTCCCTTCTTTCCCACTGTGGTACACCAAGTACCTTCCCTTTCTTTGAGAAAACTGAGAATCCATCTGTTCAGCAAGTTGCTCCATCTGCAACCACGGCAAGTCCAGTGATGTGCTGCCAATATTCCAACAAAGGGCTCCTCTAAACCCATTCCCCTGAGTCAGTAACACAGCCCACGTACCCAGGGTGGGGATGCTCGCAGACAGGAGGCGTGTGGAACTGGCAGGCTCTATTCATTTGGTTTTCCCATTTCCACAAAATGCTTTCCCATATCCAAGGAAAAAGGCAGTGCCATTTGTCAAATGCATTTCTGTTACATGCCTCCTACCAGAACTGTTAATATTTGGGTCCTGGGAAGAAAAAAAAAATAACAAAAAAAGAACCCACTTTGTTGAGACAGTTGCAGAGTGTGCACCTGGACAAAACACGAGGGATGACATGACAATGGTAGGGAGGGATCTAAATCCCTTTAAGGGACTCCTCAGGACCGTATCTGTGTCAAAAAAATTAGTGAAAAGGCCCTGGTTACAAAAAAGGAAATCACGCCAAGTTTTCCTTTAGCGTGAGCTAGCGAAGGGCTGAGCTTTGCAAATGTGCCTGGTTAGTCTGAGGACAAGGGTGAGGGAAGAGGGGGGAACAGTTAAGGCAGACAGTTTTTCAGAAGGGAACTGTACACCACTTTTGCCATTCATACTTCTGTATCAGGTGTGAATACATATTGTACAGTTTGTAAATATATATATGCATGTGTGTATAAACACACGTGAATTAGACAGTTGCTTTTACAAACTTCAGCTGCTGCTTTTGCTTCAAAAGCTGTCCTATCTCAGGTCTTTTACAAGTCCAGACTTAACAGTTTTCCACATGTGGTTATACAGAAGTTGATACACGCAGGCCAGGATGCTCTGACTGCCTGTACTTTGGATTGCCCACTTTTCCTGCTGTTTATTAGCTGCACAGTGTTAGATTTATGACAAGTTTCAGAGACATATAAATGGCCAGCTGTTAAATTAAATTAAACTCCCAAATTTTTCCAAGGTGATAAATCAGCAGTTTTTTTAGGATGGTCTTCATAAAAAATAGGAGAATGTGGGAAATGAATTTGTACAGAATTCTACAGGTCAGAAAAGACTATAATCCGACAGGAGAGCACTCTGCATTGGAACGCATGATCACACCACTTCAAATCTCTTACCCTGATTGCTTTTTGAATAAGGAAAATTAAACAAAACAAAACAAAACAAACAAACAACAAAAAAACCCACTAAAAAACCCAAAAAACCAAAGCCCTAAACTCAAGCCAATCAACGAAACAAAACACAATAAAACAACAAAAAAATTGGACTCAACAACTCAGGGTTGAGTTCAACAGGTGACTTTTGTTGGGTTTGAAGAATAAAGGACACAAGATTAGCAGGAATGGTTGCCATCATATAGTTTGGTTTGATAGCATTAAAATATAATACATGTGCAAATTATAACACTACATAATCCCTATTTATATGCCAGGGAACAATTTTAAAAGTATGTTCTGCTTTTGTCTACTTTGGCTGTCACATAAATGGCAAAGTGTCAAGCCTCTTCCCTAAAAATCCAGGCAATGCCAGTGTGTCTGTCCTGTAATAAGTTCTTCCAGAAAGAAATCTTGATCCTTATCTAGCAGAGCACATCAGCACATTTTGGAGATCACCCATCTATAGCAAAACACTCTGGAACACGTTTATGTTTAAAGCATTTGCTGAACAGGCAGAGGTGAGGCAGGTGCCCAGCCAGTCTGTGGAGCTGTGACCTGTTTTAGGCTCCCACAAGACACACTGCCACTCTCAGAGCTGCCCTGCACAGCCACCCCGCTGGCTCCAGCACCACGGGTTCTCCACACAAGAGCTCTGAGGACCACACCATATAAAAATAACAAAAGGCAAGTACAGCCCAAATCAAAGAATCACTGGGAACCTTCCTTTCAAGTCATGAAAGCCAAAAACTTCTTAAGCAGAGGGCTGGTGTGGTCCAAGACAGTTGGAGGACCTAGGGCACAGACATGCAGAGCCCCAAAAATCTCACCAGCTAAATTGGTAAAGTGTGATACCAAGACTGGAACATAAGGATGTTCCACCCTTTTTCCAGAAAACAAGATGTTCTCCTTTTTGCAGACAACAAGAACAAAATGAGGTGCAGAGAAAAACCCCAAAAGTTAAAATCTGCTAAAAATCTCCTAAAGCAAAGCTATGACAAGAATTTGAAATTAATTCATATCCGCTGATTTCTGCTCTGATTCTCCAACCACCAGACCAGCAACCCTCCTGGCTTTGAAAGAAGCATTCAAATCATAAGTACAGCAATTTAAATTTCCATCATGTTATCAAGGCAAAGAAGCAAAAATGTTTTGCAAAGAATTGTCCAAGTTACTTGTCACAATGGAGAAGAGCTGAACCAGTTAGTGAGGCAGAGAGTTTGACACTCATAGGAGCACTTTTCTCTTCCAAAGAGATGTATGTTAATTGCCTTCTCATTTTTCTCTATTTTCTTCAAATCTCTTATAATCCCAGTAATGTGTCCAGCCCACTTTCCCTTAGATTTGATCTTGGCAAAGTATCTTATCAGTCTTCTCCCTAATCCATGCTCCCAGGGCAACTGCACAGAAAGTCAGTTCATTTTCCCAGAGTGAGTTCCTTATAATCTATATAGCTCTCATCTGTTTAAATCATGTGAACAAGAATACAACATCCCATACAAAAAGCTCACTTTTCCTTTTGGAAAAAAGAAGTTTCTGCCCTCACTAGTATATGACTGAGCAGGAACACAAAGCCACCCGCCAGTGTGGTTATGTTAGGCCATAAGGCGTCCAGTAAGTTTATGAGTGGGATGGTTTATAATATACCATGAAACTACATGAGTGAAACTAGCTAGACTGTGCTTCCTCTAGCATTCATACTTAATTCTCCTCTTCTACCTGTCTGCTACCACTTTTTGGCCTCAGTGCACCCTGTGTCCTCCTGTGGACCCTTCTCTCCACGGATGCCACAGCCCTCCGCAGGAATGAAAGCTGATGACCTAGTCATGAGTTTCTACTGGGCTACCACTATGCCATCTTCCTTTGAAAATGCTACTTGCAAAGAGGAGGGAAGATGACATTGAAATACAGGAGTGGAACTGTCTTGTACTAAAATTCTGTGGTGATCATGTTAGTCCGATCCTTTAAGATGACCACAAGCTTTCAAACAGAGAATGTAAGTGCTGCTGATAGGAGCAAGTCAGTGACACAAGAAATACTCCAGTGTGAGCTCTGATAACTAAAGAATGTCAAACTTCTTCTCTCTTGTCTTTCTCTCTCTGAGAAAAGACCTATTTCTCAAAGGACAGACTTTTTTTCCAAAAGCACACATTAGCAGTGAAGCCGGACAGCACTGCATGGCATTAAAGCATTGGCTGCAGCAGAGTTTCATCTCCAACACACACCTGAAGGACCCATCCTCATCATCTTTTTCAACAGCCCTTGAACATTCCAGCATTCCAATGCAGTATCTTTCAGTCAAGCTTATACAAACTTCCCCCTAACAAATATGGGCATGTGCATGCACACATGCATATACTAACAGACCAACCAACCAGCAAGCCAACACTGCATATTTATACTTAGCCTCCAACTTGCTCAGTATTCCATTTTAAATTATCTCTCCTCAAATATTTTCTTCACATTCCCTCAAACTTTTTTACTGCTTCAACTCTGTGTACAGCTGCTTCTTCATGAGGCAATTTTGTTGCTCAGTTAACTATCACATTAATCAGGTGAATGTGTCTCCCTAGTATATCTAACAACTGCTCATTAAATCAGGTCTCCTGTACTGTTGAAAAATAATTAAAAACCTTTTTCCAATAAACAAGCTATAAAGGCATTAAGGACAAAATAGTGTGTAGGAAATGTATTAGAAACACAGGGAAAGAAAATTCTGACCAGGCACAGGCTAGGCAGATTTAGCTGAAAACTGCTATAATTGCTCATAGTGTCAGGCTAATAGCAAAAAGAAAGTTATAAATATTCACTTCAAATTAACAATGAATGTATTGTGGCTGAATACAAGCTCCTTTTATGTTTGCTTCCTACAAAGAGTCATGCAAATTCAAAGCCTGTATGCTCCACTGTTTGTTTCCAGAACAGGGGGTATAATTGATACGGGATTTACACAGCTTGACAAAGCAAGAGAGGCCAGGCTCCCCAAATCTTTTGGATCCAGCACACAAAGTTAATTAAACAAACTATAGAGGAACTGCACCAGTTCCCTGCAACTTCTTCATCTAGCACCGTGCACGAGGATACCTAATTACAGTTTGTCAGCAACTGAGGTGATGAGAGAAACCTGCCATCAGGCAACTCAAACAAATATAAACTACAGGTAATAATACTTCCATTGAAAGAACAACAGACTAAATTTGCCAGGTAAGTGATTCACTTTGCTTTAATTGCTACACACAAAGTGAAATGACACAGTAAGATCTCAGTGACCAGATAAAATATGTCATTTTCTCCCTAGCCAGTGAACCATGCAGTGCTGAACAGATGAGGCACCCTTCCCTGTCTGCATTAAAGGAGAACAATTGGAAAAGATTTAAAATTTAGTTTGTAAATTGAGTCATTTTAAATCAGCTTCAAGTCAATCACTCCGTCTCCAAGTCAGTCACTGATAGCAAAGGGAACTTAGCAAAAATGAGCATTTATACTTTGCAAATCTCCTATATGTGTTTAGTTAGGATTGTGATGTTTAATCTACTGTTCCACTTAATTAAATACTGTTAAATTTATACTTTAAGCTTCATCTCATATCTTGCTAGCACAATTACAATCTAGAAGTCTCCATTTTACATCAATCACTACTTTGCCCTCCGGCAGTGTAATTTCTTGTTACAAAGCACTCATCTCTAACAAGTCAAGGTATGCTGAGTGCTCCTAACACCACAGCAGCCACTCACCATGGTGAAACTGCAGCCCCAGAATAAAGAATCAGTAGCTGTCTTCCTCCTGGAAGGCAGTGTTGGACCCCAGAAGGAATTCCATGGCATGTGACAGAAGTCATATAAATACACTATACACATACAGTTTTGGAAGGGTACTCCTGAACCATGGCTGTGCTGAGGACACACTGCCATCCTGCACTGCAGATGAAGAACAAGCAGTAGAACCAATTTAACTCTATAGAAAAGCCAAGACCACATAATAGAGAGATGATTATCAAATCCACAGAATTAGCAAATAACAAAAAACGTGGATAAAACCTCACACTCAATATAGCTAAACTTCCCCCATCCTCTAAAAAGCAGATGCTTCTTGTAAAATAGCAGCAAGAAAAGGGAAAGGAGGACAGCCTGACAAGCAAACCAGGGATAGAAGTGAGATATTTATCTTGATTTTGTATCTGAGTGCTCTTCACACATTTCTTCAAGGTTTAGCTCTGCATTGCAAGCTTCCTAGACAGTAATTCCCAGCCACACTGTGCATTAAATTAGATAGTGTTTTCCTAGGTGTTGTTTTATGTCTGCACTTCACATGTAAAGAGTCTCTCTGCTTGGCCTCTTTGGGAGGCATACACATCTATATAAGCATTACTTAAACTCACACAGAACATATGCTTGTGTGTAACCAAAAGCTTGCATGACTGCATCTCTTCTGAAGTTTACTGTTCATTAATATGGGGCAAAAAAAGCCTTTCAAAGGGAATCTAAATCCACTGCTTTTGGAAATCAATTATGTCTTAATGAATAAGTGTCAATCATCATCTATGCTAACGGCAATATCTTGAGAATATTGTAATTCTCTGCAATGGTTTCTTGGAGATTAAAGCATATAGATACTTAGAGTATTAGATATTTCTGAAAAAAAAGCCTATTTTTTGCTCAACAAGTAGGCAGTGGAAAAACTATTGAAAATTAAATACAATTTAAAGCAGTCCTTGCCCAAGAGTAACCTGTGTGCGTAAAACATCAATGTTTTTGTCATGAAAATGCTTCAGGAAACTTTCATAGAAGAAGACAAATTGTTTTAGTTTCTTAAAAATTACAATTACCATTAAGCTATACAATACATTTTGGTTTGTGAAGCCAAAGCTTTATTCCTCAAAAGCTTTATTCAGTTGCTAAGAAAGCCAACGTTCAGAAAGTAAGAGTGAAACTTAACTGATTTGGTCACAACTCTTTCCTTGTCTTTTATAAGCTTACAATGATCTGTATATTGTACTGATAAACAGCCCTTGCTGGCTAAGTAAATAATACTGATGAAATCCATCTGGTCTTTACTGTACACATTTCTTGCAAGAAATGCCAGTTTTCACAGGATTTCTTTCCTTTTTCCCAAGAAGGCAGAACTGTGCAAGACCTGTCCTAAATGGAAAGGAAGAAAATACGAGTTGTAAAGCCAGATGTTTCAACAATAACCATAAGATGATATGGTAGGCAGAAAAACCCCATATACAGTATTTATGTTAAACTATCCTGGTTCTGTGCTAGTTTCTACTCTTTTTTCAGAGAAGGATAGAAACATTTATTGAGATATAACTAGCTTTAGAAAAAAATGTAAACTTCCTTTGCATTTTAAAGTTTTGCACCCTTATTCACTTCCCAGGTTGTTTCATATCTAGAAGCAGTGCCACTGTAGTGTCTGTCATGACTGCAACCCACTTGGATCTACCAAATCAGGAAAGTTTCATCTTTTTCTTATCTTCCTTCATGAGACAGTTTTGCTTCACCTATTAAACTGCCATTATCTCAGCCCAGGATTTTCTCACTCCAACCCACCTTATTCTCTCCCCCATCCCACAGGGAGAGGGAGTGAAGGGATATGTGGGACTTAGCGGCCAGATGAATTAAAACACAGCATCCATATAAGACCTAGCATTCATATTCTATATGTACATATTCCATAAACTTATCCTATCCTTTTCTGTAACATACTATAAAATATATTGTGTGTTAAATTAGAGATCATTCTTCCATGCTATAAGAAATTATGACATACAAAGTCTGTTTAACCACTCTAAGTCGAGCCAAATTTTACAAAGTCTGTTTAACCACCCTAAATCAAGCCAAATTTATTGACCAGAATCTCAGCTCATAATGCATTTCATCTTGCAGCTTTTTAAAAAGTTTATAAAATCTCTACTTAAAAATGGAAAAAAGAAATTCCAAGTAGCAATGTGTAACTTCTTAATTTGCAAAGGCACACTTGGGTTATTTAATTGAAAAATTTCTTAAAACATAATTATATTTCTAACAGAACTAGTTTTAATTCTCAGTTTTTGACAAGAGTTTTTAAAAGTCTAAACTTTAGTAACTTCACAAGGAAAATCTTCTGGGCCAAAATATTGCAAAAGCACACTGTGCAAAAGACATACATCCACTAAGATGTAAATTATTAGAAACAGCAAGAAGAGATGCTTATATTTATATGGAAAAACAGAGCTATCAGTGGTAATAATTACATTTGTTAGACTTGATCTTATTTTCAGTATGAAAGCAGGCATATTTTAATATTCCAAACAACCACAGAATACTTTCATTTGTTTTGTTCATTAAAAAGAAAAGAGAGGAAAACGCTGCAAGTAAATCTTATTCATGGATACAGATCTCTCAGCTCATAAAATCAGGGAGCTCTCAGCACATGTTTTCTACTGGGTATTATAAACCAAATGTATAAAATGCATGGTTCCAGAGAGAAGTATATGGTTTTGCAGTTCACTGAATCCTTCTTCAGCAACCTTTCCATTACCGTGTAAGTAAATGAGAGCAAACTCACTAGGTTCTGAAAACAGAACATTTCTCCTTTATTTAAGAGTTAGATGAAAACAGAAAACTACATAAAAAGAACAGAATTCACAGAAGCACAGAACAACATAGGCTGGGGGGCATCTTTGGCAGTCACTTGGTACAATCCCCTGCTCTGTGTGTGACCAAGTCAGATCTGGTTGCTCAAAACTGTCAGGTCTCAATACCTCCAAGTGCAACCTGCTCTAATGCTTGATTACATTACTGTGATTTGGTTTCTAGGTTGGGTTTTTTTCGGGGGAGGATCCAATTGGGATTTCCCATATCTCAATTTATGTCCATTCCCTCTCCTATCACTTTCCCCTTACAAGAAACATCTGGTAGGGGGCTGCCTTATATCCCCATTAGACAGCTGAAGACAACATCTAGATCCTGAAGATAACATTTATGTCTTTCCTCAAAATTCTTTCCGTCAAAAATCTTGTGTGGCAAAGCTATTGCAAAAGCGTGCTGTGCAAAAGACAGAGTGTGCTGAAGATAACAAACACCGCCAGACAGACTCAGTTGTCTCAGTTCCATCATGCGTATCATACTCTCTATCACCGCTCAAGAAATCGCTGAAGCGTTCGTTACAAAGACAGAACGCACAGGTGATGTCCAAGCAGTGGCCAAGCCAGCTGACAGATTATCACCTACTTCAAAGGGCTTTTCTGATCAAGTCCTTCTTTTAGGTGCGTACTTGAATGAACAGTAAGAAAGGCAGCAGGAGGGGAAAGATTAGGTATATCACAGAGCTGTTTAGTTCAGGTATCTCTGCTTTCAGTTTAAAGATTTTTTCATAATTGGAATTTAAGCATCTCAGTCCTTATGATATCAGACACTACACACTGATGTCTTCAGAAGTAAGTATCTAAATGTCCCGGTACATAATTTGGTTTAAGATGAAATGGTACATTACATCTATCTGTTCTACAGCAAGAGTGGAAATCTTTAGATTTAATTTGCCAAGTATTTTGTTCTTACCTGGTTACTGCACCCAGTGACCAAAGTACAGTGTGTACAAATAGCTGGTAAGTGGAAGAGAGCACACTGTCACATTGCTGGCAAAGCACTGATCATTGAATTCTTATTAAAGTTCTAATGTTTAGATTCATCTTAACTTTCAGTTTTCAGCACTGGAATTCATTTATATCTCTGTGTACCTTTATTCTCTGACATTACATGATTTCCCTTGAGATTCTAAGGAAAAAAACCTGTTTATACACACATCAGATCCAGAAATTGATTCACTTTCCAAACAGAAACATGAACTAATAGGATGGTGAGATTGTGAATCACATATTCTGGGGCTTTAAGGCAAGCTGATAGTCACAAAATTAAGTTCCCTGGAGACAATGAAACCCAGCAGAGCGTATTAGAGTATATTTTCTGAATAACTTGTTATTTTTTGTCCAACGAAATACATATTTTGAGTCAAACTTAGAATAATATGATTATTTCTGCCATCATCACATACTGATTTGACTGCATTTTAAAAAGTCAGCTACCAAATAGAGAATTTTCAAGTATTCTTTCAAAAACAACACAAAGCCTCCCACCACTAAGCCAACTCCAAGCTTCCCTGTTCCTATTCCTCTCAAGCAAGAAGTGCATTCACTAGCTATTAGATATGAAGTGGCTGTAAGTCATTAGTATTTCACTTTTTCAAGGATCTTATTTTTTCCCCTGTGTTTTTGAGGGCAGTCAGCCAGCAATACTTGCTGTATGTGAGAGACATCTGCAAGAAATGCGAACCAATACAAAATTCCAGCTTTCAGACAACTCAAGCTAAATTACTAACTTGAAATTTCAATGTAAGCTTGCTGCTGTATGTAGCAAAGAATCAGCAAAAATAAAGGCAATCCTCTGTCAAGAGATCATATTAGACACAACTAAAACAAGCTGCTGTTCTTGAAAGAGGAAGTTCTCATCTGCTGCATTCTCTATTTCTTTTACTAATTATTCCTTGAGTTTATTGCACCTTCTGCAATACTGTGATGGAGTGAAATTTTGACTAGTAATAGCATTTGAAAATCTCCTGAAAAAATGAAGAAGTTCTTCAGTTATTTTCATACATTTAGTTACAATGAAGGAAAGAGAGGGTCTGGCACTTCAGACATGGAGATGATGACAGAAAAGGTGCTTTGTACTCCATAGTACTCTCTGTGGACTATGTGAATGAGAAGATCTCATAAACAGCCAGATCAAAAGGGAGATAACATCTTGAAAGTCAGATAGAAAAGTCTTCATTTGATTTCTCAGGAGGAAAGCATCCAGTCAAAGAGGAAGTTCGCAAAAGATTGAGAGATGTAATTATAGCACTGGCATCTTTAGTTGGCTTGAAATGACAGATGTATTCTTAGCCCTCTAAAAGCTCTTAAGGCCTTTCTTAGTTAAGGCCCCATGAGCTTGAAATTATTTTGAAACAAGTGTCTTTACAGCAAAGCTGACCTGGGAACTTGCCTGTAGCAGGCCCTCTGTTCTTCGTGCAGACAGAAATTAAAAGCTGACACACCAAGAGCATACCAAGGCAAGCCAGAGAAGGGATTGCACTCGGAAAGATTGCTTACCAGAGACAGAATGCAAACCAGAAACATGGCACTGGGTGACGCAAGGCAAACTAAGCAAGAAGAAATAAATTTGTGAGTTAAAACTGCAGAGATAAAGCAGATGCTTCGCAAGCAAATGAGGCTACTGATGCTGGAGGCATGGAGGAAGGTTCCCATGTCTTGCGGGAATTCGGCTGAAAGATGGAGGGGGGGGGAGGAGGAGAGACCCCAGGTGAGATGTGAGAATGATGAGACAAGGACACAAGCACAAAAGCAAAGGGAGAAGAAAAGGTCAATAAGACTGAAGTAAAATTAAAGTGAGGTGCTTCTGAATAATCTTACAGTTATTATATAAATTACATACTTTACACATACATACACCACTTAGCTGTTTAAAGAAGAATTGTATTATAGAAATCAATATACAACTGTCAAGGTGCTCCACACAAAAACAAGTTTGGGTAATGTACCTGCCCTGTAACATTTGCCATCAATCTGAACATGGTAAATCTCATCCATTCAGTCACAAATAACTGCCCAAAACCTCTGTCAGATCGGCACTATTTCCAAATTTCAGCTATATTTACACACCCACAGTTAGCAGCTGACAAGTCATATATGAGGGAAATTGCCTCCCTCTAAAAAAGAGCTGCTGTCAGAGGTGCTCTGTTCCACATAGAAATAATTCAAAGGAGTTGTCATGAAAGAGCAGCTATACCCAGAATAGTTACCACAACAGACATTTTTACTCAACATCTATTGCAGTATTTTTGCACTACTTTTGTTCAACTGCTGAGTTAAGTACCAAAGATAAGTTTCCTTTTTTTTTTAAACTCCTCATAACTTCATGAAGCTAGCAGAAAGAAAAAAAATAAAAACACACAAAAAAAAAAGATTGAAAAGTTGAGGCAGTGTTTTTAAGGTAAAACTTCAAACACAGGCAGGTAGACATTGCCCAGAGATGGGCCATGCATGCTTTATTAGTTCTTGATAAGCACTGTCAATTCTTGGAAAGGTAGGGACAAGATAAGCAGTCTCACCCTATGTCTTGGTGCTGCAAATCTGGTGGAGAAGAGGAGGAAAAATCCCTTACACTTCACAAGCCATCACCTTCACACCTAATTCTGGCAACAACTGCAGCACTTCCTCTGGGAGGACCCTCTATTTTCTTTTTCTCAATCTTTTTTCCTTTTCCTCCTTCAGAGCACCAAAAAGGTGAGAAGGCATCATTGGAGATGAATGGGGAGGGCAGCCTGCCTTTTATGAGCTGGAGTGACAATACGATGCTGGATGGTGACAAGGCTGCAAGGCCCAGGAAATATGAGCTCAAAGACTCACATCCCAGAGAAAGGAGGATGCAGAGAGAGAGGGATTTTCTAGGGAGAAAAGAGTAATCATAGAATGGCTTGGGTTGGAAGGTACCTTAAAGAACATCTAGTTACACCCTGCTGCCACGGGCAGTGACATCTTTCCCAAGACCAGGTTGCTCAAAGCCCCATCCAACCTGGCCTTGAACACTTCTTGGAATGGGGCATCCACAGGTTCTCTGGGTAACCTGTTCCAGTGCCTGCTATAGCCTCCTGCACCTTCCCCTGAGCCCCACTGTCTCTGCAGAGCTCCTCACTCCTTTTCCCCAGCTGTTCTTAGAGAATTGATGGGGCAAGGTAACTTTCTCCACACACAGCTGACCTCTTGTCTGTCTAGGACATCTCCAGCAGGTCAGCTATTATCTCAAACCCCTCTCCCTTATTCTCTGCATCCTAAGCTCACCCTGCTACTGCAGAGCCTCAGGCTCTGTCTACGGAGGCAGAAGACCTTGCACTGGTCCCTCATAGAGCTGAACATCTGAACGGCACATGCGTCCCTCTTGTGACATGTGTCACCTCCTCAGCTGGGCAAAGAGACAAGAAGGCAACATGCCTTCACATCCAGTTTTCAAGCCCTTACAGTGACATGCCACTGGGCATGGGGGATACTAAAATATAGTTGTAACACCCAAAATGGCACTTTAGGCTTTCATTTTTTCTAATGTAAATCCTAAATGGAAATTTCCATATTTTTTGCTTTGAAAGTAATTTAAGTAACTGCTTCATTCCTTGATTAAAGAAAAGGGAATACCATAAATGTCACAGTAATTTTGGTTACCTACAAAAACATTCATAGAGATTTTAGTATCACCTACACGTGAGCCCTAAGTAAGTGAATCCATAAAGAACAGGTTTTATTGTAAGGTAATATTAACCTTGGTGAAATAATCAGTACTCCTGAAATCTCTGGTTTGGTTGACATAGATCTTTGTTCCAGATAAACCTAAGATAAAAAGATGATATGCAGCATTGAAGACAACTTGTGAATTTAGGATAGCTAGTGAATTTTGGATCCATTGAAAACATTACAACAAAATGAAACATAATACTTCCTTATGTGCCAAATACTCTGTCTGGTTTTGTTTGGTTCACATAACAACCCAAAATTCAGGTATCCATTCTTTTCAAAGTAGCAACTCACAATTTCAGATAGCGAGCACGAATAACTTATTTTATGCCTATATATATACATAGACATGGCAGCCTTTGGACTGTGCTGTGCCACAAGTTATCACAGCTGTAAAACAGGCTGGATAAACTTGAAAAGAAAATATGGACAGAAATCCTGCTTTGCTGAACAGCATGCCCAGTAATGATCTCAGCTCTTAACACGATGACAGGATTCCCAGGATATGCAAAATTCCCACCCTGCCATGTCAAAGTAGGTTTCCTTTTCTCTCTTACAATTTTTTAGACTGAGGTCCATCACTCAATGGGTTTGAGGACTCGCAGTTCATTATCTTGTTATACAGACAGTCAGGGTGGGAGAAAAGATGGGAGACAAACTTAGTTAATTTATCCTAGGCTGGCAGCCCTCCTTCTGCAAAGCATCCAGTGCCTGCCTTGGCTCACTCTCACAGGTTTCCTAAGCCATGATAGAATGATATGGACATAATCTTTGGCATTTTGTCACTGCTGTCCAAAGTGTTCTCAGCAGCAACAGTGAGTATTGTCCAACATAATCAGACATTGAGTAATGTGAAGCTAAAATAAGACAGAGGGACCAAACAATAATAGCCAAGGCTCCCCTCCACAAATGGATCCAGTCCACGAACCAAACCAGATGTACAAAATGCTCTCACAACCAGCATCATGCATTAAATCCACATCCTCCTACCCCAGCGCTCTGCTGTGTGTTTGGCAGTCTCTCCCCAAATGTTTAGCTCCCTTGTTCATTTTCTCCTTCAAATGACTGCTAATAATGAGAAGCAAACATGCCCACAATTTGGGGACAGGAGTAGCTTTCAGATGGAAGAGCATATATAGATTTTTTAAAATCTGTTTGATGCTCTAAAATATGCATTTCTCTGGCTGTCTTGTTCTGATCACGCTTTACTCTTGGCCAAGAAGTAAGCCAAGTAACACTCTTCATAGGCTGCAACTAAAAGAACAAACCAGAAAGCATTGCTAGTACCTGGATAAACAGCCATTAATTATTTAGGTGTGCATGCCAGTACCAGTCCATCTGATTCTGAAACGGAGCCTGGGCACATATTCCAGAAATGTTTGAGATGGGAAGCACTTGGTACTTTCACAGAAGGGCGATGAGTGCAAGTGCCTTATATGTCAATATGGAAGGCTACACCAAAGTCTTTGTCAAGCTTTGAACACAGATCTGTTCCACAGCAAGAAAGTTTGATCCAGGTATTTTGGAGGGTAATAGATAAAAGCTGTGCATTACCATACAAGACACCAACCACTGAAAATCATAGCACAGTTTTATCCAATACAGTTCTCCTCATTGCAAAGTGAATATGGTGACAAACCCTGAGGTAAAGCCTGAAATACACTTGTCTGCATGTGAAAAATAGATATAAGCTATACACCCAAGCCCATACCTGCCCACCACCAGATGAGCTGTGAGATGAGATGAGCCGTGAGACGGGAGATGCTCGCATCACTCAGGCTACTGCTTCATCTTCTGTAGCATCATGTCCCTGGATTTTTTTTCAGACCCCAGGCACAGGCATGAAGCTACTGACCTAGTCCTATCAGGGTTGACTATTCTTTACAGAGCAGCATAGAAAATAAGACAAGAAGTCAACAAGCATCTGCTTTTTAAACTTTTATCACACTTTTCCTCATCCCCCAAGCCCACTACTTTTGTAACAGGGACTGCTGCACCTACTGGAGTTGTACAGCTGTGCTACAGAGGATCTCTGGTTTCTGTGAATTCAAGAACAGCAAGCAAGGAAATAGCTACATGTGGTTACTATTTAATATCTATATCCATCTTTTTTGCCTTTATTACCTGCACAACATCTTTGTTGGAACTTCTTGATATTCATTTTAAGTCTAGCAAGTATGATGAAGTAGCTGAGATAAGCTGCCTTACTCACTTAGACATTACGTCAGCATACCCTCTCCAGAAAAGATAAAATATTTATGATGATTAATACAAAAGACATTACAGACAGAGCATTTCAGGAACATCAGAACAGATTAAAATTTAAACCAATAACATACCTAATAGCTTTCTCTACTTTGGGATCTGAAGGGCTGAGGGTCTTTTACCACTTCAGAAATAACACTAAGACATCCTTGTACAATTTGTATTTAGGTCTGGTGTGAAAGTCAAATGAAAAGCATGCAAAATTCAGATTATAGTCTTTTTAAACTCACCATGGGCAGGGAAATTTGATGCCGTGTTTAGTATCAGCAAGCACCACCTGTGCAACCTGAAGCATTGCTTATTTCATTGATGTAATGAGAAGCAACAACCCTTTGGGAATGATCAGCAGCCATTTTACTCCTGCTTGACCAGTGCCAGCTGAATGTGGTGTAGATCAGCTGCAGCGTGGGATGGAGCTGTGAGATGCCTTGCCGGGACCCTCTCCCCCACAGCTCAGCAGCTGTTTGTGCTCAAGCCTGCTCCTCACTCCCTGCCTACACTGGGTTGTAGCTGTGCTGTGTCTTCCTGGTCCCAGCCTTGGCCAGGAATGCCACTGCTCCTGCCCTGCCACCCTCATAGCTTCCCTGGCCCTTAGAAGCAGCCCTGATACAGGAATGTGTGGAGACATCTTGTATTTCCCATATTATCCCACAATTTCTCAGAAAGGTGCTCTGCTCCTTTTTAATAGAATCACAGAATCTTTTGGGTAGAAAAAGACCTTCAAGATCATTGAGTTCCATCATTAAACACTAACCCAGCACCGCCACCTTGACAAAGGCCAGAGCTTTATCAGCCTGACATTTCCTCTAAGACTGGCACTTCTTGTAAGTCTGAATTGTTCAGCCTGGAGGAGACTGTGGAGAGACTTCATTGTGGTCTTCAGCTTCCTCATGAGGGGATGAGGAGGGACAGGCACTGATCTCATCTCTCATGACCAGTGACAGGACCCAAGAGAATGGCCTGAAGCTGTGTCAGAGGAGGTTCAGGTTGATATCAGGAAAAGGTTTTTCACCCAGAGGGTGTTTGGGCACTGGGACAGCTCTTCACAGGAATGGTCACAGCATCAAGCCTGGCAGAGCTCAAGGAGCATTTGCACAATGCTCTCAGGCACAGGGTGAGACACTTGGGGTGTGCTGCACAGGGCCAGGAGTTGGACTCAATGAACCTTGGGGGTCCCTTCCCACTCAGAAGACTCTATGGTTCTATGAAAAATACCAAATCTTTTTAATTAAGTGGTTTTACACACTGACCACAATCCAGTGAAATCTTTGGTTTCCCTGGGCTGGCTGAGCAATAAAGACAGGCTGCAGCTGTGGCCTTCAGGATAGAGAAGTGTTTGCTGGACAGAAGCAACTGAATCTTCCCACAGCCCATCCTGGTGCGGTGGAGGGAGGCATTCAGAGGCTGGAATGCTTTTGAAAGCAGGACTGCACAAGAAAAGCAGGGTGGTATCTGTTCCAGACCACAAATACCCTAAGGAAAATGCTGATGAGGGATTCCTCAAGCATCCGTTTACACTGTGTAGGAGAGAAATCTGAGTTACCACAGAGGACTTAGTAGCACATGCTGGAGGCTTTGTGCTGCCTTGCAATAAATAAAAATATTTTAAAAATTCTACATAAGGATGTTTTCTGAACTCAGTAAGCATTTAGCTTGTGGAAATTTTATATCATACCTAATCCTGAATGATAACATAGAATTTACCACAGAACTTAAAATTAGCAGTTGCTTCTTCATGAATGTCACCTTTTGCTCATTATGTTTCTTAATCACAAACAGGATAACATGAAAACAAATACACCTGATGTGTTAAAAGGATTCATTTTGCAATCTTGAGAACAATTAGGAGCAAATTCATCTGGGAGAAACAGTTTATTTGGGAAAAAGATGAAAGCTGGGACCTGTTTAAGAACATTTTATCAGACACTAAAAAAAGCCATTAACAAAGAAAAAAATGAATACTTGCCTGAATCATCACAATGGCCTAGTGAAGTAAAAATAGATATAAAAAATAATCCACATCAGGGAACACAGGGAAATGGATTGCAATTAATATACATTAGGTGATTAAGAAAAAAATTAAAGAAGGAAAGAAAATCAATGTTATGTAGACTAAAGGACATCATCAACTTTTTAAGTATGACAAGCAAAAGAGGAATCTCAGCAATGACATTAGTGCTTTTCTGGGCAGAAGTTATAGTAATGCCAATAAAGATGCAGGAAAGTTAAACAGGCTCAATAAATAGATCACTTCTGCTTTTGTTGGTGAGAAGAAGCTTCTCTGAAGTTTACTTTTCCACATTTTCTCTGCCAAATGCACTTTTTTATTCTAGTTTCATGCTGGTTGATTTGGATTTTTCAAGTGTTTTGATGGTCAGTGTTTCTTTTTTTATTGTCTTCTACAGTGCTTCCTCAGATTGAGCTTTTCTTCTCTGTATCACCATTTGGTAAGTGAACCTGAAATGACTCTACAAAGAAGTAAAGTCTGTGGCATTCCCAGGAGATGCCTGCAATCCCACCATCACTGTCCTCGACCCACCTCTGGCATGATACATAGGTGCAGCTTACTTAGCTACTTTGATATTTTAATTCACACTCAGCTATGATAAATACCTTCTTTGCTTGTAAAGTAGCTTGGAAGCATATTAAACAGCAGCTGTATCAGCACTTTTGTATAAAAAGCTAAATTTGGTGGTTTTGAACCACCAGCATTGATTTTTAATTAATCTTAGACAAACAGAGAAATTCCAGAGTAGTGGAAGAATGCAAAAACTACGTCAGTTTTGTAAAAGGTAAATAGGATGACCAAGGTCTAAACAGACCTATAAGCCCTTCATCAACCCCAAACAAAAAACCCAGAGTGCTTGCCCTCAGATTTCATGCCATAAAACTATTGTTAATCTTGTCCAAACAAGCTTCACTGATGACAGGGGTTTCCTGAACAAGGCCACAAAAAAACCCTAATGGACTTGGTTGAAGCAAAAAGTATCCTGGAACTTCGACCAATTTGACAAAAAAAAAAAAGGCAAAAACAATCAGCAAAAATTAAAAAAAAAAATTTAAAACCCACACAGTATTAATCTTTACCAGTTGTCTTGTATGTCCCCTCAACTTTACAGGGCTGTTTTCATTTAGACTTAAGTAGACAAAAATAGTAAAGGAGTTAAGCCAAATAATTACACAGCAAAAAGAAAACTCCCATTTGATTAATTAGAGTATCTTCTAGAACACTACGTTTTTAATTTTTAAACATTTCTGGACCCTTTACACATCTTAGAGCTGCCTTTTTTTTTCAGATCAAGAAGTAAAATTTAAAAAACACATGGAAGAAAAGCATGCTATTTATTCATCGTTAAGTCTTCATGAAGCCCAGAGCCTTTAAGTGTAGGTGCAGAAAAATGACATTGATGTTTCCTTGTGGATTGCTTTTATCTGTTTTTTGTACATCATTCATATTCATCTAAGGAGCTAAAGAAATATCAGTGCAATGAAGGCAAAGAGAAACGTTAAACTTCCAAAAAGTTTTGAGGTTTCAAATGTTTTGAGGTCTATAATGTCATACTTAGGTGATTTTTTTAAGAAAAGGTGAGACAATCACTGTTGCAAGAATGGAAACTTCCTAAGAACAAATATTTATGGGGTGTCACTCACAGTTAAAATAAACTTTTGCAACATACGTGTAGGTTAAGATAGACTATAACGCAATTTGCTAAGGTATGACTTAACTTTTGGCTTCCTATGTTGTAGTACCTTGAACAGTATTTTCTTTCCCAGAAGAAATAATCTGGCTTCTATCTATCATTCATTCAAAAAGGGGACTTTCAACATGTCCAAGGGCTTTGTTTAGGAAGCATTATTTGCCCCTAAGAGTCACGATTGCTAAGCAGATTTACAGGCTTGTACAGGAGTTATCCTCGCTAATCTTTGCTTAAGAGTAAGTCGAGGTTGATACGACAGCTAAGCAGCTTTCAGTATTGCATTGAGTCACGCTTCACTGCTCATAGTGTCTGTTTTTCCTGCTAAATGATCAATCTCAATTTAGGCTTTGGGGGGAAAAGAAAGATGAAAGAGGATGGAGAGAAGGCAGTCCTAGTCTTCACTTGGCCCTCTGTAAAGCACAACAATTCCTGATCCACTGATGGTTTTTGCGTTGAATTGGGCCACAGAGAATTCCAAAAGCCTTGCAGGAGGAGTGTTTGAACAGGGAGTGATCAACCATGTACATCACAGACACTTGCAGATAATAACACATTTACAATTAATATATTCAAAGCATCTAAGAGACTGCCTCATGACTGTGAAAGTCACTAAAAGTTTAGATTATTTATAACATAATATTTAACCTTCTTTCTTTAATTATTCTTCGGAACGTCTCTCTTACAGATAGGGAATATGAAGCATCAAATTCTACTTTCCCTAAGTATCCCCCTATACTATCCCTAAGTATGTATAATTTGTAGAAAGAGAAAAAATGTTTCAGCATTGACTGATCTACAAATTGAATTACTGTGATCCGCTTTGTCAGGTGAAGAAGCTCAGTCTGCTACTCTTAGCAAGAAATTAAAAAAAAAAAAAGGAAAAAGGTTTTCATTTATAATTTTTAGAAGAATCCTGCTCCTTTAAAAAGAAAAGTCAGTAAACTAAATAGTCTCTCTACCCATAGCTGCCCAGGCAAAAAGTAGAGGATATGGAAGAAGCCTTCACATCTGGGGCAAGCCTGAGTGCTCTCAGGACATTGAAGATGCAACTCTCAAAGCTGAAAGTCCCCCCCAACAATGCCTTGTCTCCAGGCCTGAGAACTACAACCAGCAAGAGTGCAACTGAAACTTTTGCAGTCTGTGCTAGCACGCAGAGCTAGCTCTAAATTACATACAGCACCGCACTTTCAGATCTCTGCGTATCACATTCAGCCCTGGATTACACCTGGAAGAATATACAAAACATGGGAGCCAGCCATACCCTCCACATGATGCTACGTAAACATTTCACCTTGCAGCAGTCTTTAACAGTATCAGTCCTATGATACTGATGCTGATGCTGAAGTCTGATGCTAAAGCAGACTTGTCTGTCCCTCCACCACTCACTGATTGACTGCTCTGAGCAAACAAGGGGAAGAGCCTCGGCAATGCCATCACAAACCTCGAAACCACCACACCAGGAATTTTTATAGAAATACCATCCATTTTGTGATTATGTAACGCTGGAAATTTACTCTGTACAGTACAGCCATCAAACATTCAAGCTGCATGTGTTCCTGCATCCCCACTGCTGCAGTGGGCCTGCCAAAGTCCTGTCCTGCCAGCTAGGATTTGACATGCTGTGAAAAGAGACCTTGAAATCAGAGCTGCTGTGCAGCTCGACTTGCTGATAACTGATCTATATGAGATAGCATGACAAAATGTGAACAACGATGCTTGACATCCCACATGCTATCACATGCCAGAAATGTTTGGAGGGTGGAACAGAATGGCATAAAAAGAAATTATGTGCAGCATACTTTTCTTTCCATGCTAGTTACGTGACATTGTTTTGGCAGTTCAGACTGATGCAGTAAGTACAGTATCCTATATATTTTCTATTTTGAAGAGATACACTAATCTGACAGAGGAAAGATTTGACTTCCTTTTATTCCAGTTGAAGTTGCATATATTTAAATGCAAAGTACACATAATTTAGGTGACTGCCTGTAAATAATCTCATAGACTAAACCCCAGGCCATCACGCTTGTTTCTCTAAACAAGGTAGAAGACTTCATTTTCTCCACCTGAATTTTCTCAGCAGATTCAAAGTAAACATATATTAAAGCAAGACTATATATAATTATGTTTTTTCATAAAAGCAACAACTGATGAACACAGAGCTTTTTCCAAATCAGCAATTGAGAGCATTTTGCAGTCTCTCAGAGAAACAAGTGGTTAAGGCACAGACATTGCAAAGTTTCATCTGACAGGGATCAATACCTCTGGGATATAGCTTGTGCATAGAAAAAGCTTTGCTTCCCTCTCCATTAGGGGTCTGCCTACTCTAAAAATTAGACCACAGAAAAGAGTGAAGGGGAAACAAGAAACAGTCCACCTTGTGGAGAAAAAATATTTAGCTGTCCTTGGCAGAACTTTTTTCCCCCTTACATTTCCCAGGTTTTAATTGTTTGGGGTTTGTTTTGGTTTTATTTCTTTTTTTTTCTTCCCAATTCTTCTCCGCTCTACCCTGAGTCTGAGAAAAATCTAGAATTCCACCCAAATGGCTACTTTCCTATTTAAACATACTAATGACTGCCTTTCTCACAAGCTTTTGTTTAACGTGCTCCACTCTCTGTTTTCCTGAGCAGTCCCTATCCCTCTTTGCACCTGGTAGGAAACAAACTTCAAGCTTCAAGATGCAGAACATCCTGAGGGCTCTTTCTCAGCTGATGCTGTCATTATATGGATGGCGTGCCATCCCTGGCTGGGCTGTGATTTTATTTATTTTGCTTTTTCTCAGCAGAAACAACAGCCATTGATCCTCTTGCCATGCACCTGCCTTTTTACCTGTCCAATCTTACATCCAAGCATGCCACTAACGACGCTGCAATGGATGAGCTGTGTACGCACTAACTCAGGAAGTGATTTGGTAAAATTAACATTTAGAAGCAGGCACCAGTAGTTATTTCACACATTATTAACTTATATTACAATTCAAATAAGCTTACAGCTGGCAAAAAAAGTCTCTTCTGTAAAGTGATCGCAAACATAATAGGCTTAATCAGAGATAAATTAAATTAGTCAGTCATGCATACTACAGCGTATTAGCACTGAGTAGTTATTAAATACATTTTCTGTTATCAGTTGTGCAGGCAGTATTCTAGCAAACAAAGTGCATGGGAAACCAGTAAATAAACTTTATGTTTGGGAGGCTACATGTTTGACATTTCCTAGGTTTTATCAAATGTTACACGATCTTTACCACTATAACTGCCACCAGGTTAAGTCCCCATAAATGATCTAACTTCACTCCCAGGCAATTAGCCAAAAGCAGAGCAGACAGAACAAATGAATACCTAGACAGCAGATGTTCAGCGTGGTTTTGTGTTTTGGAGGGGATTTCTTCCATGTCAGTTTTTGGAAAGAAAAAAGCATGCATGGATGAGTCATAGCTGGTACACAATTGATAAAGAGGAGACAGGCAACATTTCTATTTGTTATAAAATTAATCTTTGTGTTTAGGGCTTTTCAAAATCTATTTTCTCCTTTGGTTTCACAACCACAGTTTGAAAAGGTCTTGTAATTGTGTGCAAATATTGAAAGGCATTGCTGTTGCCTTGCTGCTATTGAAACTTCCTTTTCTACTGCTGTTACAGCAGCCAGCAGCATCACCTTCATCTCCAGCTGAAAATTTGTGTGAGAAAGAATACAACACAAAATCACTCACATGCACTTTACATGAAAAATCATTACTTTTGTGAGAGGATCCTAAACCCATATTTTTGTTCTCTCATCCATCTTTCAGAAACCCATCAGTACAGTACTTGGAAATATCATAACTTCCTAAGCCTGACCCGAAGACTTGGGAGCACATCTGACATTCTCTTACACTCTGCACATTTAAAACTCAATGTAAGGTGACAAGAACATTAAGCTGCCCACAGACCAAAATGTGAAACTAATCAGTATCTGTTCTAAGCCACAGGTATAATAATTGGAAAATTAAAGTGCCTGTGAACTGCTAGGGCTGGCTGAATCAAAAAGCAACACCTTGAAATGATTAATGAAGACAAATGTATGCAACTATTTCTATTGACAACAACTTCAGACAATTGCAGACTAAAAAAATAACACTGGAGTTCACATTTATTTTCTCTAAAGCTTGCTGCTTGCAAGAATCACTTGCTAGGAAACATTTAGGCACTCACTGGTTAAAAAATGTTTTAACTGGAAGCTCCTTTAACTCAGACATGAAAAACACAGCTTCTTTGCTGTGCTTTCTGTAACTATTGTCAGTGACAATTCTGGTACAGAGGACATCAGTCACGACAGAGGCATTCAACATCACACCCTTCACCTGAAAATGTTAACATGACTTGTAAAAATAAAATGCCTCAACTAATATGTGATGGCAGTGCTCAACAGACCTCTTAAGAAAATAATTCATGGCAGTGTTGTTTCAAAATGTACCTTTCTGTTTTACTGCTCCCATCACATCCATCAGTGGCATGCCCAGTCCACTGGATAAACAGGATGTCCTAACACGCACCATCATGGATGGAGCTACTGCCATGGTTCTGAACTGCACAAAGCAGGGGCCCCTTTTCTTAGGGTGTGAAAGGGGGAGTGAGGCTAAATAAACTCTTCTTGAAAATAAATGGTGTATACTTACCCACACATTTATACACACATACATACATATAAAAATGAATGTGATTTACATCACATTATTTTAATTTATTATCACATCATTTTAAGCACATTTTAACTCCTCCCCTTTAAAGTCCCGATAGTAAAACAAAAAATTCCTTCAGTTCTCTGAGACACTGGAATTGAGTACCAAGCAGAAAAAATTAAACAGTATCTATTTTTAAAGAGAAATTACTGAATCTTATTAAGAGAATCCTGACTCCCAGGATTTTGATAGAATTCCCTAAGTCACAGCATGTCACATGATTGAAGTCACACTGGAACGAAAAGTTAGCACTACAGGCAATGAGTATCAATTAAGTTTTGAAGAAGAAAGGCTTCACCACTTTGAAGGCAATCTAAAATACAAATGACCAGCCCTGCATTCAGAGTATGTTATGAGTATTCAATTATACATATATTCAGAAGCTTGCAAATGCAACCAACTGTTATGTCTTTATCGGGCACGAACATGTGTAGTTGTGCTGCCCATGGAGCTGTATCCGTTTCTGCTTTCTTCCCCCACCATTTCTCAGCAAGACAGTGCTCAATCTGTTCCAGACAAGTCTTCTTCAGGCCAGGCTTTTAACAAAAGCTGTAAGAATGGTCTGCAGCAGGCAAGCAGAATTTCCGCATGTCTGTTTATTTCCATCAGAATGGTGTTTTGGATGAAAACACACTTGTGATGTGATGATGCAGCTGTCCAAAGGCAGGATGTTCTCACGCATTACATTTTCTGTCCTTTTCAGCTACCCGTGATGGAAAAATATAAAGTATTATTAAAAATTTATAGATGTATTTAAAGTACAGTTGGGAAAAAGAGACTGTGACAAAGAAAAGTCTCTGTGCTTATACAAGTCTATATTCTAAATCTACTCAGTAAAGGCAGCAGAGATAGGAAGTTTTTAACAGCTAAAATATAGGAAATCTGGTTTTATTCTGTAGCTCTTCAAGGAATTTACTGCATGACCTTGGACAGTCTCTGATGTAAAATAGACAAACCTCTTTGTGATTTTAGATACTATTAGATATCTAAATGTCTAGAGGAGAAACGTTGAGTCTCTGTGAGAAATTTTGCACAGGATTTCCAAGGATGCTGAGAATAGAATTTATGACTGTGTGGTGGGCTGAAAATTGGCGAAATGGCTGGACCTAGAGGGCTGTGATCAGTGGCACAAAATCCAGCTGGGACTGGTCCCTTGTAATGATTGATTCTAGGGTGAGTACTGTTCAGAATCTCCATTAATGACCTGGATGATGGGGCAGGGTGTGTCCTCAGCACATCTGCAGAAGATACAAAAGTGAGAGGAGTGACTGGTAAACCAAAAGGTTGGTCTGCCATCCAGGGGCCTTGGACAGGCTGGAGAAATGGGCTGACAGGAACCTTAGGCAGTTTCGTTAAGGAAGATGTCAAGTCCTGCCCCTGGAGAGGAATAACCCCAACTACCAGTGCATGCTGAGTCACAATATCTGGAAAGCAGCTTTACAGAAAAGGACATGGGAACCTGTAGGACAGTTAATGTTCCCATGCAACACAGGCCAACAGCATCCTGGCCTGCATGAGGCAGCGGGTCACCAACTGGTCAAAGGAGGTCATTCATTCCCTCTGTTAGCATTGGTGAGGCACAAATGAAGAGCTGGGCCTGGTGTTGGGATCTCCAGTACAAGACAAGACATGGACACAACGGAATGGGTCCAGTGAAAGGCCATAAAGGTGCGGAAGGGCCTGGATTATCTTTGAGATAAGAAAGGGTTGAGAGAGTTGGGACTATTCCGCCTGGAAGAAAGGAGGCCTAGGGAATCTTACCCATATGTATAAATATTTGGTGGGGTGAGAAACAAAGGCAATTGAACCAGATTCTTCCCAGTGGCACACAGTGACAGGACAAGACAAAAAAGACAAATTGAAACACAAAAAAATTCATGTAAACATAAGAATTATTTTTTTTTTTTACTTTAAGCATAGTCAAGTACTGAGGCAGGCCCAGAGAGGTCATGGCATCTCCACCATTGTATATCTTTGACATTCAAGAGGCCATGGTCCTGCACAACATGCTGCGGCTGACATTACTCTGAGCAAAGGGTTGGACTGGATGATTTCTAGAGATGGCTGCCAGCCTTACCCTTTCTGTGATTCTGTAAGGATCTGCAGACAGAAAACATTTATGGAAATGAGGTCAAGCATTGAAAGTGGAAGTACTAGACCTTTGAGATCATTGAGTCCAACTGTTAACCCAGCACTAAGGCCACAACCAAACCATGTCACTAAGCACTACATGTCTTTTGAATGCCTCCAGGGCAGGTGACCCAAACACTTTCCTCGGCAGCCTGTTCCAATACTTGACAACCCTTCCTGTGAAGAAATTTTCCTAATAACCAATCCAAACCTCCTCTACTGCTTGTTGCTTGAGAGAATAGACTGACTCCCACCTGGCTACCTCCTTTAAGGCAGCTGTAGAGAGCCAGAAGGTCACCGTGAGCTGCCTCTTCTCCAGGCTGAACAACCCCAACTCCCTCAGACATTCCTCATTACATCTGTGCTCCAGATCCTTCACCAGCATCACTCCCTCATCCAACTAAGTGGCTCTCTTTGTCACAGAAGGAGATAAAGTTGGTCCAGCAGGACCTGCCTTTCTGAAAACCATGCTGGCTCAGCCTGATTCCTGAGTTAACTTGTACCTGCTGGTTGATGGCATTCAAGGTGATCTGCTCCATGACCTTATCCAGCAACAGGTCAGGTTGACAGGCCTGTAGCTCCTCGGATTCTACTTCCAGCCCTCTTGTAGATGAGCATCAGATTTGCCAACCTCCAGTCAACAGGAACCTCCAACATTTAGCCAGGACTGCTGGTAAACGGTGAGGAGTGCCTTGGTGAGCACACCACCAGCTCCTCAGTGTCCTTGGGTGAAGCCCAATCTGCCTCATAGACCTGTGTGTGTCTCAGTGATGAGGGAGGTTCCCGACCATCCACACTCAGAAAATGGGAGCTTCATTCTGCTCCCTGCTCATGTCTTCCACTGCGTGCCCTGAGAACAACTGATCTTACTGTTAAAGCCTGAGGCAAATAAGGCTTTAAGTACCTCAGCCTTTTCCTCATCCTTTGCCACTGTTTCCCACTGCACCAACAAAGGATGGCAATTCTCCTTAGCCTTCTTTTAGCTGCTGATGTATTTACAGAAACATCACCAAGGGGCTACAAGAGATGAGTCTGTACATATTGACCTCCTCCTGCACCCTTGGTTGCTGTCAATACCTTGGCCTACACCACTTCTTTGCAGAAAACTGAACATAGCAGGGGGAGTCTCATTTTTTTTTGTACTGATCCTCTAGTCCAGAAGAGATGTGAAAGAAGCTCCATTCCCTCTTGTTTTCCCTGAAGTTTTGGCATAGTTGAAGAGGGACCATAGCACTTTTACTTTACATGACAGTAAAAACATATCGATTCTTCCTTTGCCCTGATGGCATAGGAGTAGGGGAACTCATGGTTTTTCCTGCTTAACTTTATGTCCTGAATCTCTTTGGACTGGGATTATGAAAGACAAGCCACAGGGCTTCTCTGCCCAGTACAGAGGGAGAACACTTAGCAGGCATCTCCCTTGCGCATTTTGTGCAGATATTTATACAACATTATATCTATCTATCTATATTAAAAAGCAGAAAAAGATTGAGTCATTTAGAGAAAGGAAGAGAAAACTATGTAATGGAAGAAGGGTAAAATACAAAAATGAGGATGTAGTGAAGGTAGGTGTGAAGGGAACAACATGAAAAGATTATACTTAAAACTAAACCATGCAACCTGACACCTCTCTCACTTAAAGAAAAACATAAAATAAGGCAAGACTGGACAGCTTTTATCACACTCTTTTCTGGAGCATTCACATACCAAAGAGTTAGTTACTTAGATGTCCAATTCCATAAGGTCTGCCAAATGCACCAGATTCCCAAAATTATAATGTACAAAGTTTAAACTACAGGTTGTTCCTTTTCAAAGCTCTGTAAAAAAGGGCATTTTCACAAGTTCACAGTCACAACCTCCCAGCCATGAATGTCATGTGGTTTCCATTAAGTAAAATATGAATAAAAATCTAATGAGAGAAAAGGAAAATTTCGTTCCTCAAAATGCATTCTGAAGCTCACATCCCATCAGCACTACAGCTCTAATGTTCCAGTCAGAGCTGAATAACAAGTAATAGATTAAAAAGGTCTGAATATGCACTTGATAGTCTCCTCTTCCATTACTCTGCTGCACTCTCTGCACTTTTCCCATCCTTAGTATTGGATAAGACTTACAGGAAGAGATTCTTCTCCGACACAGCTATTGAAAACCCGATAGTCTGATTTCCATTATTCAGTTTGATTTCTGTCACCTCTCTGAATCCATTCTCATGGAAACATAGATTTCTTAACATCCATTACACAAATGTAACTTCCTCATTATTCACACGCATAATACTAGCTTCATTTTGCACCTGTTTCTTGTCTCCTAACTAAAACCTCTTTTAAAGAATATCTTCAGTCCTCACTCCTGAATTTTTTTCTTTACCTTAGAGCACCATTTCTTCTTATTAGCTAGGATATATTTTTCAGAATCACCTGAAATACTCCTCAAAACCTCCAAATTTCCTGTTTTATGTCTGACATGCCTCTATTTTCAGATTCAAGAATTATAGACTACCCCAGGTTTCAGACAAGAAGCATTCAGTGAAGTACTGTATGACCACTGCAGAATAAAAAAATCAACTTTATAAACAGAGGCTGGACAGTTCACCAAAAGCATAATAAACATATGTTCTCTTGCATAAGCAGTAAGTAAACTGCCTTATGCTTACAGGTTTTATTGTCTGCTTCCAATGAATTTATCTCATTTTCACTATCAATAAAAAATATGGATTTGGGGAAGCATAAAATGAGTTTAAGGATGAATTTTTAAAACTCTCATAAAATGATGGATCTACTAAGTAAATACATTGATTTTGAATGCAGTGAAATAGTGAACATTACTCATTGTCTGTGAACATGGAGATAGGCAGAGGTAAAGTTAGGATTTCCCCTAAAAGCCCTGTTTTCCAGCAGTTTCACAATTTGGCCTACGGACTCCCATTGCAGACTACATTTGGCAAAGAACACTTCAGCCTGGGAGTATTTTCTTGCCACAAATAATTTTCAAAACAAATTAAATCTGGGTCATTTTTATGTAGTTAGCAATGCAAAGGACATTTTCTGTGCTTGTTAGCAGTCTTCAAAAAAAAGGGCTTTGATTTTTAAAAATTTGAAACTTGGCAAGTGATAAATCCCTAGAACTGTGCAGTCAAACCACATGGGGTATTCTGAAGGCAAACTCAGTTAAAAAATAAACAAAAGGTTTGACTAAAAATAAAATAAAATAAATAATAATAAATAAACCTAAGGGTTTGACTTGTCATTTTTGAACAGAATATTTACAGTTCTTTTTATATGTGAGGCTTTCCAAAGTTATTCCTGTTCTCCAAAAGAGATTTAAAGGATGTTTCAGCACACTCTTTAGCATATAGTCCTGTAGCAGTGCATAGGTTATAAAGGCGTATTGGAGAGATGACACCTGAGAAAAATAGCCCTCATCATCTCAGCCCATTGCTTTGCTAATCTGCATCGACATGCTGTCCACCAGTGACTCTGTGTGAATTGTCTTACGTTAAATGCAGAAAAAATGGTGACAGAATTAATTCCCAGCTCTGACTAATCGGACTGGGATCTGAAAAGGAGACCTACATCTTTACTAGTATCAATAGACTGGCAAACAATGTTAGACCACTGTTTATAGTTCTGCTACCCTGCTGTCTTCAAAACCTGTAGTCTCTTCCACAGCTGCACAGACTTCACGTCTTCAGCATATTTGCACAGGTGACAATCACTTAAATGTAAAGAACAACTTTGCTGCTGTGGCAGTAAAAAGGAAAGAAAACTCAGTTTCCTCTCTCATTGTTGCACTGTTCTATACACTCAGTAAGAACAAAAAGCCTGAATTTACTGTAGACGCTGAAGAGGAGTGGATGTGACTCTACAGAAACAGGGAAAGGACCTCTCAAAAGACACGCTGTTTCACTGTTTGGCATGTAAAACAAATAGATATCCATACCTCCAGCTGTTGCATACAAAAGGTTGGTCAATTCCATATATATTAGTGCAGTTAACTGTCCCTTCTTCGTCCCTGGCTCTGCGGCAGAAGGAGCAGAAGAGGACATGCCTATATTCAATTTATTCAATACCCATCCTACCCATAATATCACATAACCACTATGGCTCAAGCTAAAATGCCAACCTCTGTGTTGGGGCTTGGCAGGTGCTAGGGGATGATCCCTCTTCTGCTACTCTTCACTTCTCAGGCAACGACCTCAGAGAATTACTCTTGAATTACCAACCAATAACTCAATATTTTTGCAAATACCAGAGCACAGCCTGTCTGCAAGGCTGGAACCCTGGACCCTTTAGTAAGGCTGACTTTTGACAAAGTGCAGAAATTCTGCTGTGACAGAGAGAGATTTGCAGATTCTGCTGTAGCTATGGAAAGAGTATCCGTGTGCACCTGTGTTCGCCTTTAGGTAGATGGATGGGCATGTACAAGGCTGGTTGTCATCATGACAAAAATGTGACACCAGAGAGGGCTCCAGCAGCTTGGAGAACCCACAACCACCACCAGATACCTTTAGATCAATCTGTTTGACTCTACAGTGCAGGTGTTGGAAAGGTGGATGGATGGATGGATGGATGGATGGATGGATGGATGGATGGATGGATGGATGGATGGATGGATGGGAGTTTTGTGAGTTTCTGGAACAGATCTTGCATTCTGGGACAGCCTTGATGGCTGGAAGTACAGATGTACATGGTTAAAGGTAAACACCTTGCACAGAAGGTGTTTCTGTGTCCTAGTGGATTCTCTGGTGGCTGGTAGTGGAATACTTAGCTGGTGCTTTTAAGGGTAAGAACTGTCTCTCAGTACAGAAGCAGGATGCCTGAGGAATATTTTGGAAGAGCTGGCAGTCATGTGCTTTGAAAGAGTCGAGCTTCTAAAAGGATGTCTGTGGCCGACTGCTTTTCAGTGTCACATGAAGGATTAATCTCTCTGGGGAGGTTGGATTGGATTAGGTGGTTTGTTCAGGGTTGGCAAGAGAGTTTTTGCAACCAGTGCCAAGGCTGGAATAAAATGGAGCACAGCTATACTGAAATGAATTAAAATGCCCAGATATTCAGGAACAACATTTTGAGATTTGTTACTTAAGTAACAATTTTTCCAAGCTTTAGGAGAAACAGCTTTCAGAACAGATCTTTCTTACTATTCTATATAAAATAACAGCATTTAAACATTACATTTTACAGCTAGGCTGTATTTAGTTTTATTTAATACATGTAACAGCAGGTGCTCATCTGGGAATGTGTTTTTTTGTTATAAGAAATGGTACAAACATAGGAGAAATCACACGCAATGCATGGAATTACAGGGGTCTACATCTGAACAGTCAAACAAGGGCTCTTCACAGCCTTCAGAGACTACAATTTTTTCTACAGTTAGTCTGTTTGTAAAAAAATAATTCACAATAATATAGTGCTTCTATCATTAATGTGTGATTTGGTGCAGGATATTTACAGATGCATTAATTCGTGGGAATAATTGATCTAAGTAGAATAATAAGTTAGTAGCACAATCTTCAAAGATGTGCCCATAACCTGCAAATCTCATAAACTTCAGTGCTGATATGTGGAAGTTAAACACCTGCAGAAGGCAGGAAAGAGTGCTTTGGGCAGCTAGTTTTGGTGTTCATATATTCACATGAACTGTAAAATGAGAACAGACAGCTAAAAATATCTTAATAAGGCACAGTGCCAAAAACAATGGACAGAAACATCTTTCTGGTGAGATTACTCTGCAGTAATTTAAAAGGAATAGCTTAAAAAGTAGAAAGAAGCTAATGACTGCAGGCAAGTTATGTTGCAAATGTGCTTTTCCTTAGCAAACTGTCACTGTGTACAGAGGTGAAATATAAACCTGTGAGTAAAGAAAATACATGCCTATATTTTAAAATATTATGTTTATATTTTATTATGTCCTATTTTTCAAATGCTGTTAAAATTATCAAGCATAAAACTAATATTTATTCCTCTATTATAAGCACCAAGCTACATTGCAAACTCAGGACTTACAGCTATGCAAACACATCTTATTTATGTACTCAAGGAGAAATATGTCTTGTTGAGAATTCAGTCCAAGTGTGTGGTCATCAAGCATTAAATCAGAGACTAACATGAAGATATATGTAAAACATTTACTCTTCTATTATTACCATTATTATTTCTTAAATTATTTTTCAGTAGCATTTCTTTTTTCACTTTCAATATTTTGCCACTTTTAGAGATGCACTGGTTTCTGCTCAATTATTTTTAAAGTAAAAAAATAAGTAAACAAATAAGAAGAAAACTCACTCTTGAAGTGGTGATTTGTTAGGGAAAGACAGAAAATACCCAAGAGAACCTGACTGCAGAATATTTTCCTTCTCTATAATGAAGCTCCAGATCCTAGGCATTTGCAATTACAGTCCCTTCCACGGCAAGAACTGCTGTTGTTATTGATACCTTTTATAGTCCATGTCATGTAGAGAGGCTCCCAGAAGGTTTGGTATTTTAAGAGCAAAGCAGGCTGGATTGAAAATGGAAGCAGGTTGAAAAGCCTGACATTTCTGCTAGCCTCCCCTTAGAAACAACTTCCAGGACATCGAGATATGAAGAATACAAGAAAAGTAAGTTATTACACTGGCCTGGTTTAAACTGATAAAAACAATCCCAACTGAAAATATGGACTGTATTCTTCCCCCTTGAATGGCAATGAAAGAAAACTATACATAAAATATTCACCTTAAACAACTTGAACAACAGGCATATTTTTGATTGAATAATCCTGTAGATCTGTAATTGTAGTTTAGAGCTTCACCAGCCATGAAGGCTGACATTTTCTATTTGAGATACCTGCCTCAGGCTCTCCTCCCTCACCTATCCTCTCCTGTCACCCTGCTACCAGAAGATCAAAAATTAAAATCAACTTGTGCTAGCTCATCTAAACAACTGGGTTGTTTCTAAGAACATGGTCGACACAGATTCTTTTTGTGTATTTTTTTTTTTTAATATTCTACTGTCCCCAGGAAAACACACATATTGAGCAGGGTCAAGCAAGGCTGAATTTGCTAGCGCCAATTTCAACCATGTCTGCATAGACCTGTGATCTGCGAAATGGCTATTGCCTGTCCTCAGCAGAGAATTCACACATCCTCACACATCCGACTTCTGGTAGCACCAAATTCTCAACAGATGATGTCTGCACTTGAGTGTAGCCCAGCCCATGAAGCTCCAGTCCCTCACCTGTACTTTCACAAATTAAACTGACCTTATTCCAGCACCACTCCTGTTGACTCTGGGCACTATCTCTAAGATTACAAAGAACCTTTTTCTTTGTGCCCACTCTTGCCCCTGAACTAATGTCCTGTTGCCATAGGAGAAGAGAAAGGTCCAGAGAGGATTCATGTGCCCTACCTTTTGCCTCCTAGAAAGGAAGACATTAGGATCTGGAACAGACTGTTTGGAGTCAATGGAAAAAAAAGAGATTTTTCATGAGGGGTAACTGATCTTAGACATTATATTTTAGCTATAACTGATGTTACCTGTGTATTTGATGATGGTATGAGCTGTCCCTGGAAAGGTTTATTTATTTATATTCTCTGTAGAGGATACAGAGGAAGCTCTGAGAGGCTGGTTCAAATGTCAATGTCTATGTTTCAGTTCACTCAAAAACGACAGACTAAACTTAATCATTCTGATTTTGTGCAAAGAAGTAAGTAGTGGACAGAAAAGATATCAAGGTGAATAAAATATGTAGGAAGAAAGAGAAAGAAAAACGAAAGAAAAAAAAATAAGGACAGACAAGAAATGTGGGGAGAAAACATATGAGTGGCAGAATAACCATCAGCTTGGAAGGTATAAAAGTCAAACTAGTCTGGAAGTAATGGTTACATGTCTCTCTTCAGAAGGTGGAATCGATCCTAGACAGTTTCATTTCTCCCATTCCTCAGTTTTAACAAAATACCTCTGAAATTCACAAGGAAAATTACTGTCTTAGTCCTCCTTTAATTTCTGGTGTCCACAGAGGACAGACAGCTTATTATTATCGTCGGTTGTCCAACTAACTCAAATGGGAGCGGTATGATCTATGAATCCAGATATCTTAACCTGCAGTTAGCCTGTGGGTGGTAGCATGTAAGATACCATTTCTAGTTTCTTTGTTTTAAAAGAAGAGACACTACTGGACTCTTAAGTCAAACTCTCAGGAGGTAAGCAATATCCCAACCTAGGCATTTGTTATTATATCCCCTTTAAATAGGATACCAGTTGGGCATGGGACTCTACATTAATGTTTGCTTCATTCAGCAGTTCAGTATTGGTTATTTTTATTGACTCAGTTTAGGGTGAAAAATGAAGATGACTTTATTTCCTTGCAGGACTCACAGCTACTTAGTTGCAGAAGGCTGAAGATATTTTGGGAGTAGAAGGTGGAATTACAGAAAAAAAAAGCCATATGTAGAGGCAGTGGGATTTCAGTGGTGAGAGCCAGTTTCTTCATTTGCTAGTTATAAATTATTTTGGGGGTGCTGGATGAGCTATGCTAATCAGACAACTTAATTTTGGGTTGGAGGTGACATGGCAGGAGCACAGCTATAGATTGAAATCATTATCCATTGTGTCTGGAACATATAAAATGCTATGAAATATCCTGAAAAATCAATATCTCAGCCTGGACACTAAAAAATAGGTCAGTGTATTTGCTAAAGCTCTACTGAGACAAATGTCTCCTGGGAAATTCAGCTTTCCCATTAACCTCAGGGATGGTTAATTTCCAGATGATTGAAACTGGTTTAACCTGTTAACCATGCCTCTACTTCCCAAAAAACAGATAAAATCTTGCCTTTGTTCCATTCTTTTTCTTCTGTGTCTGATTTGACAATGATTTTTTTTAAAGCAGGACCTTTCTATCTCGACAGCAGTTAACACCTCTCCTATTGCTTAATATATTTTGCTAATCAATATCTGTGAGACAGTATGTTTGTGGTTCACCTTGCTGAACACTGAACATCTGCAAAGCAGATATTTAACATTTGAGGCTGTTTTTAGAGGCACAGGAGACAAATGGGTGAGTTTTGGCAGCCAGTTCATTTGACCTATTTCAGACATGCCTATTTCTCTTGTCTAGCTATACCACCTCCAGGCGAGTACCACCACTGTACACATCTGCATTGGAGAGGTTCAAATGTCAGCAAAACAAAATCCACCTGCCACTTAACAGAGAGGCCAAAATCACTAAAATTAAAAGGGTTTACATAAAAGTAAATTTCTCTCAACATTTTAAACATTTTCATACACCTTACAGTTTTCTGTTCCTTTTTCCATGTTGTCCTTATCTTGGACAGATTTAGGATATTGAACATGCACAGATAAGCCTCCATGACTACCTACTTTGACAGATACACAGATAAGAATATACTGTTAAAGTGATTTAGCAAGGTTCAGGTATTTAGGAATAGCTTTAAAGGTGCTTTGAAAGTGGTTTAGTACTACAGAGCCATCATTAAAGCATTTATAGTTTTTTCTGCTTCTTAAGGGGGTCTGGGGTGAAAAAGAAAGAAAGGAAACAAGGAAGAAAGAAAGATGATCCAAGTATAAAACCTCAGCATTAACTCAATGCCAAAAATAACAAAAGAAGTATAGGAGTATCCCCAGGATGCTGTTTTGATTTGGCAGTACCTCAATTTTGCTAAACTTCCAAGGACATATAAATGTTGAATGTTCTGAGTCTTTTAGAAACTTTACCTTCTGAATGAAAAAGGTCTCTTACTTCTTTTTTCAGTCACTGTTATATGCTGAGAGAGTTACAGGTGGGACACTTATGGACAGACTCATGAAGGAGCTTTTCACCCAGCATTTACTTTTGCATTTTACTTTTTATTGAGACTTACCATTTCAAGCAGAGAACGCTGTACAAGGCAAAACTGAAAAGAGACATTCCTTTGTTTCTGCTGAATGGCACCCTCGTGGCTTCTCTTGCTGCAAGACCTCTGCAAAGAGCTGCCATAAAGGATAGCCTGAAAACTGTGTACGGTTCACACACAATGAGAGTATGTTTAGAGAGTGCTGGTCTGACTGATGGAAATTTTATTTCATATATTTATTGTATGGTTTTTAGCTCTATGGCAGAAGTCTTTGCTCAGATAAGAAGGGAAAGAACTCTTGCAAACTGGAAATACTTTAAATTTTCTGATATAGTATCTTTAATTTTAGTTCACAGCAAATCTTCTGCTTAGCTGAAGATGAATCATGTACTAAACACAACTACATACACAGCTACTGCTTGTGAACACCAGGGGTCTTTATTTTCTAAAGACACTTCCATCAGATTGTAGAAAATGGCTTTTTCCTGTTTAATATTATCTTTTTAATTCTGATAGAAGTACACAACTTGTATTCGCTTAGAAACTGCTCTTACTTCCATTCATGATAATTGAAGCAGTAACCACAGGTATCTATCTGATACTCTGTTACATGTTCATAAATTATTGTTACAAATTTGAAGTCAAGTTCTAATCTAACCACTGTCAAATTCTTTAACTACAGAAGATTCAGTGAGATTATGTAAAATCTTTTGGGATAAAAGCTGAAATACATTCAAAACTTTAAAAAAATGCTAGTCCCTGTGCTGAAAAATAAACGTGAGTACCACTGTGCTAATTTATGGCTATGCAAACATGATGCACCTACACAAAAGTTACTCAGAGCAGAAAAGGATATTCTGTGTCACTGAATGCGTGTGTTACTGAACTATAATCACTATAAGTGTGATGTATGATCAAGATTTTTGTATTTTCTCCCATACCAGCCTAACTAATCACATGGTGATGGAAGAGTCGACATTTATTTTTACAGGCTATCAGGGGTCATATAGTGATGCAAGTACAGGAATACACTTAGAATGTTTTTTCACCATGAAAGTGGGGCAAAATTCTATTTTTTCTTTGATGATAGAAGAGAGTTATTAATTTTTTTCTATAATGTTGCAGAAAAAAGGTACAGATACAGTCCATAAAAGTTTTATGAGTACTCTTATTTACACTGTGCTTAAAAAGAAACAACATCTGTGACTGCTTTATAGCTTCTTTGTTTGCAGACAAAATTTATCTGGTTTACAAGTTCCTTCTGAAAAGCAGCTGAAACATAAAATTCATCACAGCATTGTGTTCCAGATTTGCCCTTTTACTAATACACACCTTGTCAGGCTACAACAACTGAGGAGGATCACAGTTCTTCAAAAGCATTAGGAAAAAGCATGGAGGCAAGATTTAAAACGTAAGAAAATTGATTTCCTTAACACAGCTGACAGTAAAATGGTTACTTACTTGTTCAGTGGCTGCAGTTCCTAAAGAAATATTGTGTGACTAACTCCTAAGTTACTGTGCCAGAGTCTCAGGACAAGCACTGCCCACTGCAGTGAGGTCCTTCGTGCCTTTGTGTTTCTAAACTGGCAGTGCACAATGCTGGATTAACCACACCATCAACACAAAATTTGAGCATCATCCAGCTCCAGCTCAGTGCAGAGCTGAACCAAGAGGCCACAGGGGATACATGTGTCCAGCACAGGTGAAAGAACTGCCCCTGCTCTGTGAACAAGGCAGACTTCTGCATGTCTGTGCATGTACAGCCATGCACATACACATGCACATCTACACACTAGAGCTTGCAGCTTCCCAGCTGTAAATCCCTGCTAGAAATGCTATTTAAATTGTGTCAACGCTGCAGTTGGGCCCCACTTCACTTCTCTCTCTGATGCAATAACACACCCAGGTAAATGGAACAACTTCACCACAATGAACCTTACCACCATGCACATTTCTGAGAGAAACTACTCAAGCAAGCTTAAACCTTATCAAACTTCCTCCTTGATTCTGGGCTTGTACCAGCCAGCTTACAGCATATTTTGAATCATGAAAAAAGCCACTTCATGTTATGCTCTTCAGTTGACAAATTTACCCATTTGTTAAGAGAGCAAAATTTCAAGGTGCCAGGAAAGCTTATGAACAAGAAGCACCACATAATGACAGATGTATTCTCAAGAAAGATTTGACATTCAGAGTAAAAGGGCAACACAGGTTGGGGAAGAGATAAATGTAAGATGGCAGAGCTCATCTTTGTATTTAGATGAGCAGTCAAATCTGATGCTTGGAAGCCACAGGGGATGGATGACATTAGGTCTGCTGCCCTGCAAAAGTGCTAGATTTTTTATAGTTCTGGTGTATAATGTTTCTGCAAGAGAGCAGGTATATAGACACCCCCAAAAACTAAAGGCTGCCCTGAGATGAGTGAGATGTGTTTCAGTCACTCACTTGCATATCACTGAACACTCTGGAAGGCCAAAATTTGGCAGTTGTGCAATTCTTCAGGGGTTTCAGAGGAGTAAAGCTGGGAGGATCTGTGCATTGCAAGGGATGTTGCTCAAGCCTGGGGCTATGCTGCTGTGTTCCAGGATGCCCACAGGGATGTTCCAGCTACAAAGTGACCTTAGCAGCAAGGGACATGAACTTTTCTCTCAGTACTCAGGAAGTTTTTCAATGGATTTTGACAGACAGTGCCAATTAATAAAATCATATTTCACCATTAAGCATGGTTCAATATCTTTATTTGAAGATTCCAGCGCAATTGTTTTTTTCCTGCCAACTGGCTTCAGTTCAGAATTCTCTTTACTTTTTACATTGATCTTTGCTCCTGTTGAAGAAGCCTTTATTTGTCCCCATTAATGCAAGCTGGGTTAACAACTTTTTATGCTTCTGGTATTAGTGATAGCATGTACAATGTTTTCATTGGGACATCACATCTGGGCAATTCAGGAATCTGTGCAGCTGCATCTTGAAAATGGAATAATCTACCCTTGCCTGCCTCTAGAAATCTTCAGTTGTCTGGGATGTATGTGATTCAGTCTAGCCTTATCAGGAGAGTTTTGGAACAAGGTGGGTTCTGCTTGGCCTCCAGGTCTCTGTAATGGAGTCGAAAAGCATGACACACATCTGAGTTCTTCGATTCTCCACTTCTTGTCCAGGAAATGTGGAAACCCTATTATAGCCCCAACTCCTGAGAGAATCTACGTTCTCAGCTGGACTGAGGATCAACACTCCTAATGCTGCTCAAACTCCATGTCTTATAAGTGAAATATTACCAGCTCATAAAATTGGCATTTTCTAGATTGGTTGAAAAACTTCTCAAAGTTCTAACAGTAAACAGCAGCTATGTGAGTCCAGTTTGCCCACTGGCGTCCTTTCCAGCCCCGTGCCTCACCCTGCCTTGGTTGTGCAATGGCCACAGCATTGGCACACAACACAGGGGATGATTTGGAGTTTGTAAGCAGAACATTCAGAACCACTCTACTGACAGGTGAATAGAGAAGGAATAAAGAGCTCATGTTTAGAGATGCTGACTCTGCTGTGCTAACACAAGTAAAATATAAGAAGGGGGAAAACCCTTTATTTTTATTGTTAGCATTTGAAGATAGCATTCTGAATACACTCTGGGATTAGATCTCCTGAGTCAAATAGCACTGTATTTACCAACACTTTTCGGAGAAGAATGGCCTTTTAAGTGATGCTTAGCAACAGCATCTCCAGTCTATTCTGTCTATTAGTTTTAACACTTCCATGTTTATTTTTCATTTTGAGTGAAAAATACACAAGAAGAATTTCATTCATGCTCTGAATGCCAGCATGTTCAGATGGATGGCACTAGGCATAGGAAGTCCTCCTGCAACTGACATTGCACTCAAAATCTGTCTGGACCAAAACTCCAAGCCTCTCAAACCCACAATTCATGTCAGTCACCTTTATACGGATGTGATTTTCAGTCCTCCATTAGCTTACACTCTGTCCAGAAACTGTCAGACTGAAGGATGGGCAACCAACTAGCAAAGACCAGGATGAACCACAGCCTGTGAGAAGTTATGCATCCATGTGTCCACAGAAGTAGACAGAGCTATGCTGACCGAAGTCTCTTAGGAATGATTAGGTGTGCACCGGACTTCAGAAACAGAACAAGGAACATGAAGTTTATCCTGCAAAAAAGAGAGAGGGGTGTGGCTGAGGGGGCATGGCCAGGAGGTTATTCTGTACCATTTCACATCATTGCCAGAGTGGGAGTAAGGGATTCTCTGGATTCCCAGAAGAGGAGCAGGAGTTTCAGTGGAGGAAATGTGGCAGGAGGGGGAAGCCATTCACCTTTGTTCCTTGTCACCCAGGGTCTGCAGGAGCATTCTGCATGTAAATCGCTCCTTTTTTATAATTTTTGTTATGAATATGGTTGCCATTACTGTTCATTTTCTTATCTCACTGCTGTTTCCAGTAAACCTTTCTTATCTCAACCCATGAACTTCACTTTTGTACCTCTGGCTCTCAACTGTGGATCTGAACAGTAAAACCAAAATTCTTCCTCCCTTGCAGTTTCAAGTATTTTCATTTCTATTCCTCACTATAGAACTGGACTTGTGTTACTACAAATCACATTTATTTGGACTGCCATGTGAGTTTGCTGAGTGTTTTAATACAATTCTCTACCAGATAAATAAAAAAATTTTAAAAAATCAGCTACTTTGATCAGGACTAAACCATGAAATCAGAGTTCACACATAATACTTAACCTAAATAAAGAATTCATGGGAAACAGAATCTTGCTATCATAATATTTATTGGAAAGGTATACAGAAAGAAAAAATCCATACATGCTTCTCAGGAAAGCATAATTTCCCAATGGATACTGCTCTATTCGACTTGAATCTAAACTAACACTCTAGATTCTAATAGCACTTGGCAAGCTGCAGACACATCATTTTTTAACTTAGACTTACATTTGAATTACCTGGAACTCAGATTTCCAATGTGACCTTTTCAGGGCTTTGTTTAGGAACAAAAACAGTTCTCACTGGAGAGAGAAGACACCTTTTAGAGAACAAGATGTATTGTTGAAGGGAGAGGCTAAAATAGGTCAGAGCTGCTGCTAGTCTAGATTTAAACAAAACAATGACTATGTACATAAGATATGTTGGTTTCAGCTGACAAAAGGGAATATAATTTTTTTTACATTTAAACCAAAATTTGTGGTCTTTTGTACTATGCTTTCAAGCACGTATTTATTCACCCTGTACCTGAAACTTATAAATGCAGGAACATGGAGGTTTTTCTGCCTGAAATAATGGACACACTAAAGATGTACACGACAAACAAAATTTTTTCATTAGTGTCTTCAGTTCTGCAAGGAATTCTGTACCAAACAAAATAAACAATGAAAGCCAAAGCATTTCTCACCTCTCAAAACAGACCATGCAGTCTTTAATGACCATCTAAAATTCCAGCATATTAGGATCATGTTAGATTTTTAGTTTTCTTTTCCCATGGGTCTGCTGATAGGAGAAGTGCAGAAAATCTGACTTGCAAAGTGCAACTATCCTGTTCCGCTATGTAACCACATTTATGCTGGAGCTATAGACTGGTTTTGTTCCTCATTTCCTTTATCCTTCCTGAGCTGCATAGCCTGGCTTTTAAACTGTGTTTTCACTGCTGAGTTTAGAAATATACAACAGGAAATTTCAACCGCATATTTACGCAGAAAAAAGTGGAAAGCACGGAGGAGCCAAAAAGAGTTTTGAGTCTTTTTGTGGCATGCTCAAAGACACAAGTGGAGAAGAAAGCCAAAATAGATATGCTATCTAATTGCTAAATATTTACTTAATGCAATCATCATTTATTGAGGAAGAACAAGAGTCCAAATATTTATGAAAGATGATAGCATTAGTTACTATAGATGGGGTTTAACACTAATTCAGGGGAAGAAGACTGCTATGACAGATAAAGATTAGTTTACATTATTTGAACTGATTATGCCCTTAATTTTCCAGAAAAACGCAGTTCAAAATCCACCACAGAATTAAATGGCTCTTCCTCTGAGCTAGCCCCTTCCCTTTAGTCCTTCCTCTGCCTGTTTCACTTATGGATGCAATGCCTGCATGTGTGGTTCAACATTCAACATTGTGTCATTCTGATGCAAATGACAGAAGACAAGGTAATACATTATTTGCTCCTCTCTACCATTAGAGGCATGCCAAAAGGGCAGAGAGAATTACTTTGTTCAGTTTTATCCGTGCAACCACCTATAAGCCTGAAAGCTGCTCTGCACAGAGGTGGAGCAAGCAATGGGAGAAGACCTCTCATCTCTGTGCACCTGATGGGCACCTGATGGGTCAGAAATACATGCAGTCAATTAAACCATCACCCTCTGAAAGGAGCTGAATGATCCTTGAGGCTTTGGGATTATATTTATTCAATTTATGGAGGTCTTGACTGAGAAGGGAGAATTGGAGTAGGTGGGCTACTCACAACACAAGGATACAGTTCATATATACAACCTGGAAAAACTTTGGACAGTGAAGGAAAGCTACCAGCATCTGCTTAGAGTGGCTGCAGGATAGTGAACGTGACAATTACTGGATCCCTAGAAAACATCACTTTTATCCCATCTAATGGATCTAATTTATATGAAACGTATTCAAAACATCACTTAAGGTTATTACCACATCTCTGAAATAATTTCATTCAACTGACTAACTGATACTCTTTATGTACCTTTTATTAATGCATAAACATGATTAACTTGCACTTTACCCATCTGAAATATTAAAATGTTAAAAGAAGCAGAAAACCAGAAAATTACTGGACATTTCCTGGTTGTTGCTGAGTGAGATAGGCAGGTAGAATGAACCGTAACCAACCTGTGACCCTTCCCTTCAATACTAATGCCACTAATAAAATCCAATGTCAATCAGGAACCCCCATCAAAATAGCATGATCACTTGTCATCAGTCCCTTAGAGCAACACAACAATCTGAAAATTAAATAGAAAAGAAGTGTTTTGTTGAAGATTGTCTCGGCAAAGTGACTGCCTTTATATTCAGCTTATACAACTAATGCTGCATCTGCTTTTGGTTGACTACAGCCAGATTAAATTCTGATCTAACATGAAGTACATACTGCTATACAGTCACCTCCAGCTGAGATTCCATGCAGCGTTGTTCGAAATACATTATTTTTTTCAAAGATGCAATGTGAAAGCAATTTTTTAATGCTCTAATACAACTAAAATGTCTCTTTCCTTTCTCAATAATATTTTCCAACACTGTAGCAACATGAATTACATAAAACCTCTCTGGGCCAGAAAAAAGTGCTTGAAGAATAAGCAATACAAACTCAAGAATTCTGCTTCAGATGATTTAAAGAAACAAAAAGATTTTTTTTCTGAATAGCTTAACTATACTTAGCTAGGTAAAGAAAGACAAATGACACTGCAGGAAAGAGGGAAAAAATTTAAGTAAAAGAGATTATTTCAAATAATATGAAGACAAATAAGATAGATTAAATCGAAGTTTATACTAGTATTAATGGGGCCATGGAGCTTAAAGTAGGTCTGCACTGTCCCGTCTGGAGGGATTGTGTTTACACTGTTTTCACTTCTATAAGCTTCTAACTAGCTCCTTGTTTGATTGCATCTAATTGCTTTATGATTTACTGTTGCTTCAGTTCTTCATGGTTTTCATTACATGATATACCTATAAGAAAACTGTTCATCAGCAGATCAGATGGATTTGTTAGTTGGCTACATAAGTTCTTTTCTCATAAAATAAATACGTCTAAATTATGCACACTGCTTTGTTGCTGTAGAACAGTTCAGATTGGACACACTTAGATCCCGCCAGACTGCTAGAAAGAGCACACACCCTGCAGTGAACTGAGAGGGGAGCACAGCAGACACAGACTCAGTTTCCCCAGCCTCACTGAGCTAGGACCACCCCTCATGCAAGCAAGGGGTAAGCAATCAAGTTCTCCCATTGATACCCCTAGTAGTGGGGTAGATGTGGCAGTCACTTGAAGGCGTCAGAGAATCAGTGCAGTCCTGTCCCAACTACTCTATTAATACCTACAAGAAGAGCCCAGGGAACAGCAGGTGACTAACCCTGTTTGTATAGCAAGAGATGTGAGGGGAGCGTTTCTGCTGCCCACTGACAGCATGGCTGAGATCCCCTTGTATCACACATCCTCTGAATTCTGTCCAAGCATTGCACCATTGTCTTTGCAGCGCAGACTTTGCTTTAAAAGTCATCTTCTGGCACTCAATTTGCAGAATAGCTGGCTGTTTGGCACCCTCTGCACCAGATGTTATCTTGTAAACTCAACGAACAGATGCCTATTCCATTCTCACAATAAAGGAATAATCAGAGTTACCACTTAATTCTGTGGTTTGAAGTTAATGATATTTAAGATTTATAAATATGCAACAGAAGCATGTTAATTCTGTAAATGTACTAAAAAAAAGGCACGTAGCTCAGGAACGAAACAAATATTTCATAAACATGCCTAACAATAAGGATTTAATTTATTAGGAGTTTTGGCAGAACAACTGCAAAGAAGATTGCAGTTTTGAAGCATGTTTGTCATTTGACAAAGGGGAGGCTGTTACTCAGTAAAATAACAATACTAGGTTTATTTTCTTTTAACTATTCAAAAAATATCTGCCTGAAATATTCTCCGGATCAGACTGTTAGCTTCTAATCTTAAGGTGGATTTCACACCATAACAAAGAGATCAGACACCAAGGAGATCCTTTCATATTTATCAGGCCAGTTATGGCTTCACAGTAATCAGAAGTTTCATGGAAGAAGTTCTCAGACCCCTAGTTCATAGACAGATGACTAGAGCACTTCATATGCCTTTTTTGACTCTCCGCCACAGCTACTTCAGTCCCAAGTGTGATAGATGGGAAAAACTAGACATCAAAATGGCAGAAGGTTAAATTAATCATAAATCGTTGCACTCCATCAACTTATGCATTTATCCTATTCTGTGCATCTATAGTTGAATGAAACGCCTGGAGGTTTTTGGTTGAGCAAACCGAAGTAATGAAAACAATTTCCTAAATAAAATACAAGCATTGTTAAGAGGTCATAAATAGAAGTCCAGCAAGATGAGTTTCCATGTCAAAAGGAACAGAAAATTGGTTCCTTCAGACCCACAATCAAATGCACCAATAAGTGAAATTTTGCCTACTGAAACAGAAAGACAGAGCACTGCAAAATGTGATAATCCAGCAAGTTAAAAAGGTTTTATACCATAACCACTGCTGTGACCACAAGGTTAGTGAGACAATTTATATGAACCACACCAGCTTGTTCATCATCCCTCAACAACATATTCATTCAAGACCAGACCCTGTTTTTGTCTCTCATGAAATCAAATGCTAAAGATCAGTTACCAAGTACGTCAATTTTAAAGAATTTACCATTCCCTCAAACTTGTACGTCCCTCCCTCACTTTTGGCAGCTTCTCTTTCATTGAAAATATTAATATAAAGGAGACAGTGAAATATTCATCCTGAATATTAAAGCTCAGAGAACAACTACCAGAAACAGCCACAACTTTTTAAAATTATTTTTTAATTAGTTCATAAGAAAAGCTCAAAGTATCAGGCACAGTAGTAGAAAAGAGCTGGTAAGAAATGGTACATATAAGATCTAGAGGAAAAATGTATCCCTACTCAATGATATTGGTCCAATATTTTGAACCTAAACTGCATAATATTTGCCATTTTTTAACACCCATGTCAATGACACTAATTTGCTCAGGAAGGTAAAGATAAGGGCAAGTGGTGAAGTACTGCAGTAAGGCTTGAAGCCGTGTTAAAAATAGGAAAAACCAAGGAGCAACAGGAGCAGATGTGTACAGTGAAACAGTTGCTGATGAAGACCACACATGATCCAAACTTCATAATTTTTTTCACTTTTTTTTAAAATTTAATTTGGACTCATTCCAATCTACTTCCATGAGTCCAATGTCTGAGAACAGGACACCTAAGCTGAACTTCAGGAGCTTATCTTTTGGTTTAATTACATCTGAAAGGAATCAAATTCATCTGTATGTACGAGTATAGGGTAAGTGGAGACAATCAGGAGATTTGCTCCAAGAGCACACTCTTGCTCCTACACCACTCTTGCTCCTGCACCACTACTGGTGCATTTTTTGTAGCTCAGAACCCAAGCAATTAAATAGCATGTAAAATTGAAAACATGTAATTTGAGAGTCCTGGACATGTGAAAAAAGCCAACAACCATGGCTTTGTACATAGGGTGATGAAGTCTGTGGCAGGCTATTATCAAGTATAAATGAGATTTCAGGCACAGTCTGTAACAGTCAATAGTCAACCCTTCAAAGAGCTCAGCTCAGTGTTCATGAAATTAAATGTGCTGGGTTTTGCTGGGACAGAGTTAATTTTCTTCACAGCAGCTGGTATGGGGCTGTGTTTTGGATTTGTGACCAACGCAGGGATGTGTTTGTCAGAGCTGAGCAGGGCTGACACTGAGTCAGGGCCCTTTCTGCCTCTCACCCCACCCCACCAGAGAGAGGGCTGGGAGTGCACAAGGAGCTGGGAGAGGGCACAGCTGACCCCAGCTGACCAAAGGGATACTCCAGACCATATGGCATATCGCTCAGCATATAAAGCTGGGGGAAGAAGGAGGAAGGAGGGGGGCCTTCAGAGGTATGGTGTTTGTTTTCCCAAGTCACTTTCTGTATGATTGAGCCCTGCTTTCCTGGAGATGACTGAACACCTACCTGCCTGCCCATGGGAAGTGGTGAATGAAATCCTTTTTTTGCTTTGCTTTTGTGTGTGCTTTTGGCTCTACCTGTTGAACTCAATCCGTGAGGTTTCTCACTTTACTCTTCTGATTCTCTTTCCCATCCCACTAGGGGAAAGAGATTGAGCAGCTTTGTAGTGCCTAGATACCGTCTGGTGTTAAACCAGAACAATAAATCAAATTACTAGGAAAGGAAGGGAAAACAAACAGAAATATCATTCTCTCATTGCAAAAGTTCCATCTTTGTCTCCTGGTTTCTCTACCCAAAAAAAGACATTGCACAATTTAACAGACCAATAGGAAGGTAGCAAGTACACTCAATGGCATGGAGCAATTTCCAGGTGAAAATAACTACACAGAGTTAGTTATTTTCAGCCTGGGAAAGCAATGACTAAGATTGGGATGTTACAGACATTTACAGAATCATCATATGAATGAAGAGGATGGAAAGGAACCTGTTCATCCTCTCTGAAGATACAGAGAAGAACAGGGGCATATCACATGAAACTAGCATGCTACACAACCAGCAAAAAGATGTGGTTCTTCATACAGCACATCACTAAACTGCGTGCAAGTCCTTGTCATGGGAAGTTGCAACTGCTAGAAGTTTACATGCTCTGAAAAGTTAACTGGACCAATTCATAGGAATCATAGGAACCTGTCAAGGGCTATCACCTCTGGCTCAGGTAGTCTTTGAGCAAAGAAGTGAAGCAGTACAAAGTATTTCTCAGAAATAGCTATACCTGCCTGTCCTCTTGTACTCTTTACTAGGCTTTAATTTCAGAGCTGAAGACCGAGTATTGAGTTAGACCAACTTTTGATCTGACCCAGTGTTGCTGTTTCTGCATTAGCCTTTCAGTCACTAGTCAACGGAATAATCTAATAAATCAAAAATCAGAAGTTGACTTTGAACTGGAGAAAAAAAAGTAAAATAAAAAAAAACTGACTCAACAAATGTGATTTCTTTTTATTTACGTTGGAACATGATATTGGACACCTAGATTTATAACCCAAATCTGTGCTGGGAAAAGAGTTTACACATCACAGTCCTATACAAAGATGATGGAAAACTTTAAATGTAACAGAAAGGCTAAAGTTGACTTTCAGCATTCAGAATTATTACTTCTCAATGTTTTTATTCCAATAAAATTTCCTAGCAAATGATCATGTTTTTAGCATGCTAAGACCAATTTCATTAAAAATTTCTAATACATGATGGAATAAGAAATATGTCTGCAAAGCATGCCAGTTATTAATTACAAACTCTAAATCATGGTAGGCTGAACACTCTCAGCAGGCTGGAAGATTTGACTGAAGCGTTTTGAGTCTATCTTACAGAATTGCACATTTTGCAGTTTGGACAATATTTATTATACCTCAGAGAGCACAACCAAATACTTTTACTAAAGCAAAAATTTAATAGTATTTCCTCAATTTCCTTCCTTTCTTCCTTCCTTCCTTCCTCCATTTCCTTCCTTCCTTCCTTCCTTCCTTCGGGGTGTTTCCCTTTTCCTTTCTCCTGTTAAAGGTGTATTTGGGAACACGTTGCAAAAGTCCTGTTTTTCCCCTGCCTCTTGAAACCCACGTGGTAATTATCCTAATCTGAAATCATCCAGTTTTGCAATATGGTCATTTACAGCTTAAAAAAAATGTGACAAATGAATGAGTTATTACAAAAAAAATCTGGTCCCTACATTTCATGAACTGTGATTTTTTTTCCTATTTATAATTGAGCCCAAAACACTGCATATGTTGCCTGAGTGTCACTAATGCTAGTAACTATTGCTCCCAGCTGTTTGTTTGTTTGTTTTAATACAGGATACAGCTGAAACAATATTCTTTATCTGCCACCACAGGGCTTCCCTGGTTTTGAGGGGGAATCAGGTATGTCCTGACTAACTGTGACCCTGATTACTTTATTCAACAAGCCCCAGACACAAACCAGCAACACACAATTTAAAATTGACAACTGCATCTTGATGAAAGTTATTTCATGTAAACTGGGACCTCCTGGGAATTTTTCCCCACCTTCTTTAAGCATCACCACTAACTAAAACTCTAGTTTCATAGATCTGATACGAACAAGTAGTTAATAAGGCAGATGTCTATGGCTTCAGCCACTCCATAGAAACTAAGATATCATTTTGAAAGTGATGACATAATTCACAAAGAAACGATGCTTAATCCATCACACAAACTAGGACACTTCAGACTATGAGTAAAAATGTACATTATTCATTAGATCCAATTATTGTTCCAGGTATCATTCTACTACAGAGATTTCAATTTTTTTTTTTTCAATCTTGAATTTAATCTTTGTAGGAAGAAAAAAAAATAGGAAAATATGGGGAAAAAAGACAAATCAGAGGTGCAGATACACTGTGGTTTTGGATTACTACTGGGCTTTGAAATGTTCCTGTGGCAGAGGTTTCTGGCCCCAAAGGTGTCTTGTTCCACAGTGAAGTCCCTTCCTTACTCCCTGAGGGCATTCCTTGGGCAGAGCCTCTGCAGGGGAGGGCACTTGCCTTGCTCATTGTAGCCTGCATACAAAAATTACTACTATTTTATCTTCAGCATCCTTCCTACAACCAGCTCGGTGGAAAGAAATGGTTTGGGTCCAAACAATCCTTACAGTGACACTGTATCAGTGACCTAATTTCTTTTCACCTCAAGGCAAGAGCTGAGGTCTGTGTGTGCAAGGATCTTTCTTCTCACTGGCCAAGAAGCAGCCAGCCATTCCTAACCTTGAGGGCATGGAAGCTTCAAATGGTGGTAAACTAAGCAATGGTCAGTTTGGGAGTTAGTTTGTAATCAAATGCAAGCACGTGGCAACTGAGTTTGGGTATCTGGGCTGACAAAGCCTCAGGAACATGCAGTGCTATACATACAGCACATATATAGATGCAGATAAAATGAGAGCTGCATGTTAAGCACTTAGAGGGCTTGTTTTAGCCCTCACATCACAGGATGGGTGTGCCTTATACAGCAGTGCTGCTCTTCATTGCCATGACTTCATGAACTCTGCAGTGAGACAGACTTACATCCTAAACTTTGGTACACCCCAATGTACTCCAGCAAACTGGAAATCTGAGGTTATCCAGGCTCTCTTTGTCATCTGGGCTCCTCTACCAGGGTTATACTTTTCTATGAGACATTAAAAAGAGGCTCCTGGAAAAAGTAAACTAGAGGTCTGAACTGATCACTGTACCACTTTGGAACAATAAATCCTGTACTTACTTCAAGGCTGGAAACAGTATCTCAGGCACAATCAAGAGTAAAGTATTAAAACTGAAAGAATTCTTTCAACACAGACATTGCCCCAGCTTTTACTAAGCGTCCAGATGCAGAGGGTTCATTGTTAGCACATACGCGTTCTTAAACATACTAGCTCTTTAAAGTGCACAAAAAATGGATTTGGAGTTTTGTTCACATCAAAAGAATTATAACAAAGAAACAGGAGACTGAATTTATGATTAAGAGAAGCAGACATATTCATTTTCTTTTCCAAAGCAAAGCACCATAGGAAAACCAGTCTACGGCTGCTGAAGGCATTCAGTGATGAAGAGTTTAGATTAGCATGCAAACAATAAAATGTTTGACTACATAAAAGATAACCTGAGTACCAGGACTATATTTTATGCAAAAACTAGTTATAAAACTGCTGCATAAACGATCCCCATAGGGATAATTTAGGGAAAAATAATCTGAGCTATTTACGTACCTGACAAACACTCCAGACTCTGGGAGATTTTTCTGCTGTTTATATGCCAATCGTCTAAGCCTACAATGCTTGGCCATGATACCCAACGTCAGGCTGACCATAAGTGCCAGCCTTGATGCTGGGAGCAGCCTGGCTATGTGAGAAGGGCTAATCAGCCCAGGTGGAATATCATGCTGAAGCAGCTTTCCAGCGCCGTGGCTGGTGTGTTCACACAACTCAGGTGCTACTGCAGCCTGCCACAGAGACACACCCTAGGGTGATAAAGCTAAAAGGACAGCTGGGCTCCAGACCACCTGCATTAACATTTCATCTGAGCAATGGTCCCTAAGCCCATTGCAAAATGTTTGGAGCCCAAAGGATGCATCCTCCTCACCTTTGCTTTTTGTGCCCTGCACCTCTCTAAAAATTATTGCTCCCACCTTATGAGCCTCTCCACTTTTGCACATCTCCACAGTGAAATACCATGTCCTATCTTATTCCTGCATCCTTGGTCCTGCCAACACAGTGGAATAGACAGAAGAGTTGGAAGCTGCTGCTTCATACTAGAAGCATCACGTGTACCAGAGCATTGTACATTGATCCTGTGCCTATTTATTCCATTTTCTTACCTTGCAGTGCTGGCAACACACTTCTCTTGCATTTTGGGCAGCTGAATAATCAGCAAAAGAGACACATTGTAAGAGCTTATGAGCCACATGCATTTTGCAAGCTGGAGTTTGGCCATCGTCATCATAAAATGAAAATAGACCAGGTGTAGAAAATGTCTGCAAAATTCATTTTGGAGAGAGCTTTTTTCTTCAAGGAAGATTAGAGGAGCTTAGATTGTTTAGTCTAGCAAAATGAAGTGAAACAGCTAAGGGGAAAGGTAAGGGAGGATGTGTTTGCTCTCTATTAAATATTAATTAATACCCTATTAATTATTAATAAAGAACTACTCAAGATAAAAGGTAATGGTGTCACAAACAAATGGATAAAGGTTGTAAGTGAATATATTTAGGCTGGGAATGCAAATAAAGTTCCTAGTCATTAATTGGGTTGGAATCAGCCTTCCAATGGGAAAAGTAGAAGGAAAAGACCTCAAACACTTCTAAGATGATATCTCTGTCAAAAGACTGTATGTTCCTGAACTCCATGTGTCAAGAGAGGGTTCAAGCCCTCTAGCCCAAATCTGTTCTTTCATCTCACTTCTGAAAGAAGATGCTAAAACTAGTTTCCAATGTCCTTTCCTAAATTTAAGGCAAAGAGAGTCAGTATTTTCTAACTACAGGGGGAAAACCCCCATATCAGAGAGTTTTGATAAGTGCTATTTGTATTTTATATTATGAAGTCCACTTACACTCTGAGGTGGAATGAAGCCACTATGTGCTCATGTGCCTTGCTGCCAGACGTTTATGGCACTCCACAGCTACCACCCTGTCTTTAAACTAGAACATTCTGAAATTCATCTTCAGTATCTATAACTGCACAGTTCTTCCAAGATCCACCTCGAACACCTGGATCCATCACCAGAAGCATAAAAAGAGACGTGATTACAGCAGCAGCGGGGGACGCTCCAAATGAAGACTTCGAGGCAAAATTGTTTAAATCTCAACTGTAGTACTACGCTGACAAGCTTGCCTATTGAAAGGTATAGGCCAGTGTTCTCTCATAAACAACTGATCTCTTTAATACGGAGGTGGCACTGGATATTTACACAAAACACATCCATTACAAAAAGCTATTTCCCGATATGAGTCATCCAGCAAGGAGTAAGGCTTTCTTGTGAATGGTGGGTCAAATGCACTGGGGAATATCATCACATCAAAATATAAGCTTCTACTTCAGTGCTTTGTTGGCACAGCACTTAAATTCTATGTGAAAAGCAAAAGAGAGAGTAGAAAAGTCAAAGACATTTGAAATAGAAGGGGAAGTACATCAGAAGAATGAAAAAAAAGAGATGAATAAGAAAAGTCAAGTTTGTATCAATAATTTTTAAAAAAGAATGTTAAGAAAATAAATGTGGGTATAGACACATGAGAAATGGACTGTGGTAGTTTAAGGAATGTAAGGGAACTTTAAAGACTGAATCTTGGACTTAATCCCATTTAGAAAAAATATTTCTGTCTAATACCCGTTTCATAAACCTCTTAGGAGTTTTAGTACAATTCCTAGTGAGAAAAGGATCCACAGAATGAGCCAATATGTGTCATTTATGTAACAGCCTTTTCAAAAGGCTCCTAAAGTCAGAGAGAGCCTTACAATCATGGCTACCCTGTGCCCAGCAAGGGGTTCTTTCAAAGCAGGGTTGAGGTGAACCATTTCACAGTCAAGAATAATTTGCTCCCATCCTCCTGCCCCTTCTGTTGCATTTGCTTTCTGCTCCAGCAAGTTACTACAGGTCATACATAAAACTTAAAATGTAATAAAGAAACAAATCCCAGGTTACCCACATAAATCCCTTGGTCTTCCATTGCTATGATTTAAATTCCATGGCTTACTACGTCTTAAACCCCACTTTCAAGGCACTCAAGTAGCCAAAAGAATTTCCATCTTTTTCCCCCCACTAAAATAGGTTCTTCCATATTTTCTTTGTTCTATAGTCACGAAAAACAGAGGGTCACCGGGCAGGATTAGCATGATATTAGCCTTGTCTGTGGAAGCAGAACTGTCAGTCTCCCCATCTCCTGGCACTGTACTTGGTGACCAGCAACAGCTGCGACTGGAAGTTTTATGGGATAACCAAAGAACACAAGTAGGTAAGAAAAACAAATTGGAAAAAAAAAAAAAAAAACAAACAAAACAGGAAACCAAAACCCCATAATGCTAGAAAATCCACAAACTACTCATTTTTCACCATTTTCATGCAGTTTTGTTTGTTTGTTTGTTTACATGTATTATGTGTATAGGTCCTATAGGACTATTACCTATTATAAATATGGAAAAACAAACCCATGCTTCTAAATTAGCATTTCAGTACTGGGATTTCAAACAAAAAAAATATGACAGGCATACAAAATGAATACAGAAAATTGCTAAACTCTGTTTACCTGCTCCCTACAGAAACCACAGAAGTGTATTGAGACGAGCAGATTCATCGGGCAGGATAGGAATCCAGACTGTCTAGTGAGGCATAGTAGAATAAATGCCTTAATCCTATCAATACTTGCCTCTCCTGAAGTCTAATTGTGGCCGACACAGAACAGGAGTTTTTTTTACCTTCTGAAGAAAAGTGGTGTGGTGACAGCCACTACCAGGAAATGTGAAACTGGTCCAGGAACCATAGATTGATTTTGTTTGTTTATTTTAATTATCATCCTTCAGATGCCTGATGGTGATTTACTGTCAAGGTACTCAGAAATTAATAAAATGATTATGTCGCTAACATAGTTACCATCACTGGGAATGAACTGAAAGAGAAAAGGTGAAAAGATAGTTAAGGGAGCAGGCCCTGAATTTCTGAGGAGCTGAACACCTTGCAATGCTGTATATGACAGACCAGGAGCAGAGGCAGAACAGCAGATCAGCATCTACCCAAAACTGAAAAGGACAATTTAGTTACCTGCCAGATATTTCTGACAGCCTACAGAAGGAACATTCCTCTCTGTTATTGACAAACAATAAGATAAACTGCAATACTGTATCCAGAAGTGTTTCCAGTCAGGAATGCATGTAATTGCAAACCGGCTACTGTTTGTTTTTAAATGACTGAAAAACCAAAGTAATCTCAGAACTCCTCTAGAAAATGGGTTTTATAATGAAAAATATTTGCTGAAAAAGCAAAAGTGAGAATACAGTTCGCCTTCCCATTTGTCTTTTATGGCGCTTGACAAATTGACACACAATTGTTAATTATGGGCACTGAGTGCCACATGATTATGAATAAAATATTCCAGCTGATTGGAGCATAAGTCTAACAGCATTTCCAGGAAATTAAGTAGCATTCCCACAGATACTGAAGCCTACAAATTTCAAATCATGACATAATTAAATTTCTCAAGCAGATATTCAAAATGTTCTTAATTTTTAGTTAGTGTTTAACCATATCGCAACCTGACTGTGCTCTCTGGAGAAATGTTTTGAATGCAGGCTTTAACAGCCACCATGTGACACATATCTGCAGATCGCTGAAAATTATACAGAAGAACGTAATCTTCAACATTTTTTTGTGCAGGGTGTTTTCTGAACTTTTCTCTGAAGTAGAGAAAAGAGAAAAGTCAGTTTTCCATTAGAGGTGTCAAAAAATGTGAAAATACCTAGCAGGCTTGGGATGAGACTACTGCAAAACATAGTAGCCAGAAGTGGAGAGAATGATAATGATAACACATTGACAAATTTTTCTCCTTACTAAAACCTGTGAGAATGTGTCCCCAACCTCCTTTTCCCCACCAGAGCCGGAATGGACTTGTGTCTTTTCCCTGGACAGGTCCAGTCTCTGCGCTGGCACCATCTGCTTGCAGGCAAGATCAGGATGGAGAGGGTCACCTACAGGCCTAGAGCCTAGTGAGGAGGGAGCTCACTGGCACCACATTTTCCATTTCCACCTCCTCTGCAGTCTGCTCTACATGTAAAGAGCAGCACAGATTTAAAAGAGAGATCATATCCATTGTATACACAAAGACATATATTGTTTTCACAGGTTGGGAACAACCTTCAGAAGACAAACACTGTGGCATCGTTGGGAGAGTATAATAGGCAAGGCATGTCAAAAAGGAAAATGGTGATTGAAACACAAGATATATAAAAAACCAAAATTTATATTGTAACCTTAAAGGAAAAGTGCCTTCTGAAGTGAAAATCTAGAATTAAAAAAAAAAAAAAAATAGTGTAATCTTGTCAGAGACTTATTTCCTCCACCTGATATCTTGCTTGTGTCAAGTAATAGGAATATACACTGTGTTTTCATGTGTTAATTGTGAACTAAATATTTTACGAATCTATGTAATTTTCTTATAGCTGAAAGGTCCCAGTGTTCCTTCAGCTTTGGAATGCCAGTCCGAACATACCAGTTCAAAGGGTGAGCCAGATCTTACAGTACAGACAAAACAGTATCATGGAATGTCTATGGCTTGGAAAGCTACTTAGAATTCACAATTTTTTTAGTTCCTTACTCAAGAACAGGGTAAGAACAGAACCATGCCTGCCCAGTGCAGAAAGAGGTTGCACATGTTTGTCAGTGACCACTGGAACCTCTAGGTCTAAGAAGTACAATCACCGTTCCTTCAGCAAAGTGCACGCCAGCTTCCTTGTCTAGTGTTGCTCAGCTCTAAGAAGTGACTCTGTTACCAAAACATTTTTGAAGAGAACAAACACAGATAAATTGCTTAGAACAATCAAGAGTCTTCCATTCAGCACAGTAGATGTTGCTAGTTCAGGCTGAAGATACAATTCAAGAGTGCTAAGATAAACTCCTGAACAGAGACAAATATTTCAATATTCAAGTGTAGGCAATGCTCCTTGTGGGACCTGAACTCACTTTGCCTTGAGACAGCTACACAGGATCCTCATCAGGTTCCCCTTGCACTGAGAGCTGCCAATACAACTGATCAGCTATGGCTTCAATGGCTTGGTTTTGCTAAGCACGATGATTGTCAGCAGACACCGAGAGGGGCCAGGAGAAGGTGAGATTGTTAGAATGACTAGAAATCCTTCAAAATAAACCAGACAGGCACAAAGCTACCTCTACTCTATACTTTTCTACTCCCACGGAGGCTTCATCTCTGTGAAAATATTGATAAAGCAATTCATTATTCAGCATCACGTTCTCAGGTGCTCGGCACCTCCAAACACAGGTTTTCAAAAAGATCGGTTCCTCTCTCATTGCATTTTCTACATTAAAGTGGCATCTTTTAACACAGCAGAGCACCCCACAGCTCCCTCACCACTATTTATAGAGAGGATTTCTGGGTAGCTGAACCTTCTCTTCCATATCCTACCAAAACCCCCAGGTGTGTGCTCAGGGCTTGGGCTAGAATCCGAACCTTTCCGGATGATGCCTCCTGCTGTGACCCCTGGGCATATTTGAAAACAGGAGAATAATCAGGTATCTCCTCATCAAAGCCAATGAAGCCACTGCCATCTATTCCAGCAGAGGTAAGATATGGAAGGCAAATGATTTTAACAGCTATCTGCAACCAGTTTTGATATACAGTGCAAAGCACTGGATATATTATAGTCTATGCTGCTTCGTTTCTGTAACATCCTACTAACAGAGCTTGAGGAAATAGTTAATGTTTAGGAGGAGAACATCAGAAGGAGAATGTACAAAATGAATACAAGCCAGGGGGAGAAGGGGGAAGGAGCATGTCAGGGGGCTTGGCACAAAAAGGGGAAAAGGATGAAGGAAAAAGGGAAAATGAATGAAAAGTGGGTGACAACATACTATTGAAGATCAGAATATGTCGTTTGGTCAATAGTTCAGAAAAATGATACAGTGTTAATATTTTTGTGGGGTTTTTTTTCCCTTACTGTTTGAGAACCTGAATTACTGAAATAAATAGGCTTGTAAAAACACTTGTTCATCCTGCAGCCAGCTTAGCTCATTGTATAGCTCACCCAACCAGGGTGACAAAGGCATGTGTTAATGACCAGTTTGCAAAATACAGTGTCAACTTGTGAGCACGGGTTCAGAGGGCACCAGGCTCAAGAATTACATGGACACTGCATGAACAGCTGTCCAATGGGCAATTCCACTCTGTCCTGTATGAAGAATTTCATTCTCATACATTTAACCCATTAAATTAACTTTTCTGGAGTAAGATTTTCTAACCTTCAGATAGTTTTAAAGGCATCTACTCAGCTAAAGGAATTCTCAGCATGAAATACAAATATTTATAAACAGAAGTCATGCTGTCTCCATGCTACAGTTCATTTTTCACTGTAATTTTTACAAACTGTGAGATTCATTTTATCTATTTGTAGCAAACTCAGAGAATTTTTTTTTTCTGTAGCCAGTTCAACATAACTCCATTTTCTCTCATCCTACAGGGCTGGATTAAAACAAACTCTATCACTCCTCCACTCGCTGAAAGAGTAAAGAAAAAAGATCTCCAAAAATCCATAAATCCTCAGCCCACTTCCAAGGAGAGAGTTCTGTGATTCTTGCTCAATATGAGTGATCTCTTGATTTGGAGTTTTCAGACCCCTTCTTCCTGCAGCCATGAGCTTCTCAGTGCTAGCCTGCATAGCAGACCCTCAGGGTCTAAAGGCAAGGAGAAGCCTCCCTTTTATCTAAGCCCTCCTGGTTTGTCATGTAGACATGAGAGAAATAACTGTTCTGTGTACAGAGGAAATCCAGCAAATTGAAAGTGAAATAGCTGAAGTGCAGGGTAAAAAAACCCAAAAACAAACCCAAACCGTTACAAAAAATAATTTCAGTTTTCTCTCCAACCTACTGACTAAAATACCTCTTAGTAAGTTCATTTTTACATTTTAGGCTGTTTCACCCTAAGGTTAACTGTGTCCTTCCCACGTGAGACACTGTCTTGGTGTCTGATGTATCTGTTTTCTCCTGTTGCAGCCCAGGCTGCCTCCAATGAACATCCATCACCACGGGATCCGCGCGCTTTTCGGTCTATCATGGGAAACGGCATTTATGAAAGACACTGTGGCTTTCTACCATGAAAATGTCTACAGCACTACATACAGCAGAATTATGACTTCTATAAAGAAGGGGAAAAAAATAACCCAGACAGGATATGAGGAACATCTGTTTATATGAACACCCTTAGGATCAGCAGTATGAGCATGAGAACCGTCAATATATAGCAGACAAAAAGCACTCAGAGCGCACACGAAGAAATAAGACTTGAAAGGTAACACCTTAAAATAAATTGTTTCTTCTCAGATCTGAATTAAACCCAGATGATCACTTTAAGTTAATGCAGCAACATCATGGAAAAGTGATTTATCCTTTAATTGCCATAATATTATCATTTAGAAAAAGCACATGTGATTGGCAAATCCGATTTTGTGTACATCCTGAACAAGTCAATTAGCACCGACACTATCTCTGCAATCACTCTCTAGCCAATTGCTTCCCATCACTTTTTTTCATAGAAATCGTCTGTACTCATAGTTCTTAATGAAGCAGGTAACTAGTTTTGCATTTCAGTAATTCAGTTCCTTCAGCTAGAAAAGTTTACACATTTCAGTTCACCCAATCTTCTGCTGATTTACTTCCATGCACATCAAAATATAAATTTTACTAAACCATGTTTATTGCTAGGAGACTAGGCACTTAATATGCACACTGCATGTGTGAAAGCAGAATAACGCTGCTTACAGACAGTATCAATAAAGCCCTCTTGTTTTTAAGTTTAAAACTGCTGTAAAACAGTGATCATATCTGCTGACTAAGATGGCTAAATCCCTAATAGAAATTGTCAAAACTAACCAACTAACTTTCTTCACACATTTGTCTAAAGTGGGGAAATAAACTTATTTTGACTATTTTTTTTATTTTGCTAATTTCTTACCAGTCTGCTTCCTGTTCCCCAAATTTTTGAAAAATAATTCTGTGCCTGGAATTCTAAAATGATTCAGCAGAAATCTTATAGAAAATCCATTTTGATTTTTGCACATTAATTTATCCCAGAGGTCAATAACTCCTCTCCTATAGGAGACTGAAACCAGTACCACATATCCAATTAAAAGAGCAAAACTAATATGTTTGAATAACTAGTTGTATAAGTTCATGAGAAATTCAGCAGTCACATTTGTTTATTTATGTTTCCATGTGTCAAACTCTGAAAAACAAACAGCGCTGCTGAAATTATGTCCTGTTCACAGATAAATGACAAAGAAGAAATGAGGCCAACCTAATAAATTATTTGTTCACTGCATACAATTGACCCTCTTCTGCCATGTCTTCAAGCAAATATCCCATTGCTTTCAGTCCACAGAACAGCTGTTGCACTGCCTCCTGGCTGTGTGCAGGAAGTTTGTTTAAATAAGGAGCAAGAATTAAGGATGAATTTCAAAACAAGTGGAAAAAAAGTTACTACCCTACTCTTTAAAGAATTCTGGATTCATTTTATTAAACTAAAATACATCACTTTTTCTTTGCATGGTGAATCTTCAATTTATGAAGTGCCCCATTTAGCATTATTATGAAAATAGACTTCATGGGTTTTAATTGGTTTCCTTATCAGTCCCAGAAAAACAGTTTTTAATAAACTAGGAGTGGACTAACTCATTCTGCTAATTTCAAATCCATGCTCTGCAGAGTAGAACTCAGATATAATGTGGCTTCTTTCAGCTTAGGCAGGAATGGTGGATAGAGAAGACAGGAACAAAAAATACAAAGACACTAAAAGAAAAGGATTCTTACCAAAAATACAAACTCCCAGAAAGTGGATAAAACTGTACCACATTCTTCATGCAGAACCTTTCAGAGACATTTGGAATTGTGGCTGGATTCCTAGGGGATGCAAGACCACAGGCAGAGCTGGGGATTTGTGGGCAGCTCCTCAGCTCCGGTGAGGTGTGTGTGGGGTAGCACAGCTTGCATCTGACTGAAAGGGACCAGCAGAGACAGGAGAGATGTTTGGGTTAGCTCAGTCCCAGCTATCTATCATGTGCCTTGCACCAGCAAGGCAATGCCCCTGCCCTGGAATGTGCTGGAGAGGGAACTGCAACCGTTCATGCAGACTGGAACAACCTTGGGCAAGGATGGTGGTTTGCTCCTTGCAATTGTGTCACATTCACTTTGTGTCCTGCCCAGGCTGCTGTGCCAGTAAGGAGGGAAATGCAGCTCTTTGCTGTTTTTCCTCCCCAGAAACAAATAATTTCTGGAGAACAGGACCTCTGTACTCACTATACTAGTTAATGTGTCTTCAATTACACACCTGCTCTAAGCACTTTGGGGAGAGCCACTGACTAAAACCATAAGAATTCCAGGCTTTGCTGAGTCTTACCTTGTGTAATTCAGGCTGTCAGCAGGATCCGTGTCTGCGTTCACATTCAGTCTCTATGCAATCAGCTGTGTAATGGCCAAGCCCTGCTTTGAATGTCTCAGTGAACGATGTATTTCTTATCTGTGCCCAAGCTCACAGGGTTTTGTCTGGGAGAGGAGATGGCAGTGGAGAGCAGAGATTGCTGAGTGTGATTTTTAAAAGCCCTTACCACAACTGTAGCACAGTGGCATGGTCCTGGCTCCAAGCATGCACTGACTACCTTGGATAGGTCTGGCATGCTGGAGCTGCAATCCTGCAAAACTGATCCTTTATCATGTACTCCCTGTGCTGCCTAGGCATGACAATAAATGGCTTTTTCTGATGCAATTATCTATCTCCTTTTTATTAATTTAAAAAATCACATCAAAATGTAACAGACTTCTAAATACACAGGAAAGGTTCCACTCTGTCACCTTGCACCTCAGGGTTTTAATGTTCCCTGGGAATATATGGATCTTGTTAACACAGTTTGGAGCCCTTGTTAACTTAGTTACAGTTTTACACATTAATTTCAACTCTGTTTTTAAAGCATGGAATAGAGGTTTCAGCCTATCCTTATCAATGCATTAAATCAGTGTAAGACCTGACCATTCTATTCCAGTAGACAAAAGCCCATGGTTATTAATAATAAGAATTTTCTAGGCTGTATACACTTCAAAATAATTGGCTGACTCATGAGCACGGACTCAAAAGATAAGGAATTTTTGCAATCTGGCAGTCTTCTGTGTTTTCCAGGTGTTTGGTTTGGATTTTTTTGGTTTTGTTTTTTTGTTTGTTTTTTTTTTTTTGTTTGGTTTAAGTCATGCTTGGCTTTTTATATTTATATTTGTTCCCTTTAGATTGGAAAATGGCCCTCAGCTAAGGAGTCCTGCCACCTTTATTCAGGGTGCCTGAACTGGGTTCACTTTTTTGAGAGAGATTCCTCTGAAAAGTCACCTTTATTGTCCTTACGGCGGACCCCAAAAGAGACGTAGACAGAAGGAAAAGAGATGTGAAAAACTGTTTGTTTCTTCTCAGAAGATACCTACATCAGATTCCTACTCCATTTCTTTAGACTAACTAAAGGCTACAGGGTGATGCCACAGGGATACCCTTAGGAGAGGCTGCCCCACCAGAAGCACTGAGGAGATTCCCACAGCAGTGGTGTCTGAGCTACAGCCGGGTGGACACACCGTGCCAAGTCCTGCTGGGACTCCAGCTAGCAAAGAACAGGTGATGTACTGGTGTAATTTAAAAGATACTTTTGGGCTCAGTTCCAGCAGACATAAATTAAATTAATTCCCCCAGAGCAACTCAAAACAGAGACAGCATATCAGTTCCCAAACAGAATTAAGAGCTTTACCCACTCTTTCCACTTTTTCTTGTTAACAAAATATCAAACCCAATCAAAATATCAAAAGCAGTACAGCAAACACACATTTTACCAAAAGCAGCATAGCAAATAAATGACATCATCCAGTCATCAAAACGTGTGCATGTGTAAGCCAACCATATACACTTGCTTTTGCTAGCTTGCTAAATGAAATGGCATAGGCCAAGTCTAGCAGAAAGAAATTTAATTCTTCCCTTACATGTAAATCTGTCAGAGTTTAAGAAAAATAATCCCACATGATGACATCTGACTCTTCTATGCGAAATAATACATTACAAAGAATTTATCAGACTTCATCCTGGATTTGGTTTAGGTTTTATTTTCCTTCTTTTCTTTTCTTTTTCTTTCAGACTTACAACAAAGCCAAATGCTGCTGAGTCTTAGGTTTAAAAAATGAAAATGTCAGGGTTGAGAGTGAAGCCCACATCTACTGCAAAGCTGCAAAACTGTAGGGCAGAGAAGAAATGTAAAAAAGCAATGTAGAAACAGTATATTGAAGCAGAAACACCAAACATCTCCCTAAAACACTGTGCCACCAAAACAGTTGGTGTCTGTTTATAAAGCAGAAAGCACTGCCTTGGCTACATGTGAATTTCATTACAATCCATTTATGTTATCAGCTGAAATTGCATCAGCCCTGCAGAATGCATAGCTCAGGGATTAGGAATGGGTTTAATTGTGTTTCTTATAGGACAGATACTCTGGCAAGAATTAATGAGAAAATTTGTTTGGTGTCCTCTATCTAGTTTTCACTGACATGTATCATAGAAACAGGTCATGGATAAAGAATTGAACAACCAGGAGATCTGGTTATCACTGCACGTGAGAAGGAATTTCCCTGAACAAGATTTTCACATGATGCTGAGCAGTAATGGAAAATACATACTGCATCAGCCACACTGGACTAAAGCATGCAAATGACAAACTATGCATTACCAGGATTTCTGTGCTTCAGTAAAAAAACTCCCTGTCAGCATCATGAAAAGATGGTTCATCCAAGGCACAAGCCTTAAAATCAGATGACATCCATGATCCCACCCACTACTGCAAACATCCTCTCCCCTAAGTCACCAACAAATGTTACTAGTGTCACAGCAGATTAAATTGAGCTTAAATGTCACGGGCGACATTTCTCATGCTGCTGTATCCCTCTGCTCCAACTGATTTTTTCTTTCCACTCGCTCACTCTAAAAAGTATTAGAGCACAAGCTTTATTGCAGCTCCCTAGAAACTGCAGTTAAAGTACCAAGGTTAATTCAAAGTTTTCAGCCTTCTTTGAAAAATAATGCATGGCAGATGTCACAAAGAATTTCTAAACTCTGATTTTCCCTATGAGTAATCCACTGTCTTACTCATGTCTCAAGTTTCTACCTTAGTAAGAATCCTCATGTTTAGCAGGTGCGTCACATATGTGCAGAACACAAAATAATTCCTATGTCACTGTAGACAAAAACAAGTACTAACCTTGAGGCTGTATTTATGATTTCTTGTTGTTCCCTAAGAGAGGCAGCTTTTGCCCATTAGAGGAGGATCATGATTTCAGCTGGCGTGGTGGGTAAAGCTCAGCCCTGTGCATCTTGAAGCCAAATGACTTAAAGTCATTTGCAGAGCTCCCACTTCGATGCAGGCAGGCTTGTGTCTCCCCCAAAGCACTGTGCTGCTCATATGAAAATGCCCCAAATGGGCCTCGGGAAAGGCCATGCGACAGATTTTAATGAGGTAAGTGACTTGGAAAGAAGACTTGGAGCTAAATTACAGCTACTGGGAAATAGTGTCTATGTTATATTGTGCTTCCTCCCCCCTCCTGCCTCCCAGTCTAACATCCTGCAGGACTGAGATCAGTTTTTCCACCTTTGGCAATGTTTTTGGTTGATTTTTTTGTTTGCCTTGGGGAGATGAGGTTGTCTGGGCTTTGCTTTTTAACTTCCTGCATACAGTTATTCAACTGGCCAAATGATGTCTTCTTCCAGAATTTGAAAACATTCTGGAAGTTTCTTACCAGTGTTTTTACCAGTGTCATGATAGTTACTTCAGTATCAAGAGGAAGAAAGGGGATGTGCAGGAAACAATGAGATCTAAGAAGCTGCCAAACCATAGGAATCGGAAACTTCAAGTACTCAAGGAGCCAAAGAGCTCAGAGGGAAAAAAAAAAAAAGAAAAAGGCAATTTCTTAAAGCTTAGAAACTTCCACCTGCAACAGGTGTGGAGCACATGAGCAAAAGAGTAGTGAAATCCAGTGGCAGCCACAACTGAACTCATACTAGCCCATTTGAGCACAGCCAGCCCACATCAAAGCCCACATCACCAAATCTTCCTTTGCTGCTTCTGGTTGCTGAGCTGTCTGGAGGGAAACTTCTTCAGGCTGATCCCCACCAGATGCAGCACTGCAGTCAGAGCCCTGCCTGCTGTGTGGATGTACCAAAGGTTTTTCAGATTCCTTCCAATTAACATATCTCAGATGCACCCCTCACTCCCAGTCCTGCTGTTAAATTCTTATCTAGGCTCTCATTGCCTCATGTCTCAATTACTCCAACATCGTTTTCCTGGCCACTGACAATCTCATTCATGCCCTGATGGCGTATTGATCCACAATGCTGCTGCAGAGATCATTCCCCAGCCTGGCTTTCTCTTCACTCATCTTGCTGGCTCCTTTTCCTTTTCATTTCAAACAATCAACTGGCCTTCACTTTCAAGGACTCTTCCACCTCATTGCTCATTCTATGCAGCTTCCAAAGGTTAACTCTCACACCTGAACAGTCCACAGTTCCTGCTTCTACTCACCACTTGCCAACTTTGTAGTCTCTTGAGACTCTGTCACATTTGTGAGGAAGTCTCTGTAAAACACTACTTTGTTGCAGCCCCTCACCCTGTCCCTAGGAATACCTTCTGGCCAAAAAAAAAATTTTGCCAACAGATATGTTTGAGCTGGGCTCTGGTGGCTGTCTGTGATGTCCTTTTGTTAAGGCTAATTTTACAAGACAGGATATGTGCAACATCAGAAACTTAGAGAAACACCCCATGAAGTCTCTTCCCAAAGTAACCAGGAACAAATTGAGATATGCTGATCCACAACATTTAATCTGAAAATGGAGCTGTTTCAGATGGTTGCAAACTTTTCTTTGTCTGTCTGTGCAGCATCTACCAGCATCTTTTCCTTGTCTATGGCTGCCATCCCACAGTAATGCAGCAGACAGCCTCCAACAGGTCTCTGATGGGTTGTTATACAAGAAGCTAATACAGGAACTAATCAGCCATGAATGAATGAAGGATAATGTCATAGATGAAAAATGGGCAGGATACAGGAAAAAAGGAATAATGTTTAATTGATAGCTTCCATCTTGGGAAAAAATTAACAGTTCCTTTGAGATTTCCTCTTGTCTTACGACATTTCATAAATATATGACAGAATGTGTGTGGGGAGGACTGCAAGACAGTGAAAGCTGCAGATAGCTTTTATTTATCAGCTGAGAGTTTTGAGAAAAACTTTAAAGAGACTTAGACTAAGGCAGCATACTAAAACCAGAAATTTCAAGCAACAATTACTGGAGGACACAGCCGTGCCAACACACATTATGTGGTCAAGCACTAAGTGGGTCAGCTTTCAGACCAAGGAAAGGGGTTGTTCCTCTCTATTCAGCCCTCATGAGGCCACATCTGGGATGATGTGTCCAGCTTTGAGGCTCAAAGTGCAAGAAAGATATTGGAAGTGAGTACAGTAGAAATCAACTATGACAGCAGGAGATGGAGCACTTGGCACATAAGGAGAGGCTAAAGGAGCTGGGTTACAGCAAGGGTGAAGCCACACCTTCTTGGAGTCCACAGTGAAAAGACAAAAGCAAGCAATTACAAGTTGTACCAAGGGAAATTACAGCTGTACATACAGAAATTTCTCTCTCTAATGAGAGTGATGCAGTACTGGCATAAGGGCCTAGAAGGGCTGTGGAACCACCACTCTTGGAGAGTTTCAGAATTCAATGGGACATTGCCCCGAGGGACCTAAACTAATTTTGAAGCTGTCTCTGCTTTACTGCAGCATTGGATGAGACCCTCGAGATGTACTTTCTCCCCACACCAGGCCAGATACATAAATGTAAACCCCCATCATACAGAAGAAAGATGAAAAGATTAAAAAATGCTTTAGATAGGTAAGTCTGAAGCATTCAACTGTTTTGTCTTTTTTGTATCTGACCATGTCCTGTTCTGAGCTCCCCAGAGACCCAGACTTGCTGGAGTGCGTCCAGAAAAAGGCCAGAAAGATGATGAAGAGAATGGAGCATCTAGCTTCTGAGGAGTGCTGGAACTCTTCAGTCTAGGGAAGAGTAGGCTCAAGGGGATCTTATATCCATGTGTATAAATATCTGAGGCAGGTAAAGCAAACAGTGTCAGACTCTTCCAGAAACAGGTAAGAAGCAAAAGGCACAGAAAGAAACACAGGAAATTCTGCCTGGGAAAAGAAAAAAAAAAAAACCACCACATTTTTACTGTGTGGTTGAACACTGGCATAGGTAGCTCAGAGACATTACAGAGTCTTCATCCTTGGAGATATTCAAAACTTCTCTGGACACACCCCTGTTAGAGCAGAGGGGCTGGACTACATGATCTCAGAGGTGCTTCCAGCCTCCACCAGATTCTGTGGTCTTGTGACTGTATATATTAGATAATGAGACTGTGAAGATTATGACTACAAGATATTTTGAAACAGGAATATAAAAAATCTTTGCAATGAAACCTAATAGGAAATTTCTTAATTCCTTTCTGACTTCCTTCACCCTTTCTCTCAGCTACTTTTACAGCCAGTTTAGAGCTCAAGGACACTCAAATTATGTGTCAGTTCCTGTGTTCCTACAAAAGTCCCTCCCTTTTCCCCTCTCCAGATAGTTGTGTGAGGTTCAGCCTGAGCAGGCAGACATCTGTGATTCAGAAAAATTTCCCACCAGCAGGATTCCCAAAGATGTGGACAACAGAGAACTTTTCATGGTCCATTCACTGTCATGCAGCTTTCTGCCTCCCCCTCTCCTGTCACAGCAACCACTCACATGGAAAAACAGCATTCAAAGAATATAAGTTCAAATAAATACACAGTTGCAGATTCAAGGTCAGAACAGTGTTCTCTGCCACCTCTCCATCTTCTCTTACAACATTCTTTATTCACCAGGGAAAAAAACATGGCAAGATTAAACATGTCTGAGTTAGTAGATTATGATAGGAAATGCTGTCTTATCTTCTGCTTTTCAGCAACACACATTACAAATTGTCTGGCAGCTATTCACTCATTCACTCTCTCTGTAAATAGCTGTTCAGTGAAACTTGATGAAGCTGTACAAGCCACCAAAGTCTTACTGAGATTTTCCGCACACAACTCCCCGGCTGGAAAATCAGAGTCTCGAGGGCAAATTGCACACGGGCAAGGAGAGGCTGGTGGGCCCTCCGAAAGATCTGCAGAGTTTTGGCCAGGTAAAAATTCACCTGCTCGCTTGGTGCATGTGTTATCATTATTACCATGTCACCTCAGGTGACTGGTGAATCTGCACTGCTGACACAGAAACCAGCTCTGCATCTCCTGCACCGCTGTGCGGCAGAACAGCTCAGGACCGCATCGAGGGAGGGATGTGAAGCTCCTCTCATAAAACCTTGGCTCTGATCCAGTCCTGCAAAAGCTCCTTGACCATCACTGGGAATGCTGACACTCTTGAGACCGACAGAAAAAACTCTGCATTTTGCTGGCTTTCATACAGAGGAGTAATTTGTCCCAAAGCCCAGAACATGGAGCCATCTCTGGTGTATTTGGTTCGATTAGAGAATGTGTTAATTATGGTAATAATGCAACTAATATGGCTTAGAGAAGCAAGTCTCAAATAGTGCATATGATTTCCTGTTTTTCCTTTGCAAGCTGCCCAAACAGAGGGTTGATTAGAAATCAGCATAAATGTAGGTATTTAGGTATTTAGTTTTTGTTAAGTGACCACTTACATTTCACATCTCTGCAATTTTTTCTCTTTTGTGCAGATAAGCTTTTTGTACATGGAAAAGTGGATAAGATAATCCAACACCTGCAATTTTCTGTGTTTATTGAAGGTTTTTAGGCAGCACCATAGTTACATATATTTTCTAATTATTAAATCAAAATGTGAGAAAAGACCTCTTTTGATAGGGTGGGAAAAACCTGGATGCCTAAAATTATCTGTCACTTTTTAAAATAATAGAGTTGTACCCTCTTTCTTAAATCACTGTTCTGTGCTGCTGACCCAAAACTGACATCTACTGTCTTTTCTGCCTGCTCACCTTCGAGAAACAATTTTTTTGTCAAGTTTTTTCTCGCTTTTCCACTCTCATCTGCTTTTCTATGTAGCCAGAGGAAGAGGTGGAAAACAGTTGTTACACTTACGGCAGGGAGAAAGAAATTGTGTGTGTGTATTCACTGCCAGCAAACACAAAGCCCCATTGTAGACAGAACAGGAACACGAAAAGATCTCATCCTAGAAAATGAGGCATTGTCATCATGATCCCTTGCATTTCCCTGTGAGGCTGGGACTTGGAAAACATGCAATTGACTCTGTGTTTTCTGGTGTTTGAAAGGGTAAGAATTGTCAAAAAAAAAAAAAAACTACAGGAATTTAGAATTAATGTCCAGGCAGTGCAAGAGTGCAAAAAGCTGGTAAGAATGAGAAAAAGAGCAATCCAGACTCTCAGGAAAGGATAAGTCCCCCAGCAGAACAATGTATTTCTCAAGCACCAATATCCACTGGCTTCCTCCTTTTTAGCCTATAAATCTTGCCAACCACCCTGACCCACTGAGACCTTTGACAGAAATACAGTAATTTAATTCCAATGTAATCCATTCTTTAATGATAGAGCATGCAGGAAAAGCTTACATGGGCTTGCCTGTACATGTAATTAGTAGATTAGAGGAATAAAACAATTAATTTCTCTCTGACCAGTTCAAGGAGAAAGATGCTTATTTAATCCAAATGAAAATGTTTCTTATTTGTTCCTTCTTCTAGCCCAAACCCTGGTATATGATTAGAGCTGGGCAAAAAGCAATATTCACATCCCGCAAAAGCATGCTAATTAGAAGAGAGCCAAAGGACTCTGCATTGGGGTGAAGTTACTGATTTCAATTGTTCAAGATTTTTGCAAAGAACATTTTGTTGAAGTCTGCAACCTGCCAGTTGCCATTGCACACCTCAGGTGAGTGGTGTGCACTCGAGTACAAATTAGCCATAGTTCCCAGGACAAACACTCTTGGGCTGTGATCAGAAATTCCACCTTGGATTAGATAGATCTTTCCACAATGGAAAGCAGCTGGTATGTTTTCCCACCTCTTTTTCCTTTCCTCTGAGGAAAACATCTGTTTCTAACGAATTGAGAGGTGAAGGAAGCTCCCATCTGGCTAAGAGGACTGGGCAGCTGCCATTATGTCAGGCAGTGTGAGATTGTTCCCCTCACTGGGCAGTGCTGAATGGGAATGCAGAAGCAGACAAAGTCCTTCTGGAACATCACAGATACATGTCAAAACTGATGGCAGTGAGGATTTTCTCTGATGAGAAACTTGCTCTTTGCAATGAGCAGCTCAAAAAGCCATCTCTAAATGCTAAAAGATAAAACTGTGCTGTTGGGAGTTACGGTCTCTTCACCTTGCATGAATACTAAATTTGTTCTTCTTCCAGGAAAAAACAAACAGAAGAAAAAAATACCTCACCATATCAGCAATTAAAGCATTGCGTTGGGAATCTGTGCTATACATTCCAGGAATTTTAGTACTGGTGTGAATGGCAGGCAAGGAACAAGAGAGATAATGATTGTAAAGGCAGAACATTGTTTAAAAAAATTAATTGATACATAGCATATGTGAATGCAAAAAGGCTCAGCTAATGCTTTACATGGAAACCCCCAGTGAAGGTGAAATGCAAAGAAATATCTTTTAGTCATTTTGGGCAGCTGTTGACAGGTAAGACTTCCTGTAAAATGGATGACAACATTGACCTTTAAAAAATTATCACCAGATAGCAGAACAAAGCTTTCCTCTGTTTATCCTTGGGGGACTGGGAGCTGCACACAGACAGGATGCCAAAACAAGACAAAAAATGCTTGGTATTTTTTAGTGTGCTGGAGAGCTACATGCACCAGACAATCAAATTTGAAATAAAGCTTTAGGAACACAGAAATAACATCATCATGAAATGTCCTGATTTTTACAAGCACCAGCACTCTGGGCAGAACCCTGCCTAGAGAAAGTGCTCCATTAATTCCTGTTAATGGGGTTGTCTCTCTCCAAAGGTGATTTTCAGGCAGACTGAAAAATTAAAAAGATTTGTCCCCTGACATCAGGAACCTTTGCTGACTGCACACAAAGAAACCAGGAGAGAAGTGTCCTAAAATTATACCCTGTGGCAACCTCTTTTAACAATAGGCAGGCAGGTATATGCATTTCAGGAGAATTGTTTTAATTACTCATACAGACTCTATGGATGAATTAACAATTACCTGTTACACTCCCTGTAGCTCCAGCAATCCTCACGGCCTTTAAAACTCAGACTCTGAAGCAACATCAGCCAAGTACCCCCTACCAGCAGGGAACAGAACGGTGAAGTCCCAACTCAGATGGGGAGGGCACAAACAAGTTCTGTCTTCTGACACCTGGCTACCTGACTACTGAAAGGAGAGGAATTCTTAAAAGCACTCTCATTTAACTATCTTGCCCCTTTTCTTTGTAAAGTACATAGAGTGTACTTCTAAAGAGTAAGAACTCCCTTTCCTTTTTTTATTCCGTTTGATGAGAGGCTTGTCTTAACCTGCCCTTTACAGAAGCATGGCAGAAACTAGTTGCTGTGTGCACTGCTACCAGTGACCCCTTGTGGAAGCAGATTATCTTCTCCTGGTTCATAAATCTACCTGTCAACCCTACCTGGAGAGCAGACAACTCATCAGTATGGATTACCGAAACCACTTGCTGTAGAAATAAAGCTACAGCAAGATAGATTAAAAAATAAAACAAAGATTCCCCTTGGGATGTGACAACCTCAGCCTCAGAAAAAAATACAACCTTGAAATGGAGAACAGCGATCTGTAGAACCAGATGCTTGGAAGAGAAACATGGAAAAACGGCAAAGGAGCTACAGAAACGATGGTTGATCCAATCTGGTTCAGAGCACAGGTTTACTTTATGGCTCATATTTATCACAGCCAACAAAGATGAAGCTGTACATTCCAAGGTTGCATCTATATTTCAAATTACAAATCCCTATGGTTAGGGGATTTAAAATTCCACCATAAAATCTTGGTCAATGTGATCACAGGCCAAGGGCACTTTTCTTCCTTTAAAATAATAATGAAATATTTTGCTTATGACATTGGTGACTTGTAAGTGGATTTAAAATAAGAACCTCAGAAAGAAGAAAAGAAAAACAACTCAACAAACCACTCAGGAGTGATTTCCAATGTCATCTACATATTCTAAGCAGCTTACCCAAATGTTTGTTAGAAAAAAACAACTTTGATCCATGATATGGTGCAGTGACTGGCAACAAAGATTATCTATATCAGGTTAGAAGCTTTTTTAATTTAGCACTTCTTTTTCTTTGGTTCCTGCACAGTGAGTTTTCCACATTAGAATTCACAGCACATAGCTCTGTGATTCCCTAACGGAGAGATTCATCTGATCCTGTTCAGGTAGCAGGACCACGACCAATTAAAAAGCCAACTCTTCTGGAAGATCAAGAGATTTATGAAGGCAAAGGTTGGTCCAGGTATGTAGTCTGGGGATGTCTAGTTGGCCCTGCCTGCCCACCTGAAGCAGTCAAGCTGAGAAGCTCAGCTCCTGCCCCTCTTTTCAAATCAGAGGGATGAATCCAGTCTCCCTCCATGCTCCACTTGACATTTCTCCAGCAATACATGTCCAAAGGTACATAAAAATGAAATTTTAGAGTATTAATTGGCCAAGAATGGCTAAATATATAACCCCAAGACTGTCCATGCTATGTCAGCACAAATCCACTGCCTTCTATAGTCTTGTTAACTCACCTGAGTCAGCATTACAGTCTGTATCATTACAGACAATCTCAAATTTCCTGACCTTTTCAGTTGTGTGATAATGTTGATATAAACTCAAAGGAACTGTCATTTCTCTTTCTGAAACCCTTTTTCTCCTTGGATTGCAAGACCTTGAATCACAGGGAAGGGAAAGTGTATTTCTCAGTTGCCTATGAGAAAATGACACCTGAATCCAGCCTGATGTACACAGGAACATCTTCTGTTATATCCAAAGGGAAGTATATCACTCAGAAGGCTGATATATATCAAGTTTAGCTTAATAAAACTAAAACATTGCTTTTTTCTATACTCTTCCTCTTACTTTCAATAAAAGTTTTGAAAAGAGTTTCTCTTTTAAATATGTATTGGTATAACTTAGACTGTAAATTAACTCCTGGGTTAAGTCTGTTTTGTGGACAGTAATTGTTTAGCTTCGTTTTATTGAACTGGAGTAGACCAGGGTTAAACTCCCTACAAGGGACCACATGTCAAAACACTGAACTGAAAAATGCAACCAAATGCTGCTGAGCTCCACTAACTCCTGTTCATACATTATTAGCATCTCTGCAAAAACCCCAAGCACAAATACTCCTGAATGACAGTATTTAATGACTGGTGATCATGCAGAGAGCTGGGACATAAATAAACCTCATTAGGGAAACTTACAGTGAGAATCAGATGTGCACTGGCTGCTGTGTTACCAGTCTGAAGTACATTCCTCTCCCCAGTAAAGAAAATCCAAAGCATTTTTGTGTTTCACTGAGGAACCAGCTACCAAAACTGCTTTCATTTACTGGGGGGTGATGATGAGCACAGATCATATTGTGCCTGTAGACATTTGCCTGTAGATATTTGTTTGCTGAATTCTCACTAATGGTACCTATTTGCCATTGTAACAATATAAGTGCCACCTTCCAGGTAGTTTCCTTTTAAAAAAATAAAGGTAATTGAAAAACCTCACTTAGCATAATTTCATCACCTTTGTTTAACCTCATTTTTAAGTGGCTGACCTTAAATTCAGATCAACCCCAAAATAAAATGCCTCTGGCAGAGATGTTTGTAATGCATTTCACACAAAAGAAGGAACATATAAGTCAACAATGGCAAAACAGAGTTTAATAGGATGCCCTTGTTTTGAAAATTTCATCCCTAATGCGCACTGATGCACTTTTATCTCATCTTTTTTAAGAGATCCAATCTTAAAAAGCCCTCCTCTTACACGCAGCCTGACAAGTTCATTGGGAAAACCTCTGAATATAGAGATACCTTACAAGCAGAAGTTTGGAAGATAGGATGTTCATATATTACAAGCTCAAACTATAAGCACATCAGTACTCATCTGATTTATCTTAACTCCTACGCCTACACTACCCAAACAGGACAACCAGGTACGTGATGGGAGGGACACCCACACACCAGCACATCTCTCACTCAGAATTTCTCCTTCAGGGGCCACTCCTGGACAGCTTTATTGGCACCCAGCAGTACTTAGCACCACTGTGAGCAGGTCATCTTGTGCATCGAGGAACACCACCACGTGAGCATGGCTATGAGAAAGCAGCTCCACGTGGGAATGCTGAGCGCCCTAACTGACATCTGCACTATCAGGGATTAAGGTCAGTAAGCAATGCATTAAAGTCAGGGCTGCCAGCCCCATGGGCCAAATGTCCTGTCTAAAAGCCTTCATGGCTGCCTGAGTCCACTTAAAACAAAAGAAGTAAGCAAAGAAAAACAACCATTTTTTCGCTTACAAGGGAAACAAAGTAATCTTTCCATGTCAATTCTGAACGGCAGAGAATAAACTCATTTTACCCGAATGTGAGCATCACCTCCAGACTTCCCTACGGTTCTCTCCCCATAACTTAAAGCATATAAAAAGGGCAATTTAACTGAAGGAGTTTATATTTGGGGCTTTTTTCAGCACTGTTCTCAGAAACTAGCAGATGTCGGTTAATGATCTTTAGACACTAGATCATAAACCACATTCATTTCAAACACTGCAATCCAAGTGATTATTTGTATATCATTAAGCAACATTCTCAGAACAAGCTCAGTATATTTCCTTATTCTTCAATTTAAACATTCCTTATTGTTTTATTTAAATACAAAAACATTGGGCAACCTTTTATTTCATATTTTTTAATTGACAGACTATGGGCAAGGTTCTTTTCTTCCTTTCATTCCCTCTTCTCAGCAAAGCAATATATAAGCACAGTGTCATTACAAAGTGCAACATTCCTTCAGTTTCACAACACACTGACACAAAGCAGATGACGTGTCCACACTGAAGCTCCAGTGAGCATTAGAACTGAATCTTATGAGTTTCATTCTTCACAGAGTTACAGAGCTAGTGGTCCTCACAAGTGGAGCGCTTATTATAAACTCCAGAAGGAAAATAAGATTGTTTATTTGAAAGTGAAGATAGATGGGCTTGAGTCAGACTAGCATGAGTATACCTGGGTGTGCATATATTTAGTAAGTAAAAAAACTGTATTTTCATACATGCAGAATCTGCATAGCTATATAAATATAAATATAGATATATGTATGGAGACAGCAAGTCTTACATGCACCTATGCATGCATATCTACCTGTGTATGCACATAGATGCCCATAACAGCATATATATATAATAACATGTGTTAAACAGTAAAATACATATTAAGACATACACATATACAAAGTAATATTCTCTTCCATAACATGAACTCAGATTCAGTTTTATCTAACTATCTACTGGAAACATTAGCTAGGCCTCTGATTCACTAGAACCACACTTTAAAAAATTAATTACATAATATATGCTGAAAAATGCCTAGATACATGACAGATAAATTAGTTTCATTTGAACACATGTAGTGTATGAAAGAAATTAATTTAATAAACATTGTGGCTCTCATCCTGCGAAAGCATATATAAGTCCCAGTGAGTTCAGTTGTAATAACTAAAATTATTCATGTGCAAAAGAGTTTGCAGATCAAGGCTATATATGCGATTTGGTTGTTACATTATGTTAATTTTTGGATCTACTATTTCACCATAAAATCTGACAAGGCAGAGTCATTTATGAGACATAAATATAGAGAATTGAATTATAGGGAGTCCTCTACATACATAACAAGATCAATTATTAATTAACATTCAGAGATGAAGATATGTTGCTGTAGAGAAATTACCTAAGGGTGTCTATTGACAATGCTGGTCATGGGCTGGGATCATTCCCATTCCCTCCATATGGGCCACGGTGATTCAAACACAGCACCTAGATACAACCTATCCCCTTACACCTACTGCAAAGGGGAGCCCCCTTCCCTTTGTCCCCCCCACCACTGTTAGAGCCAGTTACTGTGGCTGGAACAAGGCACAGCCATAGATCACATATTCCTTCTTAAAGGAAGATAAAATCTCACCCCTTGACTGCTGCTGTAATTCAGGTGCAGAACTACCTTTCTGCTGATCAGATACTGTGCTGGTGCAGTCAGCAGAGCTCTGCTGGCACTAATGGAGCTATACAGATCTACACCTGTAAAAGACTCACTTCCTACATGCAAATTAGATCCAGACCAGCAGCAACCTGGCTGGACCTGTAGGATAGACCTCAGCTAATTTAGATAATCTAAAAAATTGGGATTGAGTTTGAGCATGCTTTTGAGCAGACTTTCTCAGCAACATATTCCTTCCTTTGGAGATTCACGGTGGGTAACTCATCCCACGTACCACACCAGTATGGGTTCATCTCAGTGATCTGTGGACACCTCCCTCTGAGCTCACAGCTCCCTTCACTGTTACCAGAGAGAAACACTTTTAGGGTGTGATGAATCTGATTTATCTGCCTGTCTATTTAAAGCTGAGATGATTCTTGTCCTAGAAATGCCTGTTTGTCTCCGCTGGCTATGCAGGGTGACTAGCTCTCATGTAGGTGACGAAAGTCCTCTCACCTATGTGACAGCTTCACTAGCAACAGTGCTCACACTTAGCAAAATAAAAGACAGGTACCAAATGTTAACTAGAAACAAATCTAGAACAGACTAATACATGTATATTTCAAGATACAGATCTTAATGCAAGGCAAAAACACTCTTCTACTCTGTGCTTTCTGGCCAGAATTTCAGGACTATGTAATTGCACAGGAGCAAGTGACATTTATGAACAGCAGCAAAACTTGTTTTGTGCTCTGTTTTCTGCAGTCTTCACTGAACGAAATTTTGTAAAGGACTGCAAAAAAATGATTTCTCATAATGATCCCCCCCGCAGGCAAAGTCTTTCTGATCCTGAAATAGCCAGAAATTAGCTCTAACTGTGCAGCATAAAAATTAACATGCCTCTACTAATGTGTTTTCACTAACTATTCTAAGTTTGCAATACAAGTCTACAGATGCCCCAACAGGGCAAAATTGGATAAAACAGAATGCCCCAATAAGATTAAACACAGGAAACTGTTTTTTGTAATGCTGTATCCACAATCTTAAGCAGCCTAATGGAGACGCTAATCCGCAGCTGATCAGGTCACCTCCACCTCCATTTGGCTTCATTTTGCTGAACTCTTAAAAGCCTTGTCCCATATTTTCCATGGAGCTGTCCCCTATTCCCTTTCAGCATTTGTAGTTACTACAGAAATAATGCGTTTCCCTAGGTGGTTAATAAAAACTACAAAAGTAATCATCTCCAGATGGGTTACAAAATTGATGCCTTCCTCACCACCTCACAGGCATTAACATTAGAAAGCTTTCTCAAGAAAGAGGAGGTTAGAATAGATGACAGAGAATACAGTGGAAATACCAATGTAATGTAAGCATAAATGCCATTAATAAATCACAGGCCCAGCACATAACTCCACACAGCAATTCCCAGAAAGACTGTCCTAATCGATAATAAATACATAACTCCTCTGAATTTGCTAATTCGTTTTTGAGCAGTATGGACCCACTCCTTAATTTCAAAGCGCTGTCCTCTAAGTCTTTGTGCTATGTAAAGTACACCTTTGGACATGCTGAATTCTCTAATTAGTCTATAAATACTTGACTTTTACCCACTGCTTTGGTAAGTGTGATAATTGCTGGGGAAAGGCCAAAGCATTTATGGTCAATCAGATGATGAGGAAAGGAATATGGCCCTTTCAGCAAGTAAAATGTAAGGCATTTTGTGGCAAAGCAGAAGCTATTAGCAGGATCAATATTTCTCCTAGTACCTTAATAAATCATTATATCAAAGAACAGTCGCAGGATGAAGAAAACCTCATTCTACCAACAAGGATGCTTCCAAATCAACAAATAAAACATCATTTAAATTACAAAGACCTAATTGGTGTACAAAGGCAAACGGCAAGCATAGAATACAGCCTCTGATGCTAAGCATGTAAACATTTTAAATCATTAGTGAAGGAAGAAAAGCAGAAAGACAAAGAAACAGCTACGCTAAGAGCTCTCCACACATAATTTGCAAATTGGTAAATATTCATGAATCCACCACACCGTAGCTGACTGATGGCACCATGTTTGGTGTAGATATCATGGGTGGCAGAAACAGAAGAGCACCTGGAAAACAGGATGGCCTTTGATATCTTTATTATTGACTGAAAGGAATCCCCTTGCTGTTAGTTGCATTGAGCTTTTTGCTCTTCCTCTCCTTAGCTAGCAAAGAATCAGCTAAGATTTGTAAACATTAGAATGAGAGAAGGGAAGAAATATTCTAATGCCTACTTTTAAGTGAGAGAACTCCTCCTCTCAGCCAACATTGCACATCACTGCTTCCCCGGTACAGCCATCATCACGTGTACCCACAAAGCCCTCTGAGCCATGTGACATAAATTAGAGTTTTGTCCAAGAAAACTATGATCGTGTCCTGCACAGTAGGTAACCCTCCTACACATATACATATATATGTGTATATATATATGTTTACAAATATATGTCTGTGACAAGAAGACAAGGCTCACAGTGTTGCAAACCTACATGTTGCTATGGAGCACACTTCTGCACTGCTTGTAAGCAGCCACCAGCACCTTTTTTCGGAAATGCCAACTCACAGCACTTTTGTTTTATAGTGTAACCTTTTGACCTAAAGAGAAATTATGTAATCTAGTGGGGAAAAGAGCCACTAGAGTAACAACCCCTTGGGTTCCACTAGGAGAAAATACTGTTGTAAGCAGAATTTGGGTTTATTCTTTTGTTTCAGTAATCCGGTTTTAGCTCTTTATTGATGGAATATTACAGAAAAGAAAATGCTTCTCAGTTGTTCAATCACTACTTCTGATTCCTGTCACAGCTTTGGAAGCTTGTTCCTAATTTATTCAGAAGCAAATTTGTTGCCTTTGTGAAGAAGAATCATCTGTTGAAGGAATTTCATTTTGGAATTCAAAGCCGGTACTCTTTGGTTCTCCAGTTCATATTTCATAAGCTTCTAATTCCATAGATGTGATACTTTAGAAGGTCAATTGTCATATGTCTGGAAAGCCGACAAGAAAGCAAACAATGCCAAACAGGAAGGGAGAAGGGGCATCCTGTTGCTACAAGATATCTCCTCATCCCACTTCAAACAGGAGACACCTTACCCATCTATCAAAATTCTCTGGAAAAGCAGAGTTTTGACCATATGGCAATAGACCTTACAGGGTTCTGGCCATCTGCATTTCCACCATATGACCAGCTTTTTCAGTTAAATATAAAAATGGACAGTGGCTAAACTTTTCATGCTCTGAACTCTCTATAGAGATGTATTTATTTTCTCAAACTGTAATTTATTCTGGAAAGAAAAACAGATTAGTCTCTCCATAAGTAATGCCTCAAATCAGTTTGTTGGCTGATCCTCCTGCTCTAGAAAACATACCAATTTTGCTTTACAGAGGCAAATAATATGCAAACTTTAGTAGCAAGGAAACTGTTGTAGTTTATATATTTAACTGCCTACAGGAATCCCAAGAGTTCTTCCTCTCTTCCTGAGTAGATCACATATTCCTCAGCTCATCTCATGCCTACTAACACACATCAACATAATTTCTCTGGTAGCATCCCAGAACGATTTCAAAAAGCAATTGGAAATACCCTTTTTGCCAGCATCCCAATGTGTTACTTTTTCCTTGGCATGTATCAGCTTTGTGGACTGTAAACCCCTCGAGGCAGGGACTAGTCCTATTTGTTTATGTCCTTAGTGGCCTAAATGCATTATCAGCTTTATTCCTCAAATTATCAGCAGCTGAGGGGATCATTGTGAGCACGACCCAAACTTCAGCGATCACGTCCAACAGGATCACAGGGGAAAGGCTAATGAAGTCCGTGTGCCCTTTCAATTCTATTATCATAAAAGTCTTTCTTCTTCCAGTACAGTAAAAAGACTGACTAGCTCTTCAAATAAATAACCAAGAGTGATTGGGATGGTAGTAAATGGATTCAGCAAAGATTCAGGATTTTCTTATTCTAGTCAGCCTGAACAATTAATTAACAGCTTCCTTCTTTGTCATTAATTTTGTTGCCATAGTAGCCTCTGTAAGTGGTTTCTAACAAACAAGGAAGATTTATCTGTCACACTTTAAATCGATCAGAAGATGAATGATTTCACATTCATTTTTGTTTGATAATGATGGGTAAAGCACAGTGAATCATTACAACAGGGTTTTCTGAAAAGTATAACGTGTCTGTTATCTTAAAAAGCAATCCTAAAGAACAGGCCCAGAGATTAAAAGTGAAGTGCCAGTTCTATGTAAACAAAATACTGTCTCCATTAAGAAATGACAACAATTTATAAATAATAAATAGAAAAAAGTTTCTAGATTTTTTCAACTCCAATTAAGCATATTTTGCTTGGATAGAAACACTTCCATGCACTATTTTTTGCTCCAAATTCACAGCTGGTGAGAAACCATGAAGAAAAACATTATAAGAGAATTTCCTAAAGAACAGAGTTAAAATTAATGAGTTTAAACAAAGGAATTTTCTTCTACTTTAGGTTGCTTGGATTAAAAAGAGAACAGCAATCCACAAGGGAGAAAGCAGGGTGGGTAGGTCCATATCTGCAAACTGAATTCAGACTAAGTTCTGGCCATCATCATCATGTGCCAGGGGTTTGGACATGTTTAGAGAACTGCAGGCTGCAACCTGCAAATTGGATCAATATGTTTCTTGCCTGATAAATTCCAAGAGGGAGATAACGGGTGCATTATTGGAAAAGACTGTTGTTGCCTTTCTTCTAGAGGACAAGGTGACAGATTCTCTTAAAGCGGTAATGGCTCTTTGCTTCTTCACCAAACAATGCTTTAAAAAGGAATGTCACTTCAAATCTTGTCCTATCTATAACCTGTCTCAGCTGGAGTGGGGACCAGAGAAGAGTTGGCAACATAGTCAAATCACTCAGATTTCCTTGATTAAGAAGCTAGTAATAATCCTGAGGGCAAAATGCTCCAGTCACATCAGTCAACTCTTTCCATGAAGGAAAACAAAACAAACATGAAGGCAATGGGACTTACGTTCCTCATTATACTTCGCATTTTCCCAGCCAAGCCAAAGTGGCCTTGAATTTTTTGTCATACTATTGATACCCAAAGTAACTGGCTCAGCTACAGCTCATAACACAGTTAAATCTTATTGAGATGAAACTTTTTTGTTCTTTATCTCCCCTCTTGGAAGATATAAAGTGAAAATTTTTGGTCATCTCCCATACTGAACAAGGAATATGAACAACAAAGTGTTGGGGAGATTATGCAGCCATGAAAGCTGAGATGTCACAAATACAGAAGAATATCAAGACATCAAGCACATGCAAAAATTTCAATTTTCTAGTAAAAAAGTTTCCATCAGTTTACAAATTCACTTTTTTTATTGTTCAATTTTCCTCCTGGAACCAGCTCCTATAAGCTACCAAGCTGTGGAGACAAAACACGGAGAAATAAAGGGACTAAGAAGCAGGGTATTGCCTCTGGTAACAGCACTACACTGAGGGATATAAAGTTCTCAACCTTGGTGAGTAGTACAGGGCCTTGTTTCTGACCCATTTCCCCTTCCACCACATCCCCCCAGCTGTCTCAGTTCAGTCATTTGCCTGGCCATACCCAAAGCCATATTAGGGTCATTAAAAAAAAATCTTTTAAAAAATGGTTCTTTTAACATGAATCATTTATCAGTTCGCACTTACAAAGAATCTGCTGAGCCTTTAAGCTCTGCCAAAGGGAGGGCAGCCTCTAGTGATGAGTGTGTAAATGAGAGCTGGAAGGCAGTATGCTCCCATATCAGATCTGCGTAATACGGTGTCGAAATAATATAAAAATGCAGCCTAAGCACAAAGAGCAAGTCTGATTCTCGTTCACTGTGGTTATTTTTAACTGAACCTCTGCCTGTCCGTCTATTACACCTTTCCTGGCAGACCAGGGGCAGTAGCAAATCTGAACCCACTTTTGAGCCAGCATAAAAGTTGGAGAGAAGTCACAAGGGGTAATTTCATTACTGGAAGTTTAATGAAAACCAGCAGCCGGGCGGTGAAGCTGCACACAAATTGCTGCCTAGGGAGAGGGAGGCAGGCAGAGCAGCCAGCGTGAGCCGTGCCTGGGAACAGCCGATGGATGGGCAGGTGTGGGCAGCCCCGCCAGCTGGCACCGACGCGCCTTCGCAGCACGGGCTGCCCCTCGCCCGCGGGGACCTGAGGGTAGCCTGAGGTGGGACTTTCAAGGGACAGGGGACATTAATCCATTGAAGGAGGCTTCTTCTCTGCTCACAGAGTACTTTGTTTCCTGGGCTCTGGGGTGCTTTAAATGTTGTGCGAAGTCTACCATAGCAGGTGCCTGCATGGTGTGGGTGATGACACCAGCCTGCTGAGTGTTTCTGTTCTGGGTTGGAGACAACTGGAAGCCACATAAACTCACCAGCAGTGCTGAGACCAAGTTGACTGCACTGAGTCAGAGCTAATGAACACTGCCAATCGTGACAATTTATTAGCTTGTACTCAGCATCTTGCTAACTGCGCTACACAGCTCCTGGTTGGCTTGGAAAATGGACAGAGGGAACTCCTCCACTGTGCAGAGGTAAACCCTTAGCCGTAAGCCTATGGGCTCTCACTGAACACCTGAATCCTGGTAGACTGAAATATAAACCAAGGATTTCAACTTTGGGGTAAATTCTGCAGAGTGAAGTACAACTGGAGAACTAAGGAAATGAAGAAAAGCCTCTGAATGAGCCACAGTCTGCTAAGTTAAAACCCTCTACTTTGATTTAGGCTCCATAGTCTTAAGCACATCATGCATTCAGTGGTGAGACTATCAGCAGTCAAGTGAATCTTCAGAATATGCAGTGAAACACCTCCAAAGAAACAAAATGCTGTCATAAAGCACACCCATGTTGACTTGTGGAGATTTTTTACTACTTTAAGACCTTAAAATACTATATTGCATTTGGCTATCAAACATTGATTTTTTTCTGAAAGCCCATCCTGTGGCACTGGAAGCTGCCTGCTGACTGTATGGCTCTTGACAGAGACAAACTTCCTAGATAGAAATCCCAGCTCACTTCAACCTACAAGCAGAGCTACGGAGGTGGAAAAATCAAAGATACATTAATGGTGGAAGGATTGCACGAGTGACCATTACAAAATCTGGAGAAAAAGGCCTCTAGCATTAAAGGGGAATGTTCCTGGAAGGATTATAGAAAGATCAGAGGTTCAAAATGCTTCATGCCCCAGAACAAGAGAACAACCAGATCTCTCTGTATATCTACACTTCATTGGGAACAGATAGGGCATTTGATTGATCTCACTCATGTGTGACAGACACAAGAGCCTGACAGGAGCTGGTCTGCAGAACTTTGGCCACGATTTCAGAAACATTGCTGAATAGCTCACACAACCCTCCAAAAAACCAAACCAATCAAACAAAAAACCTAAACAAAAGAAATAAACAAAAAAACCCCCAAAACACAAAAATAAAGGAATATTGGGCAATGCATAAGAACTCACTGTGGAATAAACTCTGTCTTTAACCTGTTACTCCGTAATTTTCTCTCTTCTCCCCTTGTTTCCTTGTGACCTCAAAAGAGTAAAAGAGGTGAGCGAAGAGAGCAACACTCAGGGTGTTTTCATGGACTGACAGAAATACAGAACATCATGATTAACTAAAGTGAATTAGTGGCCCTAAAACATTAAAGAATGTCATTATGAAGTAATTAAGTCTTCTTTAAGCAAGACACATTATATCAGTCAATTTTAGAAACAGGGTGCCATATTTCAGAGACAGCCCTCTCCTAGACTTAATACTTGATCTTTGTGTTCAAGATCCCTGATCCTTCTAAACTGTTTTCTGTTATTCTCTTTGGTGCTGTTTCTTGTTTCAATTAGATCAGGTCAGGCTTTCTCTGAGACTGTAAAAATAGGGACATCTGCATGCAACCTGTCAAGTACTGTCATCACTACCTTCAACTGCTCTTGTAATTCCAGCGCCTCTGTGAAATCCCGTATTACGAAAATCGTCTTTCAATGCGCTTCATCTAGTCTATGTAACATTTTTGTGTACTTTTGTTGGAGGCTGTAAAGGTAGGAAAATTTACTAAGAAAACCACTAAGTGCAATAGTAAGAAACCACTGCTAGCAAGAGGGAGAAGAGTTGGTTTGCCACATATCAGGAGGAAAAGTTATTTGCAGGATCAGTCGTGATCAGAGAGCCACAAAAGTGAACACTGAAGACAAAGGAATGGCAATTTAGTTCATAATAGGAAAAAATAGATCAGAAAGAACTGAGATAAGTTAAAATTTTTCAAATTGTCTAGGCCTTACAAATTTCACCCTAGAATACATATATCACTGACTGAGAAAATCTTAGAGCTGCTGGCAATTAACTTTGGGAGGTGAGGTCAGAAACAGTTAACTTAGCAAACACTCAGTGGGAAATAACCAAATAGGCTTGTCTTGCTATGCAAGACCTGAGGTTAGCCAGTAGATCACAAGCTTCAGCAGTCACTGTCACATATGTATGAATATCATATTAGAAATATAAAAGAGAATGTTATCTACAAGACACAAGAGGGAATTTTTCTTTATTACTTTGTTTTGGAAAGAGTTCAACCATAACCTTACGTGAAGTTTAAGGAGGATGCACATTTTAAGGAGGATGTAACCAACTGACAGCAAGTACTCTTAAAAACATGATAAAAAATTGACGGAATAGTTTGTTGATTAATGCAAGGAAGACAAAACTTGCGGAAACATGACAAAACACTGAAAATTTCAAATATAGTTGCAAGAACAAAGGGATTAACCTATTCCTCTTCATTGCAGGTAGGTGAGAAGTAACTCCCACGTTAAGAAAAGAAAAAAAGCATTTTTCTAATTGTAAGGAAAATTAGGCACTGGACTTAATTGCCCAGAGATCTCCATCAGTGGAGGCCCTCAGAAATGGCTCAGCCACAGCTCTAATGGGAAGTGTCAGTATTACTGATACAGCTGCAGGACTCTCAAGCTACTTCCTAATTTTCTAAGATAGCTCTAGGGAAAAAACCTGTGGCTACTTAGATGAAGAACTTTATTTTTTTAGTTCTAGGATATTTTGAGCAATAGTATGTATTACCTTTTCCTTGGTTAATTTTTAGTAGCGTTCTGAAGGCCCAAAGTTAAAGAGTAGCTTGACCCAAGATATTCTTTCATCTTTCCACTTTCATTTTTGCCGTTTGAGCAAAGTTGGTCAAGATTCCTCAGATTCTCATAACACTTCTTGAACTCAATATTCCGTGGTCCTTTGGGTTTTTTTTTTCCTTAATGTGGGATCAATGACGGTAAGTAGGAACACATTCTTTCCTGAATGGTTGCCATTACAGCCATGTTTGGGTCATTTCTTCCTTCATGTCAACCAACCATATTAAAGTTGACATGGTTTTCTTTAAGTTTTGCTGTTTGATTCTGGTTACTTTTTTTAACTTGTGGCATCTAGTAGTCACATTCTCTGTATTTTCCCTTTCCTGAAGTGATTACTGAGCCTAGAAACCTGAGTCATTCTGGAGCAGTGTATCTCGGGACTCTCAATCCTAGAAGTGCTGTATGTGCTACACCTCAGCCTAGAAAGAAGGCTGGAACTTTACCAAAATCAAGACTTTGCCTTACTATTACTTATGATATTGATTTGACTTTGCTCAGCTTTGAGTTCTGAAGATGAACAAAGCTTGGTCCTAGATTAAGCTGGTGTTGAAGAGTTTTTACAAGGCTGACAAAAAGGAGCTGAATACTTATCACAGGCAGTTTCTAATGCTGATAGCATTTCAAATCTATTAATTGAAGGATCAAACTCGCCATCATCCAGAAATTATGTGGCCAGTAGGATCAGGGTAGTGACCACCCCCCTGCACTCAGCATTGTTGAGGACACAGCTCAAGTGCTGTGTTCAGTTCTGGAACCCTCAGGTGCTGGGGCATGTCCAGAGAAGAGCAAGGAAGATGGTTCTAGAAGCACAAGTCTTATGAAGAGTAGCTGAGGGAGCTGGGGTTGTTTAGCCTTCAGGAGGCTCAGGGAGATCTTATGATTCTTTACAACTGCCCAAAAGGAGGTTGTACTAAGGTGGAGTCAGTCTCTTCTCCCAAATAACAAGTGACAGACAAGATGAAATGGCCTCAAGTTGCACCAGGGGAGATTTGGCTTGGATATTAGAGGAAATTTCTTCTTTAGAAATGTCAAGTATTGGAATAGGTTGCCCAGGGAAAACAGTGGAATCACCATCCCAGAGGAACTTAAAAGACGTGTAGATGTGGCACTTAGGAACATGGTTTAGTGGTAGACTCAGCAGTGCTGGGATAAGGGTTGGACTTGATCTTAAAGGTCTTTTTCAACCTAAATGATTCTAAGATTCCATGATTTGCTCTCATGTAAACTAATCAAAAGAATCTTTTAATGTTTACTATTTGAACAGGTAGCCTTTTTTCATACTTCAGCTAAAAAGCAGGAGAAATGTTCATTTTGGTTGGTGCTTGGCCACATGAACAATCTTTGTTTTTTAAGTACTATCTTTTCAAATTTCACTGCTGTTTCTGCAGACTTGAACAGTGGTGACAGCAGACTTCTCCTCTCAGCTGGAGAAGATGTTTTAACTGCCTTTCAGAAGTGAAATCAATTCACATCTTTCTGTATATGGCAACAGACTCTCACAGGAGCTGCAGCTTATGACTTTTATCATACTGTGACACCTGCTTTGGTCAAGGGGATTGCTCCTCCTGGAAGGTGTCAATACTGATGGTGTTCAGTTGAACAGCTGTCCTCCCTCTTCTGTTATTATTATTCATGATATGTGATTGATTCTTCTGAGGGCCCTAGGGAGAAAAAACTTAGCAGTTCTTTGCTGTCTTTCTTTTAGAGGGACCTAATGGACAATTATTGTTTCTGAAATGTGCTATGGCCACTATTTCACCTCATCTATTGTTCAGCTATCTCTGTGCAGGCAGAATGTGGGCAGTGAAAAGGTGCAAGATGTGCCATTATCCATATGCTGAGAACCATCAGTTGCACACTTAGTGCTCCTCCAACAGCATCATTCATTAGCCAGTATCACGCTGAGAGAGCTTAACTGATGGAAGAGAGAGAAGGCACTAGCAGTGACTCCACTTAGACACAGCTGAGGCATAATATGGATTGGGGTCATTTTGGCTGAGGGTGTAGCTCCATAATTAACTATTGAACTTTTAAATTCTGGGCTTATTTTACATAATTTGTATTATCTGAAAGTCACATTGACTATATTCAGCTTCTTAATGCTAGCACTTGTATCAAGAATTTAGCAACACATGGAAGGATGAAGATAGGAAAAAAGTATTTTAAATGGGACCTACAAGATCTGCAAATGGTTATTCTGAAAAACAGATGAACAACTTAAATCAGCTAAAATGTAAAGTCATTTTCCCTTCTTGTATTTGAAAGATTGCCATAAAGAATCCACTGTTTTCTAGCTTCACTAGATAAATAAGACATATTTAAGACATAAATAAGACATAAATAAGACACCAAAATGCTTCCTATGGAGCAAATAAAGCATAATGTGGATTTTAGAAATACCCAAGTGTTGTGCAGGTCTAGAAGAGACCACATGGGGTGGCATTGAAAAATTCCTCATTGGAAGATTAGATAAACATCTCTCTCTGATTATCTAGACAACTTTTGCTGGTAGTGAAGGCAAATGAGCCAAATTATCTTTGGTGTCCCTAAGGTGTTCTTGACCATTGACACTAAAGATCTCCCTTCTTTTTATGTTTTGCCTCAGGAATTAAGATTGGCAAAGATGATCATCAAAGCGCCACTTTAAAGCAGAAGATGATGGCACCAGAGTGAGGCAAGTAAAGACCCTTACTCCTAATCTGAGTCTATAAAAACTTTGCTTAGTTTGCAGGAGTCTCTTAACTGGTTTCCCATTCTTCTGGGAAGTAGTTATCATTAAACAACAGGGAAGTATTTAAGGATGTTTCCAGACTGTTCCTCCAGCAGAGGAGGTACTTGCAACCATTCCTAGAAATACCTTGAAAAGAACTCAAAACATAAAATCCAGTGGAAGGTCAGTCTGCTGTCTGGGTTGGCTGCTGGTTTGTTTTCCCTGCATACATACGAATTTCAGTCTCTTGCAGCTCCTCTGGCCACAGCTCTTACTCAGGTGAGCAAACTGCCATTCTAGAGTTTCTCATAATAACTTCTCATAATAACTTCTGTGTCTTGCTGTGGGCAACAAAAAATCAGAGTTGGATGGTAACAGACACTTTGAGCCACCATTCAAAAATGAAAATAACAAATGCATATAAAATCATCTCCCCAGAGCCTCCTTTTTTCAGACTAAACACCCCCAGCTCCCTCAGTCATTCCTCACAAGACTTGTGCTCAAATCCTTGCATCAGCTCATTGTGTTTATAATTAGTTTGCACATAAGACTCATGATCTGGACACCAGAGTCTTTACAAAATCACAGTCTTTACAAAATCACAGTCTTGTTTGGATTTCTGTTCTAACAAAATACAACTCTCCCTCCATGGCAACTTTGTGAGATTCACTTCACCCACCTTCCCATTTTATCTTCCCATATTTCCTTCAAGCATCTAGCTTACAGATTTTCTCCAGCTACCAAACTATTTTGTTTCCATCTTTTCAATATTTCAAATATATGCATCAAATGCACACACAGCATATTTCCAGGCAGTAACATCCCCTTTCCTTCCTGTCTCTTTGTAGCCAGGTAATTTACATATAAGATGCACAGAGATAACCATGCTCCTTCACAGTCCTGGTATGTGCACCAGCTCCCTCCAGTTTGTCACTGCAACCATCCATTGGAGCCTCTGGTGGGACAGCTGAGCCCTGAGCAGAGCCTGTTGGCACAGAGAGTTTGGCCTTTCTGGCAGCATGGCTTCAAGGCATGGCTGCATTTTTATCCAGTCCAGCAGCAGGTCCATGTGCAGGACCAGCATGGAGATCAAAGGTACAGTTGCCATGATTACATGCTAGGGTGGAGAAGTGCTCTCCCTAGACTCTTCCTCTCCCTTCTCCCTTTCCCTCCTATGTTTTTTGACAGATTTGTGTTTTGCCAGTCGTGATTTCTTTACTTGAGAAGCAGCAAGACAACGGAGTATTTCTCCCTCCCACCAAACTTCCCCAAGAGCCAGCCCACACTGACCATGTGCCCAGGAGGTTGTAACAGGAGGACAGGGCAGAGGAGCCCAGCCCCAGGAGTCATTCCATGCAGTGGCCATGAACTGTTTTCACCACTTTTGTTTTTCTCTGTTCCCTGTAAAACCAAGATACTTGTTTCACCACAAGAGTGTCAAGGGCAAAGGTTTGAGACCACCCCAAGAGGTATTTAGTGACATCAACAGAAAACTTTAGAAACTCGAGCAATAAATTAATAAAACTCCAACGAAGCAAGAACAAGTAATAAAGATCCCAGGAAAAAAGAGGCCTCTCTGGAGAATGGGTTGAGAGATCATATGCAGGAAATAAACAAGAGATTAAGAAAACAAGAGGAAGAGATATTCACAAATGACAAAAAAACCCTTTAAATTTGCAGTGAAAGACATGGGATAAATGGAAATAGTTGTCCCAGGTTAAACTAATTATTTAGCTAGATCACTGTCCTGTTTCCATTCAACGTCAATATCAGAGACTCCAGAGAAGTGGTACAAGAGACACCTACACAGTAGCAGAAGAAGCTTCACCCAGAGCCCAGGCTGAGGATCAGTGATTTCAGCCTTCTGCCACTGCTGTGTAACTGCTGTAAATTCTTTATAAAGGTATAATATGAAAAACATATCTGTGATGGCATTCTTATTGATGTAAGTATCTATTTCTGGCAATCTTTCGATAATACCTCGGGGCAATACTTTCCAAGGGGAAATTACACCTTCTATGTCCTTTTCAGTAGAACTGTCTTGCCTTTTAATTTAATTGGTTTTCCTTTGCTTCTGCATTATAATGAAGGTATAGCACATCCTTACCCAATTACTTCATGCCTCTTAATACACATACATCTAACATGTACATATATCAAATGAATATCATATTTACTCTCTTTTTAAACAGCACGATATTAATTTGTATGTACATTACAATTTTCCAAGAATTAGACTGCTGAACAAGGGAACTTTTAAAATGTGTTTCAGACAAATGACTTGCCTAAAACTTCTCCACATGGCAGCTGTTGATTACATTTGTATTACATTATTAAGACACGGCCCAACCTCACTTCGCTTTGGCAATTTTAACAGTAATACTTGGGAGCCTTAGGTGAGATGTGATTCAAACAACACTCATAGACAGGTCTGGAAAGGAAGATTTTATAAAGCTGCTGTTGCTACTAGTAAAGTAAAATACACAAATGCCAACACTGCAACTAATTTTCTCCTTTTATCCCAAATGTCTTCCAGTGTTTTGCACTTCTTTCTCCCCACCCCGTCTAAGAAAACCACAAATTTTGCCTGAAGGGGTATCATCATTAAAGAAAGATGCAGTGCAGTCAAAGCCTTAGGATGACACAGATCATTCAACAGTTGTTCAATTACACTGAAAAGCTACTTATTTTTGAACACAGAGCTTTCACTCAGCACAGACCCAGGGCACCACTCTCAGATTTGTTTCTGCAGTATCTCAACCAGTCTGATGTAGGGCTTTCGCTCATTACAGAACCTGTGTGAGGTTTACATCTAGGTTCATAGAGTTTCTAAGTGTCTTGCATCTGTGTTGGCTTTAAAAGGTATTATCAAATCATAGTCATTTCCAAGAATAAATTAGAAGTTGTTTTGGATACTTCTCATCTCCTAAATCCATCTGATTTTGTTTAAGGTTTACAGGTTACTTTCCCTGCAGAATTCCTACAGACTAACAAAACAGTATGTGACTACAGAGTCAACAAGAAAATCAGTAACACCCAAAGTACACCAAGGTAAACCAAGCAAATGAAATACAGCGTATTCCAAAATGAACATTTTAAAAAATTATTATGTACGGCATACAATTCCTACAGACCCCAAGTGTGACCAATAACAGGGTATGACCACCCAGACGGAAAAGTTGATTCCCATAGGTTTTTCTTAGCAGATTTCTACTAAAATGCTGTTCAGTACTAACTTTGAAAGCAATAAGAAATCAAATTTTTCTCTGTTATATAGCTGCAAAGAAAAACATTGAAATGCAGGGGAGTGTTTTCTACCCTCTAAATCAGAGTGATTGCTGGCCACACTATCATTTCAGCTGACAAGGACACAGCATTAGCTACAGGCTTCTCACCACTTCTTGCCATGCTGACACAACAGGAGTCAAGCCATTATTATTATGCTCTTTTTACAGTCTCTTAAATACAAACTTTTTTTTTTCATTTCCGTAAACTTTCCATGAACCTGAGCTCCTCTTGACCCAAAAGCCTCAGTAATTCGGCTGATCGCTTGCTAAGTGTGCTTCTGAAAATATCCACAGCTGTAACTGTGGTCAGCTGCTCACATAGGAGCAACCTGGGTGGAAGCAATCAATTGCAGGGCCTTTTAGGGTAATGCAACTCCAAAACATACTGAAAGGCATAGCAGTGAGAAGAAAATGACATACAGGCCCAATTCCTTTCTGCAGTTCAACTCTATAAACTGCAATCATTCACCAGGAAGGAAAGATGAATGGGTTACTCTACATCTGTACAACAGTAACAGAACAGAGCTATGTCCTAAGCATCTGGTGAGAAACAAAATGAATTTTTCACAACACTTTCTCCAGCATAAAATTAGATTTGTCTTGCAGGCATTCAAGATAAAAAAGATAACAAGTCAGCACAGGGGTCTACATGCTGAAATACTGTCCTGGTTCCAGCAAGGGCACGGTTAATTTTTGCAGTAGCCAGGATGGGGTACAGCTAGAACTCAGATGTTATCCTGTACCACCTCAGGTCATCTTCCAATGACAGGGGAAAGGGCTTGCTGGACTGGGGTAGCGTGGCAGAGGGATGGCTGCGTATTGTCACAGGTTTCCAAGGGGTCAGCAGGAAGATTTCTTTCTCTTACACTCTCTGTCATTAGTATTGTTGCTGTTACTGTTCTTTTTCTTCCCTCATTGCTGTTTCCTGTAAATTGTTCCTATATCAATTTATGATCTTTATCTTTTGTGACTCCCATTCTCCTCACCAGTCCACCATGGTGGAGAAAAAGGGGGAGGGAAGGAGGGAATGAGGCAGGGAGAGAGGAGGAGAGTGAGCAGCATAGAACTTGGAGTGGTTTCATTGGGAACACTAAATTGGAGAATACCATTCCTAAACTATGACAAATAGTCCGAACACAATACAGCTTACAGACCTGTACACAGGAAGGTAACTTCTCAGTGGCCCCATCACAGTATTCCCAAAGGAACGTTACAAATTCTCATGGCCAATCCTGCAAAAAGAGGAAAGAAGAGTTAAAACTAGGAAGTTTCCAAAGGAAAAGCAAATAAAATCAGTCTCCTTGGATACACAATGCTAAAAGTCAGAGTAGAATTGGTTTAGAGGATGTTAAACATTTTACACTACAGGAGCAGCTAGATCACAACAATTATATAAATATAGCAAAATCCAAGTTAAATATAATGCAAAGTGGTAAGTTGTTTTTAAAGATATGTTTCAGGGTAAAAATGCAATGAATATATGAAACCGGATTAGAAGAAAAGAGAGAATACTGCACCAATTGATATTCCCTTTGAACTGTCTGTAATACAGACCATAAAGTGCATTTTCAAACATATATCACAGAACCAGACACTTATTTCTAGCCATGGCACATCTAGGCTTTTGGGAAAGGAGAGAAGAAATAATCTAGTGGAATTGAGCTGTATGGCAAAGCATCTACTGGTGGGTTCTGCCCAACATCAATAAACAATTGTTTTTGCTTTAAATGGAGGAAAGAATTTCAGCAGTAAACAAATGTCTCACATCTTGCATGACTTGAACAGAATCAAAGCAAAACTGTCTTTTCACACCTCCTGCAAGTGCTATTCCAAGTCAAAATACAAGTCACAGCCTGAGATCTATCAGTTGCTAAGTTTTCGATCATGACAACAATGATATCATGATAATAAGGGATGGTGACACACAAGACACCAAATCTTTCTGCGATACTCCCCCCTGGAATCCACCCTCATTATTGTAAGGATAATTGTCTCGGTATCCCTGAGAACCAATTTTTGCACTTTTTGTATAAATATGACCTCTTGCATAAGACATGAAATTTAAAATCATCTCCTTCACAGATATCATTGAGTCATTCCATTACCTCTGGGACAGACATGAATTATGCATTCTTCGATTCTCTTTAAAATTTAGATGCACAAGGGGACATGGAAAAATCTAAATGGTACTAAAAACATAAAGCATTCAAGAAAGAAACAATAACTTGTGTGCTACTAACTGCTGCAGTGCTCCGAAGGCTCCCTGCCTGGTCAAGAAAAGCACATAAAGCACTGAAACGTAGCAGCAGGCCTCCATGCTAATGGCTGCTAGTGACAAGGGCTCATTGAATGTCACTGCTTCACATACTGTGTACTGTTCATTTCTCTTATCTGTGTGACCTCTCTTTTGAAATGACTGATGAAACTCCCCTGAATTAGCATCTTCGCTTCTGGGCATTTGCCACCTAGAAGGCATTTAGTAACATCTCTACTAAATGCAAAAATAAAGCACGGGCGGGAAAAAGATCATAATCTTAACAAAAAATAATCACTATGTCTGTTAAAGAATACTCAGTTTGTAATGCAAAAGGATTGCTTCTCTAAAGCCCCCTCGTTAGGTTGCTTTTTTACCTTGACACCCTTTAGGAGTACTGGCTTGTCACAATACATGCATTCACATTGCATACTTGGCTAACATTTTCATAATTGGTGTGAATAAAAAGAAATAGCTGTCACTGCAAGAAAAAAAAAGAAATGCCTGTGTTCTGATGCCCTGCTGCTATGATGACCTATTTCACACTAGCATCTGCTCTCTTCTCATGAAGCACTCCAGATGTAAGCTGGCAAAAGAGCACTGCAAGTATGTTACCCAGATGTCCACTGAGTACTGCAGATGTTTTCTTCCATGCTTCACATTTAATGTGTGCCTGATTAATTTTTTCATTATTATCTCAACTACTTGGCCCACAGATTTTCCTACAAAGTTTGCAGAATCCAGGGTATAATTTGCAGCCATAAGGAGCAGCTCCCTTTGTGTAAACAGGTTCATTAATGTCTGAAATAACCAGTCAACAGAGCCTTGGTCTGAATTTCCAAAAGAAATGCAAACTTCAGTAATCTATTATGTCTTGATAATATTTGCCTGAGGATTTAACACAATGTTCATTTCAATTCAAAATTACAGATGTTTGCAATATTCAGATGCATCAGTCTGACCAAAAATATTATGCCCGTTCTCTGCCTCAAGCCCTTGACCTGAATGAGGTTAGTGACAGGGATATGAATGACTTGAGTGGAAAATGAAGCACAAAAGTAGTTTTATCGTGAAGTACAATATTTCTTCTGTCACTAAACCATTTTTTCCCCCTCAAAATTACAGAGTAGACTGCAAATCTTCAAGGCTAGCAGTCACGACGACAGTCTAAGTGCCATTTAAAAGAATAATAATTTATGAGGCGCCTTGGTAGAATAGCAAAGGTCACAGAGTAAACTCTCCAGGGAGGAGAGGATGACAAAGGTTACAAAGATGACTAAAGACTCGCTTACAGAAAAGAATTTTCTTGGAAGGAAAATGTTTTCTTGCAACAACTTCATCCCACCTAACACATTTCCTCATCCAAATGAGCACTTCACCTTTAAGTTAGCTGAAAGGCATTGCCTGCAAAATATGCTTCTGAAATTCGTAGATTAGCAGCTTGGCCTTGTACCCACTGAAGTCCCACTGAAGGCTGGCAGATGGAGGACACTGTGGGTCTGTCCCACAGGGCACAAGGGGGATGCCTAATGACTAGTGTGATCCCACATGGGACATCAAGCTGGAAAAAATCTCTGGAGTCTTTTCAAGGCAGCCCCCAAATAAATGCTGCTTTTGTGGCAACCACTACCATTTGCAGACTTCCAAGAGACCACCACAGACCGGTGCAATTTCTCTTAGAAGCAGTGTGGGGAGTTGGTAGGTGAGGAGCCGAAGACACACTGCTGTTGACACACTGCTCCTGGACAGCTGTAAATATGCACACCAGCCATCACTCTACAAAGCAGTTTGGGCAGCTTTTCCTCACCACTGCTATAGAATTCCCTTTCTTCAGATGCCCCAAGTACAGACAAAAAGGCAAGCATGAAGACAAGCGGGAACAACTCTTTCTGGCACAGCTCCACTTTCTGCCGAAACATCTCCAGGCTCATAAAATACACATGAACTGGTGGGAGAAGCCGATGCTGCAAACCTGGGAGCAACCAGCGGTGTCTACAAAACATCAGAGTGATAAAGAATAGCTTAACCTGAAGCCAGCATGCAACAAAAGACAGCTGATCTCTACAGAAATGTGTGGCCATAAACATTTGGAAAACTGACAGTTTCCAACTGTTCATGATCAGTTGTGGGAAGTTTCTGCAGCTGGATCAGTGGCTGGCACAGCTCTGAAGGGTACGGATGTAACAGATACTGGTAAAGAAGAGGTTATTGACTACTTTGAGAATATTATATTTAATTTCTGTAGGAAAACTGCAAGAACCCATCTTGCAATTTGCATTTGACCTCCATGCCAGGCCTCCCAGTTCATAAAGAGGTACCTGAGAAGCAAATAATCATTGAGTCAGATTATCTAAAGAGTGTTTGAGGACGCTTACCTATTTTCTATACTAAAATCAGGCAATTTTCTGAAGGGGGTGAATGCCACAGACATTCACAGGATCTTCAGTCTCTTGCTCCATCAGTCCCTGGTCCACCACAACAGCCCATGAAGCCTTTGTCTGGCTGCTCAGAACACAGAACATTTTTACAGACCCATAACTCCACGCAGAGTGTGCCTTTGGGAGAAGGAAGGGCAGAAGGAAAGCGGAAGGTGGGATGCAGCTGAGCAAGACCCCAATTGAAACAGCATCTTTCATCTCGCACATCACCTAAAGGAAGGAGGGAATGTCACAGAAATGTTGCAGACATATCAAATAGCTTAGGCAATGCCCACTCCTGAGGGATAAATCCACTGGGCATGCTGCCAGGCAGCCCTCCTGAACCTGCCCAAGAAAGGGAACCAGCATTTCCACCACGTGATTTGCCTTACGCTTAGAGCCGCTTACTCCCGCGCAGAAGCCTGCCCTCAGTGCCAAGCCTTGGTGGGCTGTGTGTGAGGGGTTTTATACTCTCCTGTGTTGGTTTTGTATGCCTTGTCTTCCTTTATTAATTTTAAACAGAATGGCGGGATGTAAATTCACCACTGGGGATATGTCAGTGTTTGCTCAACATGCTCTATATACCTTTATTAATTTTGTATTGAATGGTGGATGTGATTTCACTCCAGGGGGAAATCAGAGATAGCAAAAGGTCTTTCCCACAGCAGGACAGCAGTGGAGAAGGGGAGGTAATTTCTCCGTGGGTTGATTTTGAGTAATTTATGTGCTTCCATGGGTTTCTAAAGCTGAAGAATTTTGAGCTTTCATGAACAGGTAGTTTCAGTGCCGTGACCCACTGGTCTAAAGATGTTTATTAGCTTAATGTAGCATTTATTATTCAAGTCTTACTGGTTAGAGTACATTTTAAAAGCAGCAGATGATGCCTTCTTATAGTGCAAGAACAGTATGTAAAGAAGGAAATTTAAAAGATTTCAAAATTGAGACCTATTTCCAAATAAGACTTATTCTTTAACAGTACAAATGCATAAACACCATATGAACTACAAAAGGGTTGTTATTTGACACAGGTTTACAAGGTTTAACTCTTGGCCACAAAATTTAATTCTTGGCTCACTGCAAAAATTGCCTGTATCTGTGAGAGCAGCTTGGCAGCCTGTCATTTCCAACAGTGCAATTCCCAGCCCCCAAGCAAGCCAACACTTGACTTGGAGCATGCGGGGATAGTCAATGCCCGGGACTCATGGAGATGTTGTGAAGTTGCTTACTTGTAGATAGATCTTTGCTATCAACTTTCAATTCACACAGTATGGTTACACTCCAGCATATTCCTTTGTTTAGACTGCTGGTCCCAGGATATCTTAATTCACCAGGGTCATAACAATGAAGGGAACGTTCCCTTTTTGTCTGTCCTACTTACTTTTCAAGAAAAAAAGCTTTCAGAGGGAAAAAAAAAACCCAACAAAAAACACTCATGCCCCCCTCAGTTTCCAGAAATTCCTAAGTTGCATCTTCTCCATACTCAGCTTTGCCAAATGCAATAAAATAATGAACTGCAGTGTCCTGAAGGATCTGAGCATTTAATGTATAACAGTCAAAAAGCACAGAAGCAACAGGTGCTGTTTATTGTTCAGTTTTCCACTGCAACAGATTTCACCCTTATTTAATCATGTATTTTCTCACTCACATTTCTGCAATGCAGGTACAGAGGCTGCTCCACTTTTCAAACACTCTGAGCAGGACAGGTGTCTTTTCTTCTACTGACTATCAGAGCACAAAGTCTGTGAGTTTGTACCTCATCTCCAGCTCCACCAGCACCCAAAGAGTGAAACCCAGCCTCATGTTTACTGCACAGGGCAATCCCAATGGTGATTCCTCTGTACTGTTGAGGCCTCTGTGACTCCTCAGTCCAGGGACCTGTTGTGGGAAGGTGGCCATGGGGTGAAGCTATCAATGAAAAACAATTTGGGGAATGTTTACTGTGTAAGGAAGATGAATATTCTCATGGACGCTCTAATGCTTTTGTTTGCCCTTCCCCAGGCAGCTGTGACATGGAAGAAAGCTGACCAGACAGCAAATGACCTGTTTCACTGATCACAAGATGCCACAGCAAAATTTATACTTCTAAAGACTTACTAGCATTTATGCTGCTGAACAACGCCTTACTGTTATGCTTCTCATAACAAACTTCAAATGGTGACCTGAACTAATTATTTGCTTCAGCAAAACATACCATATGCTTGAAAATTGAATTATAGACTAGCTGGCTCTCCCTGCATATGTACAAGTGATTCTTTTCCTAAACTGGTGCAGCTGGCACATGAACTCCTTGTGTGACTGACAGCAAGGGCAGAAAGTTTCTGCACCGAGAAGCACAGTTCCCATTTTGAGCACCAGAAAGAGCAGAACTGCTTCGTTTGAAAAACGAGTGATGGAAACAGAAGAGAGAGGGAATAGGGGAGTGCAGCTGGCTGTCATGGGCTCTCTAGGTCAGCACTTTTATACCTGCTGAACACAGCTGGATTTTGAACACGTGGGAGGGAAAGAGGAAGGGCAGGATTTGGAAACTGGCTCACATCCACCCAAGATGATACCATGCGATCCAGAGAAAAAGTAATAAATACCAGGTACGTGTCGCAGCACACAATGCTGACAGCCTTTATTAACAGCTAATGCAACTATACTCACTAGCCTCCTTGCTGTGCTGCCAGCAGCCTGGGTGTTACCAAGGACTGAAGGCAGGCAGGCAGGGAGCAAAGGAAGACAGGCAGCCCGGCCTAACTGTGAGCATCTTGTTCAGGATCCTGCTTACTGACCCCATGCAGAGATACAGGAGTCAGCCAGTGTTACCCGTCATTTGTCTATTAGCTGTGTCCTTATCCTGGTTTCAGCTAGGACAGGGTTAATTTTCTTCCTGGTAGCTGGTACAGTGATGTGTTTTGGATGTAGTATGAAAATAAGGCTGATAACACACTGATGTTTTAATTGTTGCTAAGTAGTGCTTACACTGAGTCAAGGACTGTTCACGTTCCTGTGCTCTGCCAGTCAAGGAGTTGAAAGGGAGTATGGTCAGGACAGATGATCCCAGCTGATCAATAAGATGTTTCATACCATAGAAGGTGGTGCTCAGAAATGGGCAGGGCATTTGCTCGGTTGGTGGTGAGCAACTGTGTTGTGCACCACTTGTTTTCCTTGGGGTTTATTTCTCTCTTCTTTTTTAATTACTCAATAATTACTATTATCATCATTAGCAGCATTATTATTGTTATCATTAATATTAAACTTTATTTCACTTCATTCATTAAACTGTTCTTATCTCAACCTACAACTTTTACTTTTTTTCCCAATTCTCCTCTCCACAGGGAGGGCTGTTGGGGGATGGGGCGAGTGAGTGGCTGCATGGTACTTAGTTGCTAGCTGGGATTAAACCACAGCAGTCCTGGACAAGCTGCAGGTCAGCAGTGGTATTCTGTGCCCAGCTCCACTCCAAGTCCTCCAAAAATAGAAGAGGGAATGATGCCTTAAGTTTTACCTGTCATATTTTTCAGATTCTGTACTGCATTAATGTATAACTCTGAACTTCATATAAAGTGTTAGCAAGTTAAGAGTTTAGTTAGACAAAACAATCCTTTTCCAGCCTGAGAGCCAAGGACACTGTTGCAGCTTCAGGCCCAGAAAGTGTAAACAACAGCAAATTGAGGAGAGCAATCTGGGAGGATGGGACTGCAAGGCATCAGAACTGGCTAGAGTTACTGCCTCTGTCCTTCACCTTCCTGCAGCTGTCTTGATCTCCTCTCTGTCAGTGGAACTGTTTATAAAACTTTGGATGAGAATCGCATTCAGTCATTGCCTCTCTTCACCCTGGACAAGAGAAGGCTCAGGGGACCTCATCACAGTAGGGCAACGAATAAAAGTTGTACCAAGAGAGGTTTCAGCGCAATATGAAAAATAAATTCATACTCTGGGAACAATCATCCACTGGAACAACCTCCCAAGGCATGTGGTAGAATTTCTGTCTCTGGAGGTTTTCCAGATGCAATTGGACAGGGTGCTAGATAATCTCATCTAGGCTTCTTTTCCCACAAAATGTTGGGGAGATCATCTTTCAAGGCCTCTTCCAATCTGGGCTGTTCTATGATTCTGTAACTTGTTATCTCCCAAATCCTATTTCTCTGGAGACTGATTCCCAGAGCTTCCCATCCAGACATTCAAAGCTGCCCTTATCATCTGCTCTCTCTCTCTGAGGTTAAGGTTATCACAGAATAATTTATATTGGAAGGGACCACTGAGGGTCCTCTTGTGCTTAAAGGAGATTGCTCAGAGTCTTCTCCAGCCAAGTTTTTTACAGCTTTGAGGTTAGAGATTTCACAGCCTCTCTGGACAATTTGTGTCAGTCTTTGATCACACCTATGGTGACTTTTTCCCTTCAAATATGTACAATCAGGAATTCAAATGTTCCAAATTGTGTCTGTTGCTTCTTTTCTTATCATTGTGCACCTTTGAAAAGAGTCTGACTTATGCATCCCTCCCATTAGGCAGTCTTGGACAGCAATAAGATTCCCCAATGACATTCCTTTGATCTGAACAGTCCCAGAACTCTCTACTTCTTCTCCTATACCCTCTGCTCAGCTCATTGTACATCTTGGTGGTCCTCCAGAGGCCTTGCTTCAGTCTGCCTATGCCTTCCTTGTACTGGGGAGCCCAAAATCAGATACAGTACTTCAGGTGTGGTCTCACATGTGCTAAATGAAGAACAATTACAACTTCCAACCAAGCTAGGTCCAGATAAAAGTATCCAGGGGTCAGCAGAGCACAGAGCTAGAACAAAACACTCTACAAATATGTGCCCAAATGTGAGCAAAAGATACAGAGTTTTACTATGAGTGGAGTAGCACTGAAAGAGAGATTAAAGTCAGCCACCCAAGCCCAGAGTAGTAGCAGGCTCACAGGTAAGGCAGCCCAGCCAGCTGGGAGAGACTGTACAGATATGAGGGGAGAAAGGTAGGGAGCACCATAATATTTCAGAGCACATAACCACTTAAAGCAGCTACAACTGAGCTTAAATTACTGCTGATCCTAACAGGAATAAAAACAGTAGTAACTTCTCCATTAGAACATAATGGAGAACTGTATCATGCAAACACAGATTTTCTTATTACCAGTGTACCATGAGTAGACACTGTACAGCATCATCATGAACAGATCATAAAATGGGCCAAAAATGGTATTAACAAATTGACCGTGGAGGCATTTCTGCAACACAGAATAAATACATAAAGACTGCAACCCATACAATCTTTGTGAAGAGATTATATATTTGCATCTGCTATCCAAACCAATGATATCCAGCAAATTTAAAAAAAAAAAAAATCATTTCTTGGCAAAGCTTCATCTCCAATACAAAATACCAAAACCTCCATACACCTTGAAATGAGACCACTAATAACAAGAGGGAAAAATTTCTAAGAGATACCGGAAAGAAAGCATACACACACAGGGGGAGGAAAATAGTGATGTGTCTACCACCTTTGTGAGTAACTCCCTCAGGAAAGAATCATTTTAGCATTAGGACCATAAAGTCTGCCTGAGACATGGTAGCAGTCGTAAGTATAGAGAAAAACAACAGCCTGGAGGAGAATGCTTTTATCAGGCCTGCAAATGTTGTCCGTACTAATGAAAAAGGAACTTTGCATTGCCGTGGGGGATTTTTTGGCAGCGACAGCAGCATGAATTGAATCCCTGTCAAGAGTGGATCATAAGGAAGAATCAAAAGCAAAACTCATGTTTCTTCTTACTTTGTTACTAGAGGAAAAGAAAAGGAATAAAGGAGGCTCTTACACCAGGAATAGTGCTCAAAGCACTGGAGCAAAGTTTCTGATCAGTTCAATGATTTGGGAAATCTGCCCATGAAAGAGAAATTCTGGTTAACATTTAAGGAATTATTCAGATGTGTAAGTGCCTGCCGTAGACACTTTTCTGCAAACACAGATTTCCTATGTGGACAAGACTTTCCCGAAGTCCCTTCCAATGACCAGAAACATTCTCCACTTCTTCCATTTTCCTTGAAGGAAGGCATTAAAAATGTCAAAAGTTATTGAGTTATACAAACTTATTCTTCTGTCTTTATTTTTTTCCTTTTTTTTTTAACTTTTCCCTCTGTCAAAAGAGGCATATTCTGATTTCTTTTGTTACTGGTTCGTTACAGAGAGTTACTTGCAATAAAATCTTATCCTTGACCCAGCAAAAATTTATGAAGTCTTTGCAAAGCAGAAAATTGTCTTTTGGACTGAACTGCCTCCTCTAAAACCAGAGTCCATGACTCTAGACAGAAAATACTTCTAGCAAGGGTAGAAGCACTTGCCATGTTTGTGTTTATTTTAAGTAATGCAGTGAGACTAGGGCCACACAGTGATTTTTTGTGGTTGGGAGAGGCTAACAGCACAACTGAGGTTGAAAACTGCTGTCTTAAACTACTCAGAGCAAAGCCACAATATGGAAATACATTCTTTTTTGGACTACCGACTAGAGGAATGAGCAGTGCTGGTGGGGGTTCCACAAGACTACTTCTGGCTAGAAAAGCTGCCCTGATGGAGATTTGCTGGAGCTCTTTGCTGGCCTCCACTTTCACTCACAGTCATGTGTCACATAACTAAGCCTGGAGGGGATATCCGTGTGCCTCATCCTGCCCACGTGAACATACAGAAAGGGTCTGCTTGAGCAGAGTGGAGGATTTCTGGATTTTTATCATCAGGAATCAGTGAGTACACCTGAGGGATTCTGTGGCACCACATCATTGCAGTAACAAGCAGGCAGATGCCCTTGACAGAGGGAAAGGTCATTATTTTTCTGCATAGTTTTCCTACCCACATCACCAGCCAGCTCACTTCCAGTTTGGCAAGCTGCTCTTTAAGAAGAAATCTGCCTGACAGAGATTTTAAGAAATGAAAGTATAATTAGAATCTGTTATATTCGGGATGTGTCTTTGCCATGTTACCGCTGACTTTGGAGCCTGCAATTACTGGCAGAAAGCTTTTAGCAAAGAAAAATTTGAATGAAATAAAAATAAACAACTCCTCCAAAAAACAGCAATCATGTATCAGGGTGTGTCATCCAAGGGAGAATCTTAATGGCATCCTTTCACATCCCTATAGGCCTGCACATGGAAAGATTCTGCAGAACTAGCCTGTGACCACTAAACACCAAAGAGTAGAATAATTCTGCATTGGAACAAATTCTTCAAGCACTTCTTCTTGAACTAACACTAAAATTGCAAAGTGTCTGCACTCCAACTGCTACAGCTACATAAAGTAAGGTTGCTTGGAACACAACAGGTTCTTCCTGCGCCTGAAAGTGACTTGTATGTGCATTTGCAATATGGCCATTGCTAAAGTACCTGTGTCACCAGCTGATAAAGGAAATACTAATAGAGTAATGGAAAAGCTGCATGCACAAGCAGCTCTTACACTGAAAACTAAGTACAAACAGAGGTCACCTCTGGAAAAGATGGAGGTAGGACCTCCAGCAGCCTAATCCTAAAAGCCATACTCTCAAAAGAGCAGCAGCCCTTTGCACAGATGAACTTCTGTGTTTGCAAGTACGCATGCATATTAAAAATCATAAAAGCAAGACACCTGTGAGGGATGAAATCTCTCATAAAGCATTTCCAAGACCAGGGACAGTCTACATGTATGGCAGCACACAATGTATTTTGCACCCTACAAACACAAGTGGGGGTCTTCTCTGAAATAAAAGTTTCTGCTTTTGCAAATGTTCTTCAGTTTGACTGAAATAGTCCAATTCAGTTTTTTTAAACTTTCAAACACAGAAACTACCAAAAAATTAGAAAAGGATTTTCATGGGGTAAAAGGGGGTCACAAAGAAAGCCTGATCCCATTTTGAGAACTGGTTCACAAAAGAAGCCCTTACACATGATTTGACTACAAGTTTGCAAAGACATTTCTCCAGATTTCTGCAAGGTCATTTCAGGTAAAAGTCTGAAAAGCACACTGTTTCTTTAGATATCCGGGTGTATATCCAGCAGGAATTAGAATAGCAAGAAAATCTGTTTTCTTCTGTCTGCCTGGAATCTGTCACCTTTTAAATCAACTTCTTAAAAACACTAGTTTCCATCTGCCAACAGCACCACAGTGTATATATATATAAATATATATATATAGTGCTTTAAGTGGAGAAGAGGATATCAAGTCCCTCAGAAATCCCATGCTGTTATGTTTAGGACATATTTTGATGATATTTCCTACGAGTTTCCAAGTGATGGCTGTGTCAGCAAGCTCTGGCACAGAGTAGCAGCCAGCTGGGTGTGGACTAGACAGCATGTGGACAGGAGTCAGGCTGAGGACAGCACTGGAGCCAGAATGGTTGTATCTGTACTGGAAATAAGGCTCTCATTTCTAAAGCATTTGCAGGATACACCCCCTCTAGAAAAAAAAAAAAAGGAACCAAAAGAAACACTTGATTTTAAATTACAGTCTTTAAATTTACATTACTTAGAATTACATTTTAAGAGGATTTATGACTAAAACGGGGAAAAAATAAGGCTTCTGTATTATTAGCTGCAGTTTTAAGGAGGATATCATAGAAATTATGTTTAAAGGTCTAGTCCTGGTAGTTCACATACATGTAAATTGTTCTGTACAGCTCAGTAGCACCCACTTGCTAGATAGAGAAAGGTGTGGAGGTTTGAACTGGTTGCATTATTGTTGGCATAAATTTACTCAAATTAGTCAGAGAGTTGGAAATGTCCTGCTTCAAAAAAAACCCAAGAACAAGTTAATAGTTAATATATATTTGCAGGGCAGCTAGGAAAATCTTATGAAAAAATATTTTTAAAAATATTTTTCTCCACTGAACAGCTCAGAAAAGTATGTCCCTGACAAAGGCCCGTAAGGGGCAAAAACACTGGTTATTTGTTCTCTTTTGGTCTTTACAAATGAAGCAAACTACAGTTAATATATTATGCATGTCTTTCAGCATATTTTTATTTAGCCTGCTGTGCCTTGGGAACTTTCACTTTGTTTCGTTTTGCCTTGGGAACTTTGATTTGATTTTGTTTTTCTGGTTAATAACAAAAGTGAAGTAGTAGGGCAGGACATCAACCAATCTACAGCACGTGAGATTTGTTTAGGTTTCAATGAAACAGCCTCTCAACGTCTCTTTTCCACTCCCTTATCTTATCAGTGGCCAAACAACTCTCCACAAGCTGGCTTGCCAGAGGAACAACACGGGCCAGTTGTTATTCGTAATTTCATTTCCCGTTAACAGGATCTGTTGTTTCACCTGCAGGAGTAGGACAGACTTTGCCAGTAACACACTGCAGGGTCTCAGTCCTGTACAGTTGGGGTACAGAGCCCAGTCTGTGCCTTATACACTTTGAATTACCATTAAGGCTGTGATTAAAATGGATAAGCAAAAGATACTCCTCAGTGGCAAGGAATTTACTCCTACTGCAGAACTGAAAGAGGGAAAGTGAACAGCAAAGCCTGTGGGAGAAAGAAGGGGAAGAGAGGACAATTGCCAGATTAGACAGTCACTACATTCAAAACTCAGTAGTACTTTTTAATTTTATTTGAGGATGGTGGAATCTCTTGTAACAGCAAATGGGAAAGCTGAGGAGCAAGAATGGATTAAGGAAAGCAGGATCAAAGAGATGGGAATGAAGGTTGAAGAGTTTTGATGGGGCTGAACATCATGTACTGACTAAATAACCAACGGACTGAGGCAGAGAGTGGAAAAAAAAGTTAGAAATTATCTGCAAGAGCAGGAGCACAGAAATGAATGGTCACACAGCAGCACTGAGGGGGAGGCAGGCTCTCCCCCAGTAGCATTTGTCTCTATCCTGCCCTACCCCAGCAGCTGGAGGGCAGCATCTATACACCACTGCCACAATAAACTGGTGTTCTTGGTAGCTAATTTTCCCCTTCCTTTGCTTCCAAAGGGATATCCTCATTCAGTCCCTAACTCTTCTAAAACCCTTTTCCAGCCTGGGGAAAAGACAGAAGCGTGCTTACATGGACAGACTCCTGGAGGGTCACTTTTTATTTTCTGAAGGATACACAGAAATTGTCAGTCTGTTTGTATATGTCTAGGCAGCAACATACAAATGTGCTGCCCTCCTCCTAATCAAGCTGCTAGACAATATAGACTGAACCAGCTCTGTTTCTTGCCTCTTCAAGGACTTCAAGCTTGTTAGTCCCATGCAGCAGAACAAGTTATTCTGAAACTCTGAGTGGAGAGACTGTCCCAGTCCTTCAAAGGTGGTGGAATATGGTTTCAGGACGTCATCCTCCTCTGTCCTCATGTTTGAGGACCAAATCAGTGGAACTCCTCTACTGTGAATAGCACCCAGGGGTGGAAATAATCTGTTTGCAACAAGAAATTTGCAGTCTCTCCTCTACGTGGCCCATTTATAACCAAGTTTTCCTTCTTCCTACCACTGATTCTGTTTTTCTAGTGGTGATTTTGATTTTTTTCATGTGCTAAGTTTTTTTCACTTATATATATGTGTTTATTTATTTATTTACCCTGGATCAGGTGGGACAATGAAAAAGTGCAAATTAAGGTCTGAAGAGAAGCTCCTCAGATGCAAGCTGAAGGCACTGCCTGGCTGTCCTGGTGAAGGAGAAGGGAATTGTCTCACAATTAAACTGTCTGGTTCTGCCAGGTTCCCTCCCTCCCCCCTCCCTGCACTCTCCTGAGCTGTACTTAGTTGTGCAGTGCTACTTTTACCACGAGGCATACCCCAGACACAGGTAAAATATCTGGCAGTCACACTCTGATAGGCTTGAATCAAGGAGAACTTTCCTGGCTCACAAGCTGGGAATGAGCTGAAAAGGGCTGGGAAGATGGTTCCATAACCCTCAGTGGAAGCTCCCACTGGCATTTTGCTATCCCTCCTTTGATAAAGCTTCCTAGTGTACTTCATATGGCTCCTATAAGATCCACAGGAAATTTAAAAGACAGTTGCTAAAGATGGACTGAAATACAAGCTGCTGAAGTGCCTTTTTGGTGACGTTACTCGTTCTTGGGCCTGATAGTTCTCAGCAGCAAGGACTGTAAATGCTGACAGCTGAGATCAGACTGGTAAAGCCAGGTCTGAAAGATAGCTGGCACAATTGCTCAGGTTAACCCCAGGCTGCCCAGCATGATGCATATATTCAAGTGAAGATTGCAACTGTCAGGCACAGAGCAACCAGGAAAAAAAAAAGACAAAAAAAAAAAAACCAAAAAAAAAGTCCCTGGCAGTCCCTTTTGGTGGTTGGTCCTGAAAAAGTTCCTTTTGGCTGCTTTAGACCCAATACCTTGCTGGTGACACAAGCATATTGAGACCAGAAGGTATAAGCTGTCTGACCAACAGCCCTGAAGATGACAGCACTGAAGCCAGTATCAGAGCTCAGCTGGCCACATGTGGCAGCATTATCTCTGAAAACTACTGTTTCTGCAGTCACTGCTGCACCAAAGCATGGGACAATCCTGCTGAGAGCTGAGTCACCAAAACCTGATTTTTTGCTTTGTGGTGTTGGCTGCAAAATGAAAAATCTCAGGATGTTTTTCTGCCACTTCTCCTGCATTAAAGACAGGGTTTTTTTAACAAAGAAAAAAATGGTGTAGTCAGTATTAGATTACTCATCTGGCCAAAAATCTATGTCCACATTTAGATAAGAGAAAGAGTTTCTCTTCTGCCTCAGCTTCACCTGTAACTTAAAAGAAGTTCTTCAAGGAAACAACCACTCCTTTTCCCTTTCCTCTGCCAACCTAGCATGTGCCATCTGAAAGGATTCCCTCTCCCCTTTGATGCTAGTTGGAATTCATTATCATTGGTCCTTCTGTACAGGCTTTTGGAAGTGTTAACTCCACCACACCCACAGGAAGCTTGCCCAGCTAAGGAGGCATGAGACACATCAACCACCTCAGTGTTGGTCACACAGCCTCAGCATGAGCCCTCCTAACTCCAAATGTGCTGCCACCATGACGGGGCACAGTGACAGGGTGCAGTGTCCTACTGGCTTAATTTGGGCCCTGAAAGTTGCCTATTTGCATCAGTGTACCACTGCACCTGATTAGATCTGCCTCTTAATAATCAGCTTAATGAGGCTAGAAATGGCAGCACTGGAGTGTCACACCCTGCCACAGAGACACTATTTCACGCTGGAAAATAATCAGTGCAGTTGTGATTCCTCTTTACTCTGCTGCTATACTTGGGATGCAGAAGCCCCAAGGAGAGGCCAGAATTAACTGCTCTGGTTCTGCCATTCTTCCAGTTCCCCCCTCGTAAATGCGTAGTTGGTTTCCTTAGTAGAATAAAACCCAATCCAGCCTTTCCAGGCTGAAAAGGAGAACAGAAAATCTCTACAAGGAGAATAGAAAACCTTGCTACAAAGTGATATTCCATAAAACACTGCCATCAGCTTTAACTTCATGCACTCAATACTTCTCATCATCCTCTTTTCAAGCAAGGAACAGAGCCATCACACACTTATGCTAATAAAGCAACTGCAATATCCTCTTCCCCCTGTTGTCCTTTCTCCCTGGGGTTCATTTATTAAAAAAGGGATTCTCTAAATGATGTTTAGAAAAGCTTCCAACTATTTATTCGCTTTCCTTTGTCACTGTGCTGAGGTTGCACCCAGCTGATACAGAGGTTTGGTTTTTCCAGCTGGGAATCAGACTGAAGCACAGCAGTAGAAGCAGCAGTCAGATCCCACTGGCAAAATACAAATTTTCAAAGCTGTTGTGAGTATGAACTCATTTAAAAATCATTTAAAATCCATTTAAATTAATTACAAAAAAAAGAAAAAAAAAAGAAGAAAGCTTACCTTACTGACAGCTTTAGGGCCTGTACTACATCTCATCTCTCAGGCTGGATCCCAGATGGCCAGAGCACCAAATTGCTATTTGAGTTTTAATTATTCTTGTTATTATATTCAAGGTATGTCTGGAGACAAATCATAAGCCTCTTACGAGTGGTCAGGAAGTAGGCACACATAAAGAGTATCAAAAGGCCCTGTTATGCCTTGCACTATGGCAAGGCTTGGGTCACCAAAATGTCCCATGCAGATCTGTCATGATTAGAAAAGCCACAGGCAAACACAGCATTTGGAAGGTCTTTGCCCAGCTAACATTCCTGCGCCATGTTCCCTATTGGAGATGCTTCTGGGATTTGGATTTGCTTGCAACACTTTTCAAACACTAGCAGAGGTTCCCAAGCTGCCATCTATGGCCTTGGGTAATGATTACCACAGAGCTGATTTCAGGTGCTGACTTCAGTCTTGGCACCATTCTACGTCACCCATACTGAGGGAGTTAAGGGCAGAATGATGGCATATGGGAAGAAATGCTGGTTTGCCTCCTGGCATTCCTCCATTCCCTGACCTTCATCCCACGCTCAAACCCACACCATCATTGATACCACTCATGCACCAGGCTGGGTGTCCTAACTAGCTTCAGGATGCAAGAAGGCCAGAAAAGAAAAGTCATCCCCGAGGAGAGAAACAGCAGCTTGAACTCAGGTCTGAGGCAGAGGCAAGCAAATGGACAGACAGGCACCCATTTGAAAATATTGTTTGGCTGGTACATTGGAGGTATTCTGGTTGCCTTTGCCATATTATTAATTCATGCCCTCTTCACACATCATTGCCCGACTTAGAGTTGCACAAAACCTAAACATATCTTAAAAACACTATCATTGCATGAACAGCTCATTAAAATGGATTTTAAATGGAGACTGTAAAACTAAAACAAACAAATCTAAACCAAGGGTAGAATGCCCTTAAAATTAGAGATTTATGCTTCACTAGAGAAAACAAATGAGAGACAGCTCTCTTATTTCAGCCCTACAGATATGCCCACCCAATTGCATATCCTGTAACAACTAAAAAGGCAGATCCAGTGTGATTCCTCTGTGGGCAAACACTAATCTCCTTGCTTTCACAGACAACAGAAAATAAACTTGAGTATTTGCTAGTTTGGTTAGATTATTCCAAACAGACTCTATTTTCTGTAATTCCTCAAAATAGATGCCTTTAAAGATATGTTTATGTGCTCAGCAGTTGTCCTACACTTCATCCTGAGCTGCAAAGTATGAGACAGAGGCTGCCTCACTTGATAAAAAAGACTGGTCTGCTGATTTGCTGTAAGACTGTGCCCATGCTAAGAAACTCAACCTTGAGGGAACCAATTCTTCTAACTCAGTGGGCATATATCAAAGACCAGTTTGGGTGTGAAGGGACCTTACAGATCATCTAGTTCCAACCTCCCCAACATGTCAGAGACACCTTCTACCGGACCAGGTTGCTCAAAGCCCCATCCAACCCAGCCTGGAACATTTCCAGGATGGGACTTCCACAACTTCCCTGGGCAATCTGTTCCATTGTCTGGCCACCCTCACAGTAAAGAATTTCACCCTAGTATTTAATATAAACCTGCCTTCTTTCAGTTTAAGGTCATTACTCCTTGTCCTGTTCACATGCCATTGTGAAAGTTTCCCCTCCAGCTCTCTTGTAGGACCCCTTTAGTTGCTATAAGGTGCTGCAAGGTCTCCCCAGACCCTTCTCTTCTCCAGACTAAAGAACCCCAACTCTCTCTGCCTGCCTTCATCAGAGAGATGCTCCAAGTCCTCTGATCATCTTTGTGGCCCTCTTCTGGAACCACTCCAAGAGGCCCATTTCCTTCTTATGCTGGGAGCCCCAGAGGTGGATACAGCACTCAACATTACCAAAAATCCTCTGAGACTGTGTTTTAAAGTAACTGAAGAGACCTGTATTTTACAGCAGTATTCACTTTAAAATGCAGAGATGCAGAAGCATTTTGAAGTGTTCAGGATATCACAATAAGAAAAGAGATTGACTTTATCCTCTGCCCACTAGGACTGCAAACACAGCATTTGACTTACTGACAGTATTTTAAAAAAACATTTATGACTAGACTTACAGATCACAATTAACAGATAAGCAACCTAGCCAAAATAAAGACAGATCATTTAATGCAACAAATTCAATATCACATTTAATGCTTTGGAAATATTCCCCTCTATCTGGCTGCCAGGGTCAACATCTGCCTATTAATCTTTTTAGAACAATAAACATATCAGTTTGAGGCATCATATTACATGATTATGGGACTGGCTATCAGAAGGTATGTGGCAACAATAAAAACTCAAGAGTACTTACTGCTTAATATGCTTGAAATCCAGCACTTTGCAGCTTAATGCACTACTACTGGGAACACTAGTTACAACATCTAATTTCCAAGGGACATGAAATGTTCAAACCCAAGCAGGAAACAAAATTAACTAGTCCAAACCACAAGATTTTGAAGAGCAGTTTAAAATAACAGGTTTTTCCATCATAAACAGTAATATTTAACATACAATATCCATGATTCTGAAATAAATTCCTGCATTTTGCCTTCTGTTTTCTTACTCATTATCCCACTTTGGAAAGGATGCCTCGCAACAGTCCTTTCTATGGTGTTTTAATAAATAAATGATTTTCAAACATCTTAGTAGTGCCATAATAAGAGCTAAATTTCCCAGCATCTATAATAAGAGAAATTACCATTTGACTCCTCACGTATTTTTTTAAAAGTTCATTTTTACTTGGACCTTTAGCAAACCATAGTCCTTTCCACTCAAGGGTGAGACACCAAACATAATGAGAGGAGAGGGAATTTCCCAACTCCGTAGCTCTGGTGTGAATCACAAAGGAAATTTTACACTTCCTTCCAAACAGATGTCATGGCAGAAGAAGTGGACACACCCTCTGCAGATGGATCTTCGAATGTCTCAATGCTGACAAAACACATTTCAATTGAATTTTACATCCAGAATGACCCACTTCCATTTCTCATGCAACTGTTCCAGCATCCCAGCAAAGGCTGTTCAACTTTTCCCTTGACAGTCATAAGCTTTCCAGAGTTGGGAAAGGCCTGTTAGGCTAAAAGGACCTCAAAAACGACCTACCAGCTCAGTGCTCTTCCCAGAAGAAATTCTTCAAACGTTTCTACAGTAAAAAGGGCCATTTTCACATTTGTGTAATGCTTTAATCTGAACTAAATGTGTCAGATAACAGAGCAGTATCTGTTACCACACTCAGTGCTATCAGTAGGGAGCCCACCACTCTGAACATCACCATTTTTTTCTCCCAAATGATGCCTTTTAGTTTAGTGGATTTTTTAATGGAAGACCTAAACAAAACTACTCTCGGTTGGAAACTTTCTCAGAAATCTGCCACAAGTCTCCTGAAATCCTGTAGTACTCAGATGCCACAAAACTAACACTGCTGCTGGTGGAAAGGGGAGAGATCCTATCGACATCAGTGGTGCTGGCATGTGCTGCAGACACCAAATAACTGCATTCATTTTCTGCCTTTATTTTCTTTACCTGTCGTGTTCACCCTCACACCCCAGCACAGAAGCTTATCCACTTTGGAGGTGGTTGATGTTCATAGTATTGTCTTGGCACACCACGGAAAAGCAACAACAATGGGTTAAGTGTGCCATAATGTCTACCTCAACCCCTCACAAACTTCATCCACTGTAGCTGCTGTCTTCAAAAGATCTGAGAGCTCATGCTGCAGCTCATATGTAAAAATTTCTTTAGGTTCTTTCAGTTAACAAAACAGACTGCAAAAATTTGAATACTTCTGGCTGCCTGCAGATATTTTAACAAAGTGGAAAAGAATATCCTTCAACCCACCTGCGAGTGACCCGCATTTGCTCTGTTGATAACAGCCCATGTTTCCTGACACTCTTGCACAGCTTGAGAAGATTTGTACCACTCCTACTGCCCAAGCTCCTCTTGAAGAAAAACACTACTCAGGCTGCATGAGCTCAAAAATATGAACCTTAAGATAAACCAATCTGCCTTTAGACAGATCACATACTTGGTAGCACAATGTTAAGTGTGCTGAACTAATTGGGAGTTGATGATTCTTCTCCAAAAGAGAAGAGCTTCTATTAAGGGAAAATTCATATTCTACCAGATCAAGGCAACTAGTATGGGAGGGAGGGAGGAACAAAACCGAGCAAAAAAACTTGTGAGAACTGTAGTAGTTATAATTATTCAATAATTATGCTCTCCCTTTTCACAAAACCCCCAAATATCCAGGAAATCATGATCAATTCTACTTCATGTAATACATCTGCTGCATAATCGGCTGGCTAGGTCTTTGATGTTCTGAAAAACACCAGTAATTTTCATAAATAAATCCTCTCTAGTTATTTGGCTGCATAGCTCAACTAATATTTCACATAATACCACAAGTATGAAAGCCCACCAATTTTCTGACCTGCTGGTATAATTGGATTAAAATTACTATATTTGAAGAAAACTATGCCTGCCGTGTGGTGTATCACTGGGGCTTCCATCTTTCCCTTCATTCAGCAAAGAGCTCTGCTGCACATTGTGAAGAACATTTGTCTTTTGTGACAAAGCCATGTCCACATTATAGTCTTGCGTGGAAATCTTATACGATGTCAGAAGTGTTCCCTTATGTCTTGGGAAATACTTTGTCTGGACAGATAGAAACCATAAAGCAATATGGAGAAACATTTCACCAAGAACAAATTACTTGTTGTGGATTTTTTTTGACTACTATTAATTATTTCCATGTTCTTTACTTCCATGGCCCCAAAAGAGGGGTTTTAAATGATGTTATTAAGTTGATACATTTGTGCTCATAAGAAGGAAGTCAGAAACCACTGTTTCACATCTGCTGTTTTTCATTTTGTACTTTCCAGTTCCAAGGTTTCTCATTGACTGCACAACACACAGCCCCTCCTGCTTTCTCTTCCTTTCCTCTCGACCAAAAATAGAGAAGCCAACCCACATCAAACCACACTAAAATATATTTAACTTTTACTATCTTTCAAATACTTCTTAATATTTTGAAAGCTTTATAAAAATTTCAATATTTTGTGCCTCTATTTGCTCTTTTCCAATAAGTCCCCCCAAGACAATAGCTGAAACATACAGTTATTTTTTAAACAAGCCTCTGTTGCTCTTGGCAAATATTTAAGCAATGTATTTTGCCAGATTCTTTGCCAACATGAACTGCCTGGCTCCTTCCCATGGGGTTTACAGCCTCAAAAGTGTATTCACCCAGAAATGCTGGGGAAAAATAGGAAAATTAATGTAATTGGTAAGTTAAAAAGCAAATATGCGAGATCAATATTACTTACGGTAAAGCCAGCATCCTTCAGCATGACTCACATTAATCCCATATGAATCGTACATAATGCTTTTCAGATAAAGAAGCTACAGCATCTTGAAGTCCTAACAACTTTTATAGCATGTCCTTGAAGTGTCCTGTTCCTTTCATCACTGCTGAGAAAATATCACAATCCCTTTACATTTTCTAGCCATAATGATAGGGTGAGCAGTGCTGAGAAAAAAATGCAATCACAATAACAGAGGAAAAAAAAAAAAACATGATTCATAGGCATAGAAAGTAAATCACTAGGAAAGCCTGTCTTGTCCTCCTCTTTATTTTGCTCATAGGTCAAACAATCTTAATGAAGCCTCCTCCACACTCACTTTATTGTTTGCTCTCATATAGAGCACAGTCTTTTCGAACTCCTTAGTTATTTTTAAAACCTATGCTGAAACTCCTGCATGGGTTAAACTGGATGTTTGCTGAAGACCTGCTACAATTGAAAGTATCAAAGCTAGAGGACAGCACCATGCTCTGCTCTGTGATTTACCTGCCAGTATCAGGTAAAGTTTCCAGTGGAAAACTATGAATGATGATTACTCCCTCTGGGTAATCCACATCAGAAAAGGAAAGGTGCTGCTATCTAACTGCCTAACTTCCCTCTAACTTTCAACATACAAATGAAGGTTGTTAGCTGCCTGCAATTTTATCTCTTTACCTGAATAAAGGTGATAAATTACCCTATTATATTTTCATATGCAAATTTGAAACTGGATTGATGTCAGATCAAGAATCTGCCTCAGCAAGTCTGCCTTGCTACATATTTCGTCAAGGACCTTTATCTGGTAGAAGAAGCAGAGGATAAAAAGCCTTTGGGCAATGGGGAGCAAACGGTGGAGAGGAGGAGAGAACAAATATGCATTTGCAGCTCTGAGACATTACTGCACTGCCTTGGTCTGTTTTTTCTGGTTGGTACGGGTTGTTACTACAAAGTAACAGAGATATCAGCATGACAACATCCAAAATATTTTCCTAGGATCCCTGAACAGCCAAGCTAAAATCTTTGCCATTGCATCTTCATTGCTACCTGGAGCTCCTCAAACCAGCTAGATGTAATTGCTAGCCTGGAGAAAGCTGCCTTGAAGTGCTGAGCAGAGATTCAGAGTGCTTGGAAGGGGCTTTACCACGTTTCCCCTGATGTTTTTATCCTGCTCTTGGCACACTCGTTCCACCTATTCTCTCAACCTTGCTCCATGCTATGCTTTTCCGCTTTTTCCCTTGGTTTCTTTTTCCCTTTGAGTTATCTCTCTCTCCACCTCTTCTGCTACTCTTCACGCACAGCATAACGATGATGAAATGAAACAATGGCTGCATCTGAACATCATTCAAACTCATTCCTTCCTTCACTCTACTGACAAGCCTGAAGTCCAGTTCCAGCCACTTCCTGCCACTCCAAATTCTTGTTCTCCTTTCAGATAAAATGTTCTCCCAGACACAGTCTGAAATTACTAAGACACTAGTATCGACTAGGGAACCCACTTAGAGACATATGCAGACAAAACAGATCAGCAAAGAAATGTCAGATATTAAATTTAAATTACTAGCAGTAATCAAGTCAGCATTTTTTTCAGACCATAGAAGAGATAGTTCAGAGATCTCAAAAATAAGAGATCAATATGCAAATCTAACCAAGAAACAAATGTAGGTCAAATCCTATCCCAGAATAACCATACCCATTTCCCACTGAGTCACAGTGTCTAGATTAAAAAATAACTCAAGTTTTAACCTTGTTTAATACTCTGAACAGGGGTAATCTAATAACAACCATCAAGACCTTACTGCCTGATGTCCAAAGCAAATGGACAGAGGATTCTCTGCTAGAAACCCTGTCTTTGTTCAACATCTTCTCCAGGGATGTTGAATCTCTTGGGTTCATGAAAGGAATGTAAAAGAAATAGTTTATACTCACTCAGAATATCTACAAAGTGAATGGACTCATTAAAATCTTCAACAGTTTAAGCTGAATGGCTTAAACGTATTGATTTTATGCAGACCTGTGGTGGTGAAATTCCAATATAAGTTATAGTACTACTGTACTATGTTTTTTATTTCTTTATTATCTTTGCCTGTTTGTGGAACCATCTATTGATGACGGGCAGGCATAATCCACTAAATTTTTACCTTAGGGTTTTTTTTTTAAAACTATATGTTTATTGTAACAAAAAATCCCTTACTTCTGAATTTATCCAGCTGTTTTGAAGACTGGATGTGAAACTAAAAGAATAACATGCCCTTCTATGGTATCTTCAGACATGCTCCTGGAGAACTGAGTTTCTTTTTGTCTTTTCAATCCATTTCTTCCTGAACACCAGAAAGGAACTTGAAACAATGGTTTCTTCCCCCCAACCACTACTGAAAAAAACCCAGTAATTTCACGTATTTTCCTTTCAGACCAAGAATTTTGCAACCATTTCAGGACACGCCAAGTACAGGAGTGACCCAGTACAAATACATGACAGAACACTAATAGAAGAGCATTATGGTGGCAGCTTCTCAGACACTATCACTTAATGTCAACAGGAATAGACTACTGTGGTAATCCTTCAGAATTCTTTTATAAGATGTTTAAAGATATTTATTTAATGAAAACCAGAATACTTTCTACATAAACTCTACAAAATTTCCAACAGCAGTAGACAAGAAACAGGTCTGTTTTCTTTAAACCTGTAAAAATCAGATGCCTTAAGGTAAATAATTGCACCTCTGAGTTGTTTGGGGTGGTGTTTTTCACATCTTTCTGTAGTCTTGAGATTAAATGAATATCTGCTTCATACTTCCCTGCAACTACATTTCAAATAAATTCTCAGTGACAATTCTTGCCAAGTCTCTCCAGACTATTAAGGATGCACTGAGTATTTCTGCACTTCTTTGGAAGGGAAAGATATGGGCAACACACCCATCATCACTGAGGGCTTGCATCATTGCTCTGAGCATGTTTCCATCACCTCTGGAAAAGCTGTGCTTGTTTGTTGCTATTTCTTTATCTGTCAAATCCTCGTTCCATTCTTGGCAAGAGGAATTTTATAGCACAAGGATTTTGCAGACCGAATTCTTCTTAAAACTTACTCTGTACTGTATTTCATTTTAGAGTTTTAGCCATTTTTCCTGCCATCAGCAGCAACCATGCTTTAACAATCAGCTGCTATTCGCTTTGCAAAACAAGAATGTTTCCAGGAGCATGAAGCTCTGCCTAGAGTTACAGGCTCACCCCTTCTCAATCCTTGTTGAGATCTGCCACGATGCAGTATGTCATTCCTTCTCAGCACTTCAGATTTCAATTGACAGAATACAAGTTTTTCAAGTCTGACAAAGATTTTTAGCATGAATTTTCCATTTATCTTGTTTTTATTCTCCTTATGTACAGTTAAGAAATTGTATTTCTTAGGTAGGGTGGGTCTAAGAAAACCTAGAAACCCAGCTTGCTTTCTATAACTGCTTGCAGGCAGCAGGAACGGGTGCCAGTTGCATTTGGAAGTATTGTTATAGGCAGCAGTAGGTTCAGAGAGAATGACATCTGCATCCAGTCAAAGCAAAGGACCCTCAGCAGGAAGAATGTTGTTTTTCCATCCTCAGAAAGACTCCAGCTCTCTGGTCTCCTTGCTGAGTAATGCTGCTCCTGCCGTTTCCAACAGCTCCAGGGTTCCTTTCACACCCCGTCCCACCCTCTTCCTTGAGATGTGGGTTTGGGATTTCATTTCAATTTACTTGTGCTCTCTTCCTTAAAAGTATTATTAAAGAACCTACGTGGGAGAAGCCCTATTTAAACCCATCTAGGTTCAACAATGGCAATAAAAAATGATTGCATGGTTAAGCTCATAGAAAGCCAAGCACAAGACCTGGGCCAGTATTCTTTTAATCAAATAATTGCTATTCAGGCAAGACTTTCTATGCAACAATTATTTCTTTTTAAAAGCCCCCAAAGTACTTGAATGAACTCAAGCACTTGAGTGACTTTATTTAATTCCCATCATAATACTGTATTATAAATACATTGGAATATTTCTTAAGCTTTGTATATATTTTCTTTCCTAATCATACCACTAGAAAAATAATACCACACTCCGGGATAAAAGAAAAAACACTGTTATTGGAAAGAAGCTTCTTCTTTAGCTTGCCAAGCAGCTACCAGCCTTCCAAGCAGCAGAAATGGCATACAGTGGAGCTGCTATACAACACAATCAGTGGGGTTTGGAGAGTTGCTTTGCTGTTTCCAAACATACAATGACTGTTCTGAAACGACCGTGTTTTGCATGAGGAGGATTTGAAGGGAAGCAGGTGGCCACTAACAACAGCAAACATTGTGCTGCTGTTAGGGATGGGGGAGGAGGAGATCAAGAGCCTGATGGCAGAATATTTTTTTTTCCCTATGACCACCTCAGAGAAGCACTCGCTTCACTGCTGTGATACATTATCAGTCCACTGAAACTCTGGTCCCCAAAGGTTACCTTCTTAAAAATATAGTAATAACAAAATAGCTGAATTGGTTTCTTGCTTTCTCTTGATGATTTCATCATCACAAACTTTCACATTGAGTAGTGCTCTGCATGAAGGGTCACCAAAGACTTTTGCATTGGTGTAATACAAGCAATACGGAGGAAAGAAAAAGAGAGGGGAATGGGAAAAATTTGAGGTTATTTACTTGTCTTTAACAGGCTTCCGAGTACAAAGAAATCCACAATACCATGTAGACATGACCGTGTCTGTGCTTCATCAAAATATTTTTAAACAGCAGCCTCTTTTAACTATAGCATGGAATGAATTCTATTCACCATGCAATAATTTCAGAAAGATTTTCCACAAGAAGGATGATCTCAGACTCCACAAAATATATCTTACCTGCTTCACTCACATTTCAAATTACGCAGTCTAAATACTATCAACAAAAATCAAATACATATATACAAACATACATATTTCCTTTGGGAAGAAATAATTGCAGCACTCCAGCTTTGTTAACTTACAGGGTATTCCCTGGCCAAATCCCACTAACTATAACTCCCACCACCAAAACCCTGCCCTCACCAAAGCGAAGGACTGCAGGGCTGGAGTAATTTACAAAGAAAGTCAACCATGCCATTAGCAGGAGGTAAGCTGTGTGCTCTCCCCTTCTACCAAAAAAGCCAGAGTGGTTCTTGTATTTAATTAATCTACACCTGCTGTCATTTTTCTGGGGATCATGCCCATTTGTGTAGGCCACCAAGATTACAGAACAGCACAAATGCATCCAGCAAAGTGCCCTTAACAGGCATTTGCTTGCCAAAAAAGAATTATCTATATTCTCAGTGAGAGTTAGGAGCATTTGTGGTTAAATGGGAAAACATATTAATAGCTTTCCTGTTTCTTCTCCTCTGCAGGCTAATGTACTCCAGAAAACAGATTTTGTTTCAAAAGAGCAGGAATATGTCTGGAAGAGCTCCTTGTTAAACTACTGGCTACATACAGATAATACCATCCTGGGGACAATTTTTTCCAGCTATTTTAAATGTGAAGTAGCATTTTCAAAATCATTTTTTTCAGACAGCACTTCTACATGTGAAGGGCTTGAATTTTGATGGCCCCAAAGTAACAGTAATATTGCCTTTGCTGTAGAGCCAGCTCTGCAAGATACCAAATGTCCTTGACTTTCATTATTTAAACGTGCACCTTTCCTGGTAGGATTTTATACTAAAAATAATCCTTTTAAAAATGCAGAGGACCCAGCTGGAGTCCAAAAATAATAATAGTAGTGATGTTAATAATAATTCTAATAATGAGTAGTTTTTTGAGCCTAGCAGAATTTTACCTTACGAAAGGAGATGTTCCATATCTTGGTTTTTGTAGGACAGTACCAACTTTTCAGCCCTGAAGAGGTCATGCAGTTCAACTTTTGTAGGTGCCTTCCCACCAAACTGTTCTGTTTTAGTACACGTATCATCAGATAGAAACTGTCACACACTGATGCTAAGAGTTTGGTCAAGTGCATGTTTGTTCATCCCAGGGCAGGAAATTCTCCTCCTAAAGCAGTGTGAGAAACTTCACCTCTTTCACGAGCAGATGCCTACACTCCTTCAGAGGGCAACCAATATGGATCAGCGAAAATGTAGATGAATATAAACATCTAAAGAGTCAGCTAGGATTGACAGCATCCCCTGCTTAAAAGCCAATGTTGGTATTTTGGAAATAGTAATTATTCTATCAACTGATGCATGGCAAAGATTGGCAAATGAAGCAAGAGCTCACAATTGCTTTTTCTTACACATTCAGACGTGCTAATACAGCTAACTTACGTCATGTTACCTTTCAGCTTCTTGAACTGTTTTGTTACTCTTCTGCTTTTGTATGCTCCACTTGTGCGTTGCATAAGTATCACTTACTCAGTGAGGAGAAGGCAGGGGAGAGTGATGAACTTCCATTAAAATGGAAAACACAAGCCCAGAATACTCCATGCTAAGCATTGAGAGAAATTTGTTTTCTGATGAAAATAAAACAGACCCTTGAACTTAAAAGTCAATGACAGGAAAAAACACCACAATTTATAGCAGTAAAAGAAAGTTATTCAGGAGTCAATAATTTTTCAAAAGGATTAACAGAGCATATGCAGCATTATCCATAACGAGATAGGGTAAGTATAGGAAGCTCAATTTGCATGCTATTTGGATTCAACTGATATTTAAACTCTTGATATCTAAAGTGCTGTTGTTGTGACAGTAAAGGTAGAGGTCCTGTACAGCCTCTGAAAATTAATACAGTTCAGAGAAAATTGTAAAAATTGCAACCCTTTCATATCTAGTGGGATTTAAACTGTACAAGAAGGATGGTTTAGATGACTAAATTTCCATTTTCTATCACCAGGGCACAGGGGATGGCTAAAAAAAAAGCATTAAGGTAACTTTTTGAATTCAGATATGTCTGCCTCTAGGATTCAACAAGGAATTTAATGCCAAATGGAAAACAGTAGGTAAGCATGAAAGCTGAAGTAATTTATCACTGCTATCTTTTCAACAGATAAGCATTTCTTTGTTTGAACAAGTACACATTACAGTACATGAAAAGAAAAATGTTTTGGACAGCACAGCTTCCATAGGGCTTCTACATAATGAAATTTCAGAAAACATTCAGTATAAAAGTTTTGGTGCACAAAGAAGATTATTAATTTTCCTTCTGCATGACAAACAGATAAATACCTCTATGCTAAACACAATTTTAAAGCACCAAACACTATTCAGGTTCAGATTTTCAATGCTTCAGAAAGCACTAAAAAAGGTGCTCAAATTATTAATTTCTTGGCATATAAAGTTTAAAAAGGCCCAAACAATTCAATTGAAAACCAGTTTAGCTGATAGATAACAACAACTGTTTTTCTCTAGACTGCCACTTACAAACCCAACATTGAAACACCCTGATTTCTTTCCATCTCGTTCATCAGTACCAGTCATAATGATTCTGCAGACCCTCTTGCTGCAACACCACTATCTTGTGTTTGTGCTGTCAGCAGCAGGCATATCACCAATCTGTTTCACTTTTGGTCATCTCCGTGACTGATGGATCAGAATTTAGTGAACAGCTCTTTGGATGGTGCACATCCCATCCCAACTACTTCGGCTCAGCAAATCAAAGAAGAATAAAGAACTATACAGTCCTTTCTCCTCCTCAGATGCTTATGAGGGAAAAATAGCATTCCAATCACACAGAAAATATAGCTACCATGAATAAAAAGAAGTAGAAATAAAGGAGGTTGTATTTGTACCTATCAGGTAAAATTGAGGAGATTCTAATATCTAGTCAGATGGGTTTTGTAAGTGATAAAGACTACTGGAATCTAGAAGAATTAGTATTAGAGGAAATAAATTATTATTTTGATTTTTCTATTGTTTTCTCTTCTATATGATTAATGAAAGGCAGCCAGGTATCTATTGCATTTAGACTCTAATGCCAGATGTGACTGCTGATGCACTGATCCTACCAAAATGGAGAGGGGAAAAGAAGCTTTAAGCAGAATTAGAGTTTATAGCAAACCACAACCACTATACCCAATGTTTCCATCAACGTAACCAATCTGCAAAGAGACAGAAAGTAGGTTGCCCAATCAACCCCTTGCCTGCCACAGCTGATGGCTGTTGGAAAGAAAAGGAGAATTGAGTTCTCTTAAGACTGAATGCAAGCACATAAAATAAGGAAAAAAGAACTAGAAGACTGTCTTTAAACAGTCTATTGGCGAAGAAGAAAAGCCAACAGAAAGGATCCTAGAGGTTATTCTCTGTGTTGTTGAATCTTTGAAGAAACCAAAGAATTTACAGAGAAACAAAATATCTTTTGGAGCAGAAAATACCTTTCTACAATGGGAAGAAGGGAAGAATGGCTTGAAGCTAAATGTGGAGGCCAGATACAAACAAAGTTAACACAATGAGAGGACAGAGAAGCTGCAGTATGCACAATATCTTGTCCATATTATTTCCATGTTCTCAAAAGCAATGTCAAATCCACGTAGTTTAAAAAAAAAAGGAAAAATCTAGTCCAGGCTCACAGCCCCTGCCCGTCACATATGGTGCTAACTTCCCTTTTGCCCTGGGCCCCCAGAAACACTCAGCCCTGGTGTTCAACCTCGAGGGTAGAAGCAGATCTCTGAAGAAGACCATTCCTCTCCTAGTTCTTTAAAGACTTCTTGACTAGAGAACATATTTTCTGCACACTTCAAATCTTACAAGGATTCATATTTGAGCTTTCAGCTGATGGTTCCCAGAAGAGGCCCATTCAAAAAACTCAACTGATGCACTTGCAAATTTGTCATATGCTTCTTGACATTCACTACTTACAAATATGGTGAAGCTAGCTACGTTCTTCCACAAATGATGATCCCTTGCTCCTTTGGCCTAACATGACACAGTTCTGCACACCTGACCTGGCAAAGCCTGGCACAATGCCAAACCAGCCTGTAAAGAGGCCAGAGCAGTGCCATAAAGAAGCCTTCACCAAATGTCAATCTAGGAATGACAGGTGTATGTATATATCAATGGATGAATCTATAGCTAGGTCATACCCACACCAGAAGAAAGAATTTCCCAACAGTTTTTTCTCTTTCAGATTTTCAAAAGGACAATGGGAAAATTCATGTCTACTGAACTAGAGGCAAGGCAAAATGCAAGAAAGATGATGATGATGTGGCACAATGAGGTGACAAACAAGACAACAATAAGCCTGCAGCGTAAGAAAGTTATATAACCATTTTCTGAGTTGCCTGAACTTTCTGTACAACTCAGAAAAATACCTATACTCTACCAAGAGAGCATATTGCAGCAAGCCTCCTCACTGATTTAGGATGGTTGCATTTACCTTTCCTTATAAGCCATCAGAGAGACAACTGTACACTGTGTAAATACAGTTGGGACACGAATTAATTTCAAACCTATCACATAATCTGATGGGATTTCCCTGGAGATCTTCTAGCACTTTGCAGCACTGTGAGCCATTATTTCCATACTTATTGGAAATAACGTCTGAGCCCAGCCAAGGCACAATATTCCCACTGAGAGTTGTCACGACGGGAATGGAATTAATTCATATTGTCACTGGACATATCCAGGGTTTTTCTGGCATTACTACCATGTACCCCAAAATATATTTTATTTTAATCCATGACAATACAGTACACCATATAACATATAATTTGAGGTGTCCTAAATTTGGACATAGATTCCCTTTTACATCTAAAGACCGCAAGTCACATTTCCCTGTATTTACAGAAGCCTGATGCAGCTCCATCATCTTCAGTGGTCAAGTTCCTGGCCTACATCCCTGTGGAATCAGAACTGCATCTGTGACATAACAGAAGCATTCAAGATCCTTTTAAGATGCAATTTATTAGAGAGACAGACCCTAATCACAATGAGCTGTGATGCTGGCTGTCATATTTTAGAGGATGAGCAAGAAGTTACAGATTTTTTTTTTTGCAGTTAAATTAATTCACACTTGTTATGAAGTTACTTATCTACTTTAGGCATTCTCCATGTGGCTGCTGTCACCAGATGTGGACAGATCCATTTGTGCTTCACCATAAAACCAGACATGCTAGAATTTTTGGATGAACTGAAGACTCACCTATGTTAAAATCATTTTTAGATTTCCAAGCCATTCTCCAGAAAACTTTCACCAAATATTTCTGGTTTATTTTTGCAAGCAAATTTTCTCCATTTATAGTTGATCTCTTTTTCTTACCTGATTCATACAAGCATGCTTGTAACACTGCAATTTGTCACCACGGAAACAACTGTTCGGTCACCACATAGCTGATGTCACTGAATGAATCAAGTATGAAAATCATGGAAATTATTTTAAAATAACCCCAAAAACATCAAGCAAACAGCTTTCTAAACAAATTCAGTAACAATTTGGAACTACCCAGAAAGAAATTCAATTAAATAGGATGCTTTAGTTTCAGTTTTCAAAAATTTTCAGGGTTTTTTTAACTTTTTATGTTTCTCTATGGATGGCAGCTGCTGGGCAGAATCCTGCAAAATGGGTTCTAGCAGACCCATCTCACAGCCAGCACTACAGCTCACAATGAGATTGCTGCAGCTTCAAACTCATCTCTCCCAAAACTTTCACAGGAGGCTGAGACACAGCAATCTTCTCCCTGAGGGTGTGCTGAGACCTGACTTGTCCACTTAATTAGCCACTTAACCATTCTAGCAAAAGAGGCTGAACATGCAGCTGTCTGCAAACAGCCTACCATTGCCCAGCAGCTTTAAATATTATATATCTATATCTTTATCTATCTCCATTTTCCTGACAGAAATAACCGCAGGCCAGAAATCTTTTCAGCTGCTGTGCCCTACCCATGTGGATGCTACAGTGATGTCTATTTTATGGATCAATGTTGATTTTCATCCAGGATTCTGTAAAGCTTTGAGGCAAAAACCTTGGAAAGGGAAAGAGAGATACCATTTTATAATCCATGGCAGCCTTTTGGAGATTTACCCATAACTCAAGTACAAATCCAGAATAACCACACTTTTATTTAAATTGTATATTTCTGTATTTAGTAGGAAAGTAGATAAACTCATGTATTATTTTGGCTAACTTATAGATTTCTTATAGCTACTGGTAACACAGCTAGAAATGGCATTCCAAGGTGATTCTAATTTTAGCAATAATAATAAATCTTATTTGCCATATTAGTCTTAAAGTTCTATAATTTTGTCATATTTTGCATGAAAAGATAAGCTCAACTTTATCTCTCAAATTGTACCATTGATGCTGCCTTAGAAGCAGCCACTTTCATCACTATCACATGTAAAATCTCTGTGGGATTAAACTTTAGGAAACACTTTCACAAAAAATGAAGTGCCTCTAATTAAATGTAATTAATTTACTAGTGCCCTAGAATTGCAAGTATTAAAAAAATAATATAATCCTCGAGCATGTTTGCTTTGCATGTGATAAATGCTACAATCACTCTTTTCAGTGAAAATACAGAGGAAATAATATTAGGTGACAGCAAAGTTCATCGCAGCAGGTCAATTGAGATTGTCAGGATTCATTAGCATGTGTGTGACTGGTAAATAATTGAGTTAATTTTAGGCTGAGTGACATATTTAGAAAACTATGAATCACCTTATTTTGTGAATTTAATCAACCTTTGCTCTTCCCTGGATAATTCAGTGTACATCTGCAATATTAAGTTGGAATTGACTCTTCACTCTGTTGCCCTCACAAATGCTAGTGGTTTGCAAAATTTCAAAACCATCAGCTGTATTAAATGCTGGTCTCCAACAAGGATTTCAACACAAAGCACCATAACTACAAAGACAACAAAAGTTAAAAAAATAAACAAGCAAACAAACAAAAAAACCCCAAAAGAACTCCCCAGAAGCTGAAGAAGTTACTTTCTTCAACTGAAGTTTTAGCAAGATTTATGCTCGAATCTCTATTTGCTCTGTCTCTAAGAATAAAAATGCTAAAGTCCGCAAGATAGCAAAGCAGAACAATTATTTCCCTGGAAACTTTCCCAAAAAATAGCTTCTGTTTGAAAAATTTAGTCAATCCTCAAATGCTTCTTTGTGACACTCTGTTAGCCCAATTATCTCACATTACAAAACAAAAACATCGCACTGCATATGGATGTTCCAGCTTTGGCTCTGAAAAATGCTACTTTTAACAGCAGGAAACATCTTTTTTCAAAACTTAGCTTCATTTGGAAGTAAGTCACAACTCCTAGCTAAAGTGAGCTATTCATTTACTTTTCATTGCATGTCTTCTGATCTGTTAGAGGGTTTCTCTTCATTTCTGGAAGATATTCTATTAGCACTAGATTTGATATTGAACATGACAATATTTAGGTAACAGTGGGCTTTTCTGCGTAAAATTTGAGCTGTGATATGCACTAGCAAAAAGAGCAATTACTCATCAGTTTTGTAGTTTGAATATGCAAACAAGTTGCTTGTGGATTACTGGCAGCTACAGCTTGGGCTCTGACACTTAACTGTTACTAATACACAAAGCAATTAATGTAATTATAAATATGGGGGAAATATCAACACTATTTACACTAGTTAGTTATTAGGAGGTAAAATACTTTGTCAGCTGTAATACAATACAAATTGCTGCACAGCGTTCAATACAATCTTAACACGCATATATTCAGAGTATTACAGTTTATATTCTAGGTCTGTCCTCCAGGGATCAATTTATGATACTCTGCGCTGGGTATTTTATCTTGACAAAATAAGGATACTTTGTTCATGTGTAGCTACATTTGGCTATCAAACATTTTCTGTGCGGGCAGGATTCCAGATCCAGCCCTTGCACAGCAAACAGGGATACACATCGGGATGCATGGGAGGCATCATCAGTATCTACACAAAAAGCACCACACGAGTGTGCACCTGCCTCTCCAATTTGGAAACACTTTCCTCAAGCAAAAGCATAACAGAACCAACAGCAGATTTTATCCATTTTCTTCACTGTTGGCATTGGTTTCTTGAGTGTTCAAGATAAAAATCCCACTTGGACATTTACCATCTACTCCCCATGCATGTACGGGATGTAGCGACAGGCAGTGACTGCAGGGGAGATTTGGGAGGTCTACTGAAATTACCCCTGCAGGTGTCCATGTAACATGGACAAAACACACTCAGATAGGGGACTGCTGCTTTCTTCCATGCTCAAATTCATTAATCCATTTAAGCAGAAGAAGTGCTTTCATTTTCCTTCATTTTCTTGCACTTGGAATTAAACTCCTATTCAGAATTAATGGTGTTACAAACAGCAGCCAATCTTAAACAAGACTAATTCAAAGCTCCTTATTAGTGCTTTATTTTTTAAGTCTGACAGTTGTGTCACCCATTACCGACATCCTCAATTATTAATACCACATGTTACTGGGTAGCATATGGCATGTTTAGCAGCAGGACATGGCCATGACCATTCCAGTGAATTAGGAGAAGCTGCTCCCAGGTACCAAAGCAGTGTCCTTGTAATCACCTATCGTAAACACACATTTTCCTAGCTCTGTCAAAGGAGACAAACACTTGCAACACCATGCCAAGTCAGAAAAGCAAAATAACTTTGATAAAAGGGACAACACAGCAGAGGTGCCTATTACTAAAAACACAGTGTGCCTAGAGGGGGAAGCAAATTAAAAATTAACATGGAACTGCTAAAAGCTGACACTTTCCCTAACAAAAGCAAATTGCTACTGCCCAGTTCATAATGGCTGATGCACAGTCCTGCTTTATTTCCCAGCTGCTCCATGAGACTGATTCAAGCTCACTGAAAACAGTCCTTTTTGGATGCAGTCTCAAGTAAGAACAAGAACAGACCAAATATCTCACTCTAATTGATTAACAGTTCTGCTTAATATCATTATCAATGGTCTGGATAAGGGGATCAAGTGCACTCTGAGTCTCCTTGCAGAGGACACTAAGTTGGGTGGGAATGTTGATCTGCTGGAGGGCAGGAAGGCTCTGCAGAGGGATCTGGACAGGCTGGATTGATGGGCAAAGAACAATTGTATGAGGTTCAACAAGGCCAAGTCCTGGGTCCTGCTCTTGTATCACAACAACCCCATGCTACAGGCTTTGGGAAAAATGGTTTGGAAAGCTGCCTGGTGTAAAAGGACCTGGGGGTGCTGGTTGACAGCCAGCTGAACATAAGCCAGTAATGTGTCCAGAGAAACTTTTCTATCAAATCATGGTCGGGTAAGGGAGAAGTACTACTTCCCTGCTGGTTACAGAATAGAAGAACCATGCATTACTTTTGCCTGGTAACACTACTAAGCAAAAAGTCAGTTTGAAAGTATTTCCAAAGAGGTAAAATATTTGTGTTTTTAAGAAAGTTCAATACAGAATTCAGACTATTTCCTGACAGTTGGTATCTGGAAGTTCTTTGATCAGAATACCTTCTTTCACTTTATAGAAGACAAATTTGCTTAGTTGGTACACAGTATGTATTCAGTGTCCTCCTTCCAGACACCACATCTCAGCATGGTGTAAGTCACTCTGCACCTCTGGAGGGGTCTTGTGAGCCATACACGCCTTCAAGACTATCAGCCACCTCCCTGGCCCCTACAGGAGGGGACAGATAAAGGACTGCCTCCACAATGGGTGACTGCTGCCTGCTGTCACTCAACAGCAATGCCCATGCAGCAGTGCTGAGGGGCTTCATGCCAGGGCTTTGTTCCATGCACAGCCCTTCCAGATGAACTTCCCAGTTTCTGCCTGCTTGTCACATTTAATGTTACTTTCTGTGTTTAATGTTTCAGATTTGTCTGAAGTTTTTTAAAAAAAAGAAAAGTTGGAGCGTGCCAATTATTCCTCTGAGGTTTCAGAACACAAACTTTGCAGTTCTTCTGCTGTTTGGCACAGGCTGCCACAGATGGAAGACAGATATCTGTCCGCCAATGTTTAGAGAGGACCAGATTTTTTTGTTTAAAAATTTTTGCTGTTCAGCACTTACAGCCATACAATCAGACAGACCAGCTCTTCCCTCCATAACAAATGCATTCACAAAATGAACAGAGGAGACCATTGCCTGCACAGGATTCACACACCCAGAGATGTCTGGGGCGCACTGGGACTGCCTTGATGGATAGTTTTGGAAAGAAAGGGGCCAACTTTTTCTAGCCTGGCTTGAAAAGCTCTGAAACTCACATACCCTTCTACCGCAAGGGAGCTCATTTACTGACAAGGAAAACAAAGTTGTCCAGTAGCCTTTTCAGCAACATCAGCCAGGAAGGTTTGCTAATTTTGAGTCATTCCAACCCAAATATCTGAGGGAAGTTGCTGAATTGGTGTATTCTCTTGCTAAATCAGCTGTGTTCCCTTGCCAGCTGACGGCTGCCGACTTAGCCTGACCTGAAATACTCCAACTTCCTGCCCCCAAGTGTTACATCGCTCTCTGCTATCACACCTGATCTTTCACAAATGTTCCTGCACCTTCCAGGCTTGTCACAACAGCCCTTAAAGCATAAGCTGAAGCCAACTTGACACAACAGATTTCCTTTTTCTCTTGGAGACACGCATATGCCACAGAGACTGCAGTTCACCACCTATACACTTCAAGCACTCCTGAGCACGCCCAAGTGGGATAGCTGGGATAGCGCTTTTGCAAACTGGGCAGCACTGCTGCTTCCTTTTCTTCACCTTCTTTTTTTAATTTTTTCCCCCCTTTTAAATTAAAAAGTTGGCTAAAGCAAGTCTGTTTGAGGTTAAGTTCCTAATTTATGCTCAGTGAGCTGTCTTCTGCTGTGTCCAAAACTGGCACAGAAACATTGTCGAGTTTTCCTGGAACCCCTATGCACAGCCTAGAAAATGAAGCTTTCTCTTCTGCTTCAGCATCCCTGGAGCCTGAATACTTCAAGGATTAAGGATTTCTTGCTTATGCAGAAGGGTGGTGCCTGCATGACTGTGTGCATGCAAGGAGAAGTTTTCAGGAGCAGCAGAAAGCAAGCTATGTCACAAAGTCCTGCAGTGCCCACTCCTTTCTTCCTTTCTGCGTGACATCTTGGGGAAAATTCAGGGAGAAATGAATGCTGAAAAACAACAGGCACTGGGCAGTGTCCGGTGAAAAGCAGGTAAACCTGCTACCCCAGAGACAAGGGCATGGCTGGCAGGAGGGGAGAATCCAGACAGCTGGTTCGCTCCCAGCTGGGGATTAAGAAGTCACAGGTGAACCAAGGCCACGTGCCTTACTAATAGCAGCAGTTTCCTGCTCAAAATTAGGAGCAGGTTCACACATTTGTTCTCCAGTTGGGTTCAGACGTAATCTGCAACACAGATGTTCACAGGGCACAAAGGGGACACCAAGCAGAGCTGGCTGCAAAAGAAAATTTACAGGAATGACAGCAAGCTGCCTTTTACAGCAGGCTCTCTAGAGAGGCAGTAAAAGGGAAGCTCATGCCGCTATGATTTTTTTTCCTGAAACTCCTCCTTGTGTAAGGTCTCACTACAGCTAATCTCCAGAGACTGCAAATGAATTAAGAAGAGGAGAAAACACAGGAAAGCAAAATAAGAAAGCAAAGTAGAAAACAAAGAAGAACAAATGAGAGTGAAGAAATGTATCACAAAAGAGAGCAGTAAGGGCATACCAAGAGATACGAGAAATATTAGGAAAATGTAAACATCAGAAACATTGATCTTTTGCACAAACTCTGAAAGGATGATTAGACATGGGATCTTTTGACAGGCCTGGACACAGGTCTGAACATACAGGAGCTCTAGTAGTAGGATACAAGGTGATCCAGGCAGGTACCTGACCCAATACATAAATTGGAGACAATGGTTCTTCTCCAGCTTTTGCTAAATATCTTGGGACATACAGGTGAAGCACACTATGAAGATATGTTGCATTCAAATTCTTACAGAATAAGCAACTTAGTGCAAAAATCCATTTTTGTGAATTTCATGCATAAGCATTTAACCTCTCCCTATTTTTAAATCTCTTCAAAGTTTCTCACAGAGATTAAGGTACGTCCAGCTGTTACATCCAGTATTCAAGAAACCTTTCACTTCTTCAAACTGAACTGAATCTCAAAAAAATTGCCTAGGTCTATGAACTCTTTGGAAAGAATAAGAACTTCTAAATCTTCTCTCATTTAACTTTCTCCATTGCTAGGAGTTCAGCAGAGATTCAAGACCCATAAAGTGTGACCTGACTTTTAAAAAAGAAATCACCTGAAAACTGCTTTGTTATATGCAAGAATGTATTTCTGAAATTGTCTGAATATTTTCTGTAAATGATTGAAGTGAGATGTGAGCATCACTGAAACACCTAAGAAGAAAATTTCCAGGAACTTCAAGGTACTCAAGTTTTCAACCTTTATGGTCATTTCCTTCCCATATTTAGTTATATTCATACCTTTACTACTTTCAACACTTGCAAAAAAGCTCCAAAGGAAACACAGATGTAAAGCCAGATGAAGCACAGCCTCAAGTATGGAGGGATCAAGAGCAGAGCCACTTCCTCTCACTGATTTTACCTTCAAAACTTCTTACTTACTTGCAGAGACTCACCTTTTTGTTCACTCTGAAGTTAAGTTTGTGGGTTTGGCTAAACATTAATCTCTGAGCAACTGTGAACATCATACCCTTCCAAATTTCTGTCCTACAATAACCATGTGTTATTGAAAATTCAGCCTGCAAAGATCCATCACGCTGTCCCGTTCACAGCAACCGAGATTTATCAAGAACCATAAGAAGCTCAGCATTAAACTGTCAACAAAACTCACACGGTCCAAACCATCCAACACAAAGCATGAATGTGTCCATGACATGTACCTATTTATTGCAGACAGTTTCCGAGGTCCAAGAAGCATACAATCTTGAAGAACTGCTTCAAGTTCAGAATCCAAGATCTGATAAAAAAGATTATATATATTTAAAGTCATTAAAAGTATATAGCTTAAGCATACAAAGTAAAAAAAAAAAAAATATTCTGCAAAATTACTACTGAGAAACGAGGCTATGAGCCAGCCCTTCTGAAGCTGTGCATCACCTGAGAAATGTGGGTGATAACAGCGATGGCATGGTAATTCATAGCACATTACATTTAAGGTATATAATATTGTATAGATTCTTAAGCAACTTCTACACGAGTTCAAATTTAGACGAAAAATTAAAAAAACCCCAATATTTTCAAATAGTAATTTTCCTACAACCATTTGCAATGAAAAGAAAAAAACCAACATACTGAGTATGAAAAACTGCCAGTGGCATATCAGAAAATATAAATTATTTAGGAAACCACAAGCATCCTTATGTACATTTAAGCAGTATTCCGCCTTTAGCTTGCATCAAAACAGCAACATGAATAGAGAAACCACATGAAAAATCAAGGGTATCCTTAAGTGCATTATTCCTTTAATGTCCAAAAATGCTGAACATGGCAGTTCTGTTACAGGTGTGAAATTCTGGATGTACATTCTTGTAAGAATACATACAACATCTAATCACAATTAGTCCCAGAGTCTCTGTAAATTTTCCTGGTGATTCTCACAGAGTGACCCTGAGCATAATGTATTTATTAAATCTGATTTGCTTAACAAAGCAAAAAGGTAGAAGATGCAGCAGTAGAAAGAAACAGGCTCAGCAGACTAAGGAAAGACACAAAGGAGAAAAAAAAAAAAGAAAAGGAAAAATGGGAAGAACATTCATGTGTCCAAATGCACTTGGTCTGATCTCTGTTCTGCATAATCACCATCATTAATACTTGCTCTACTGAGCATTTCGGTGGCGCTATTGGCAACCTGGCATTCTGCAACAAGATATACCCTTTCACATAGGACTGACACACAGCCACAGCTCTTAAAGATAATTAAGAGCCCATATTAGAAAAAGTCTTGTCTCTTTTCCTTCCATAGAGTTTTTCTTGAGCTTTCCACAGCAGCTGTGCTAGTGGTACCCACCACATGATTCCCAGCGAAGGCAAAGAGAATCAGCTATAGAATTGTCTACGCCCACTACGCATCAATGGTCACCTGGCTGGGAGCACCTATGTGTCCCAGCTGAAGAGCAGACATCTGCTTCTCCAAAGGATCAGCCCACCCAAGGAGTCCTGGACTCCCTTTGTTCCCTTCTATGAGCTGGTAATTTTCAAGCAGAGATGAAATGTAAATATCAGCATGGATAATTATTTCACTGCTCATTTTTTGCAAGATAATCAGACAGAAAGATAAGACTCACTCTGAGGAACAGAAGCAGTAGAAATTTTTATCCAGCAACAGCATGAAAGATTCTGCCAATTCTTCTTACAAAAGCAACAGTTCGTTGATTTGTAGCTGCTGCCTACTTTCATGTGCAAGAACAACAGAAATCGCTCACTGGTCTTCTCTACATATTTTCAGGCAATCACTACAAACATGACAACTTCTAGGATGATTTATTCTATGCACTGTGTAGCCATTCCTGCTGTTGATGTCAGCTGCAGACAAGCCAGGCACAGAAGCTCAGATTCAATCATACAGGCACGAGTAACATCACTACATCTCCACCCTTTGCACCTCCTACTCAATTCCCCAAAAGAGATTTCCACAATAATGCATAATCACAAAAAGAATGTCATTAAAGTGAAGCTCAGCAAAATACCAGCTCTAAAATGAGTGGGAGCTACTTATTAGATAACATCAATAACAATCTGCAAGATCAGAAGGTAGCCAATGTTTACCCTCTATTTTCTATGGTAATGTCATCCTTAATTTCCTACAGTAATGTCCTTCCTTTTTTCTACTTCTTCATCAGTTAGCCTTTAACAACTTTTTCCACGCAGAATCACAGAAAACCTCCAGTTGGAAGGCACCCAAGAATCACTGAGTCCAGCTCTGTGCTCCTTGCAGGACTACCTAAAACTAGGCCAAATGACTACAGACACACTCTGAATTCTGACAAGCTTGGTGCCGTGACTATTTCCTTCGGGAGCCCGCTCCAGTGACTGACCACCCACTCAGCCAAGTGACTTTTCATAATGCCCAGTCTGAACTTTCCTGCAACTCCATTCCATGTCCTTGTGCCCTGTCACTGGTCCCTGGGGAAAGGAGATCAGCATCTCCACCTCTGCTGGCCTCTCTGGACACATCCCCTAAGCTATATTTTCCCTCTTATTTATCCCCTTCATTTCTTACCCAATTTAAGACTGCCCATTTTACCTTCACTTGCAAGACCACTGCAGCTGACAACAAGCACTCATCTTACCACATCTTGACAGGAATTACCACCCATCAGCTGTAGCACATCAACCACCCAAATGTATGCTGTTCCCTGGCTGAAATATCTTCAGCCAAGTGACCCTGGCAATAGGTAGAGATTCCAGGGACTGAACTGTCAGGTCCCACAAAACTTGCGTCATAAAGGTAACCTTCACACTGACCAGGCGTAAAACCCTACTAATTCGATAATGCATGAAACTATATTTCTCAAAGACACATTTCAGGGGATTGTTGACCTGAGAATTTCTTATGACATATTTACAGAGAAATGTTACGAATTATTGCATGGCTGAGATAGCTCTGTGACAGAATGTTTGCAACCAAAGATAAGAACAATTGTGTCAAGTACAAGCATACAATTTGCTGTGCATAATATTAGCAGGGTTTATTTTAGAATTGACCACCCACCTGACTGTTCCAAAAAACCTCCTGGAGTTGCTACAAGATGCCAGAGAAAGTTTTTACTTGTAGCAGACTTTCTGTCTTTAATAACACCAGCTGTCGCTTTTGCAAACACATTAGGCCCTTCACAGTTATCCCATATTCTGCAAACACCAAAAAACCCCAAACTCTCCCACAGTTATTAACATCTGCTTCACTTACTGATTCTGACAAACTGAAGGACAAAGGCATGATTTAACAGATTGCTCCGCATAAAGCAGCTATGCGGTCCACAGAAGGATTCATCAAATGCCCCCGTCAGAGAGCTTTACAAAGCACAGCTTAATGAACGTATGCAAATTGCTATAATATATAAAATGCCTGATACCACTTCAACAAGTAACATGCCTATGAAATCTATGGAGAATGTAAGATAGATCAATCTAATTTGTCTTTGAAATAAAGTGATTTGGTTTCCTCCAGATAATTTCAATCTTTTTTTTTCTTTAATGCCCTGAAGCACACATTACATACAAAGAACTACTGCTTTAGGCACTGGAAGATGTGATTATTCAATAGAAAAAACATGTAGCAAGAGACAGACTGGAAGCACACTGGTACTCTTCAATATTTTCCTTCAATGTTTTGACATGCTGGCACTTTTAAAAATTGTTTTTTCCAAGCCTTGTTGCATTTAAACAGCCCCTATTTTTTTCTGCTGTTGCTTGATGTGAGGTTGAAGCCTGAATGCAAGTCAGGCTGATATTTACAGCACGAGAAAATGCTCAGATATGAAAGTGCACCAGAAAACAACATGCATCCAGGACAATAGGATGATTGCTGCTGCTTCTGTTTTCAACATTATTGATCTAGAAATCTGATCTTTTTTTTTTCCCATCAAGATAAGGGAAGAACAGCTTATGAGCTAAAATTATTTTTGATAGAAAAAAATCAACATTTTCTTGAGGTTTATCCCTCCTGAGAACTGAAAGGTCTTTTCACCATATGACTTGAAAAAAAATATATAAAAATACACTTGTGTTTTGTCAAAGAAGCTAAAACCCCCAATCACCATTTAAGAACTTTGTGGAAAAATAAACAGAGCTTCTCTAATTTTTTTTTACTTTGGAAAAAAAACACATGAAAAAGAACACAGCACAACATGTGTGCATCAGAAACTAGAAGATGCAAAATTCCTAGATCTTGGCTTTACCACTTACATTTAAGGCCAGGCAGGTGTGAGAGAGAAAGAGGACTGTGAAGTAACACAATTATCTTTGTTTCTGGTGCTGGGACCATAAAAGGAAAACAAACACCAGGTAACACTTTCTTGGGTGGCTCTTGGTTATGTTACATTAGGAGAATTCCCAGTGTAGTAGTCTAACAGATAAACAGTTTCAACTCTTACTTTATATGTCACAGAATGATAGAATCACTTAGGCTGTAAAAGACCTCTGACATCATCAAGTCCAACCATTAACTCAGCACTGTCAAGGCCATCACTAAATCATGTGCCTAACCACCACATCTACGTGACTTTTAAATACTCCCAGGGCTGGTGACCCAACCACTTGACTGGGCAGCTTGTTCCAATGTCTGACCATCCTTTCGCTGAAGAAATTTTTCTTCATATCCCATCTAAACTTCCCCTGGCACAACTTGAGGCCATTTCCTCTCGTTTTATTGCTTGTAACCTGGGAGAGGAGAACAACTCCCACCAGTTTGCAACTTCCTTTCAAGTAGAGAAGGGTAAGGTCCTCGTAGGCTTCCTTTTCTTGAGGCTAAACAATTTCAGTTTCCTCAACCGCTCCTCACAAGACTTGTGCACTAGGTCCTTTGTGCATTAGATGTTTTTGTTAAAACAGAAGTAATTGCTGTTACTGTCAAAGCTAGACACAAATTTTGCTCAGTGCCTCAGGCAAAATGACCAAGATGAGCAGTACTTGGTGCAGGATTCTCAAATCTCTCTATCATGGGACCACAGTTTCTACACTGAGAATTAACTAAATTGTAAAATAAGAGTCCAAGTTGGAATACCATGTCAGAAATGTATTGTGATCTCCTCCTTTTAAAGGCACTAACTTGTAAAATTCTTTCCATTCTGTTACACTAAATATTCAGTATGTGCCAGGCACCGTGTAAAAAGCTTTTATTTCTGTGCAAATGAATATACATTAGAGTGAGTGTTTGTAACATTTTTCTAGATTTGGGTTTCTATAACTGGCAATTAAGGGGTGATATCTTTAACACTATGTATCACTTCTGCATGCCAGTATCACTTCTAGATGCCAGTTAGCAATATTGAACAAAGCAGGCAGTTCTCATTTTTATGTCTTTTGCTTTTGTATTCAGATTTGGTCTTCCAGCTTTCTATTCAGTCAAACACTAAAATCAGGGAATAAATGAACATGACAAGCTTTCCTTTATTATACCTCATTTCTCGAAATAACTCTTTCAGCTTTCTTTCAGCTTCCATCATTACCATCCCTATTTTAAATTTGTTCTTTTTAACATAAATCTGCAAGTACAGAAAAATCTCTCCCATTTTGACTATGCATCAAGGCCAACAGATTCACAGCTGATATAGGTAATAATGGCAAATTAAGGAAGTTCCATGTCACACCTCCTCTCTTATCTCCTGAACCTATATAAAATTATACTAATTATCATAAGTAAAATTAAAGCTTCCAACTTTTCCCTGAAATAGAGAGAAAATTATTATTCTTAGGAGTCAATCCTCTTATAGCTCCCTTAAGATGCAACATTCAATAGATTTTAGGGTACAAAAAGAGCCTCTTTTATAGATTCCAGATTCAGTATAAGAAAACAGCTTCAATAAAGTATATTAACCTGTTGACCATAACTGACAAAATTACAGTCACACTGTGTGCTACATAATAATGCATGAAAACATTTTTTTAACTTGTTACTTTATGGTGGGTTGTTGGGGTTCTGTTTTTTTTTTTTTTTTTTTTTTTGGAAAANTTTTTCTTCAGGAACAGCAGCAATTAAAATCAGGATGTACTGCTTTAAAAAAATAGGTGGGAAACAGAGTCAGTCCACCCCGTCCCACATCCCTACCCACTGACAGATTCCTGCCATCCATTGCAGTGAGGATATTAACCCATCACTGTTATGGACAAACTACCTATGCTGGCCAGCAGCACAATCAGTAACAGCAAATGGTTCTGGGACAATCCTGAACTGACAGTGAAGTAGATGAGAAAGTGCAATCCTTGATTTGACAAGCTCCTTGGCAAGCTAGTACAAACCATGTTTCCTGTTAAAAAAGAAAAATGAGGAAGAAAAAAAAAAGAAGTTTTTTATATAGAAGACCTTTTTCCACTCAAAGAAAGCAAATTTCCAGTGCCTGAAAATGCCCTCTTTCCCTGGCCTGTGGGAAAATACAAGACAGGACTCACTGCTCTGAAGTATGTCTCAAAAGTAGCATCCTAAGACTCCCAACCTGAAATACTTCTGTGGAAGTATTGAGTGACATTACTCAACACTTCTGAAGGGAAGGGTCCCCACCTGCCCTGACAAAGGCAGGTGAGGCACACAACACAGCCACTGCTTTTGGTTTGACAATGCAGAGCCTAAACCACCTTCCTCCATCTCTACAGAGTGTCTGAGATACAAAGAAATGTGCTGCTGTCACTGCAGTCTAGAGGTTGGAATAGAAATTTCATAAGGAAATACATACCCTTTTGTTTTAAAAGCAGGGCAGGAGCACTGCACTCTTCATAGCAGTGAAAGACTGGTTAAACAGCTGAATGCAATAGATACAATAAACCTCCAACCCTTTACCTTTCTAATTAAAGTGACAACTCTTGGAAACCCCTGTTCAAATCACCCTAAGGAATGTATAAAAGGGTTCCAGTGAGCTCAACACAGGTAATATTTTTTACAAGACTTATGAGGACAACATGAATAAATTCAGTATGACCATGACATTCATTTGTCCTGGAAAGTCCTTAAACGCTAGTACCATAACACCTGAAGATTAAGATACCCCTATTTCCTACATAAAAGGAGGAATCACTCAGAAATATCCACCAGTAACATCCTGTCTTAGAAACCACGGGTAAGTCAAAAAATCCATAGGAGAAACAAGAGGACCATCAAGTCCTCCTTGAAATAAACACCTATTATAATGTGGGCCAGATGCCATTCACAGCTGTTTGCTTACATTACTTGAAAGAAAGAAAAGGATAAAGTTCCCTTGTGTCACAGAAACAAACACAGAAGATGGAGCTGAGAAGAGGAGCAAGATCAAACAACTTGAGAGGAGTCTAGGAAGTCTTCCTAGCCAGTCACTCATGCCTGCTGTTAGAAAAGGAGGCCAGGCACCAAGATGTCATTCTCTGAAAAGTCAGATCCAATGAGGAATAGCTTATCAAGATAAGAATAATTAGCAGGCAGACTAGTGGCAGAATTAGTTCACCATGGTGATGATAAAACAGTATTAGGAAAGCAGAACAATTTTAAGAAAAGGCAGCTAAAAATACCTGCCTAGCACACACTTCTCCAAGTCCTTCTCATCTCCAGTATGCTGATGCTTCAAAGTTAGCTGTCCCAACAGACAGCCCTGTACTCTGTCTGCCAGTGTCACGATGACTTATAGCACGCTGTGGTAGGCTGGCAGTCTCTGAGGATTGTGTGTCTCTGTGAGTGATGAGGATAGCTGCATTTTGTTCCAGTTCCTGTGAAATAGGAGCAGAACCCACTGACTAGCAAGCTTTCAGCACAGGCTTCAGCTGGGAAAAGGCTGGGTACAGTGCTTGGGCTGCAGTACTGAAGGAATACACTCCTCAGAAGGATGAACTGGGTCTTGTCCAGGTTTCTGCTCATGCTTTGCCCAGGAGGACTGACAACACAGTGTCTTTTCCATAGAGACACATGCACCCCACACCAGTCCTTCCCAGCATCACCAACAAAAGACCAAGACCAAAGTCCCATATGTTTTTCAGGAAGAGACATGCCAAACTCCAAGGGTTTGCCAACAAGAAGGAAATTCTTGTATTGACCTTGGACTGCAGCCTTCTGGCAGCTTTTGATAACCAGCAGAAGCCACTAACCACTGTATTAAACATGAAAGAAGTGATAGTGTAGACACATGAGCAGTGGCCAGTCTGCTGTTTAGCTCTTTTGGTAACACTATGACTTCATATTGCATGCCTGGCTGGTTTTCTTTCAATCCCTGTAAATGCCTCTATGCAGTCTCATAAAAACTTCCGTCAATTTACCAAATTCTCTCTTCAAGTTATTTTGTTTTTCCTCTCAACTAGTGCACTTGAGTTTATTCCATAACTTCACCCTCTTGGGATGTTTGAAAAATTTCTGTTAATGTTCAGTCTAAATTCATTCAGGACTAATTAATAAAAATATTATCTTGAGCAGTTATTATCCCTCAATTTCAAGAGCTCTCCTCCTTTTCTGGTGTTTGCCCTCCAAAGGAATTTAGTAAAAAGGTTTTATTTCCTGGACATTATATACAAGTTATTAGGAATGGAGGCTTAGCATATTTTGTCAGAAAGTCTGACAGAAGGTAACCAACCACTGGGAAAACTTATTTAACTTTTTTTTTTTTTTTAAACTAATGAAGAAAAGGCAGATGCTGATTTCTTTTCCTAGTTACTCCAGTAACAGGAGTCGTTCCAGTACAGGAATGGTTGAACCTGTATGGAGAGCAATCCATAACCTGTGGCTCTTACAGAGGTAAGAACTGCATCTGAGCAGGCCCAGGGCTGCAGTGAGGATTGTGAGCACTAAGCTGTCAGCAGGGCAGAAATACCTGATAGAGAAGGGAAGAGCAATTGGCATCTGTCATGTAAGAGCCGTTTTTCAGAGGCCTTTGAAAATGAAAGGCATGGATCACAGATTTCCTTTAGCCCAAAGAAACTTTAAAACCAATATATCTGGCATCTAGACTCATACTCTCTGGGTAAATGCTGTACCCGCTTCAGTTCCGACTGGACACAGAGAAGATGTTCCGTGGGAGGGTGACTGGTCTCTGGAACAGGCTCCCCAGGGAAGTAGTTCCAACAGTGAGCCTGTTGGAGCTCAAGGTGCATCTCGAGGATGCTCTGAGTCGTATGGTTTAGTTTTAGGCTGTCCTGCAAGGAGGAGAGAGTTGGGCTCGATGGTCCTTAGGGGTGCCTTTCGGCTGGAGATATTCTGTGATTCTATGCCTATGCAAAAGGCAATTTCATCCACCCCATTATTCAATGCAACCATCGTACCTGTGTGTCAAATTCAATGCCATTCAACTGTGTTAGGAACAGTCTCAGGACATACAGTGCATCAAACCACTCTGCTGCTGTCTTGAAGCTGAGGTGGCATTGCCACAGCCAACACTGACTCCGCTCACTTCTTGAACCACAGTGTCCAAACATCCCTGTATTTAAATACCCAAGGAAGTCAGGTCCAGGACAGAGACCTTAGGCAGAGAGAAATACATACCTCTAACACTCAATTCCTCTCATCCTAAATGTGGATACCTAAAACAGCTTAGATTAATTGCATGCAGCTATAGGGTCCAATGATCATAAAAGGAGTCTAGGGAAAGTAGCTTTGATGTAGGCACTTACGCTGTAGATAAGAAAGTTGAGACAAATCTTATGACTGAAGTCTGCCTCAGGAGAGCTGGCATTCAGACAGATCTGAAGGCACAAACACTGGTTCAAAGGATGGGTTTTCAATGACATCATGATCTAATCTGTAAGTCTTTATTCAGTCCTTCCTTTTCTATTTGAATACTAAATAGAACGATTTAAGATTTGGCTCAATGATAGCAATAAAAGTCATCAGGAAGGCTGATTTATAGGAAAATATTAAAATAACTAAATATGTATAGCTTGACTAAAGCCACTGAGGGGAAAGGGAAATATGATAATTATCTACAAGCTCTGAAAAGATACACACACTAAAGATTTTTTTAATAGGGTTTCTCAGGAAAATATAGCTAAGAATAATGTGATTATATCGAGCAAAGTAAAGTTTAGGCTGACAGGGAAAAATTCTTATAATGAAGTGTATTCTATTGTAGAATAATTTTCCAAAGGAAATTGGCTGAAGTCCAATCACGTCACAAAGCCTGTCCATGGCTGGACAAAGATCTGGAGAGTACAACCCTGGTGCAAGATGGACTACATGACTCAACAGGACTTTTTCATTTTTAAATTCCTATTATTATGCTGTATTAAATAATCCAATAAGTCTAAGGGAACAGGGAAATAGGCTTAGCAACAATTGCACAGCTGTTTCTTCTTCAAGGTCTGCAGGCTGCAATCAGTGCAAGACACACTGATTGCACAGAGGGAGGAAACATCTGTATGTGGTCAGAGCACTGTGTTAATTCAGGGCTTCAAAGTTACATGCCTGATGTCCCCTTTTCCCCCTTCTTAATACAATAACATTGCCAGAAGAATCGACCCTGTGTTGTAAATGTATCAATCATGATTTTTGCTGCACCAGCTACTCATAATTAGTTTAAGCTTTCTTGATCTCAGATGCCAACTGGTGTTAAACAAAACACAAAAAATACATAGCCTGTGGGCATATATTTCCACAAAAATAATCTTGCCACATGTTGATCTACAAGGAGTTGGGCAACAATGTTTTCTTAAAGTTGGGATATTCATTTTTAAAGCCAGGCAATATTTCACTCATTATTTTTGAAGAGGATATAAATAAAATCTCTTGTTGAGAGTCCGTGCTAACACATAGTCTGTTTTCTCTTACAGTTAAGCCATAAGTAACAGAAGCCTTCTTAAGTAATGACTATTCAATTTAACTGTGGATTTGATTTCTCTCTCTAGAAAATACTGGTGTATATATACATAAAAATATCTTTTCTGAAGAAAGTGCATTCAAGTGTAACATTAGCTTTCCATGACGGATTTCAACTTCAGTTTTCCCACTGCAGTCGCACCCTGTGATGCTGACCAAACCCCTGTACCCACTTCATGGGAGAGGTCTGAGACTTCAGAGAATCTAGTTAGGATGTATAGCAGGAAACAACTTTCCTAAAGAAAAAAAAATTACATGAACATCATCTGAAGAATAAATCTGCATACCATAGGGTCTTTTGTTATGTTTTGTTTTATTTTTTGTCATGAGGGGTTTTTTGCCTCAAGTGCTCAATTAAGCATACAACAGCAGAGGCAGGATTTATGTTTTTCAAAGAAGGAATATTAATGGAAATCTATGTCTGCATAACAAAGCAGTGATCAACAGCTCACAGTTTACACCACTCATTCTGAATTATTCACGTTATTTCTCCCTGATTTCTTTCCTTTTTCCAATCAACTTCCCAAATGAGAATCCAAATTAATATTTTCCTACTTTCTTACCCTTGTCAAAGGAGTTAGGAAAAAGCAAATATTAGATTTTTATCGTACACAATCCTTCTAAATGCTTCTATGTGTGAGATTTTTTTATTCTCTCATTTTAAGATAACACTCAACATAAAGCATGGGCCACCCTTTAACCGATGCAGCTGCTAATTCCTACTCCTGGGGACAGAGCTACAGCAACAAGGTGGCAGCTGTGACCCTGCAGTCTACCTGCCCCTTGCCTCAGTGGAAGGAACCCACTGCTTGTAATGGGTCTGAACGTGGGCCAAGAGAAAAACTGGCTGCTGCATTACAGTTCAAAGGGGTTGGGCACAGGGTTCTAAGAGCAGCCTGGGATGTGCAGACGATGGAAGATGGAGAAGGGGAAAGCACTGGGGCCCAAGGACAGGTCGGGGGACTGCACAGGTGTGGGAACATGACCAGGCAGTGGCCAGGGATAGGAAAAAGAGCAGACAGGGAATGGGCCTATATGAAGCAGCATTTTATCATCTCCAAATGATCACGAGGCAGAAGACACTACCTACCAGGATACCCTGAGAATGTGATGAACTCATTTTATCCTGCAGCTTTCTAGGCAACCTGGGCAGAGCTCTGTATGTAAATCCAGCAACAAAGTCTCTGCTGCTGCCCTTGGGCTTGTTTTCTGTGTGATGTCTAAGCAAAGCAAAAACAAAAAACAAATAGCAAGACCTGAATACGATGAGACAGAGGAATGGAAAAGCTGATTAAAGCATTTTCAAAATGCCACACAGAGGAACAGATGAAGGAAGAAGTGGAATGACTCTAGTTTACTGCTGTGCACTTACTGTAACACTCAGCATTAGGTACCAGAAGTTTTTGAGGTCATTGATTCAGTGTGCTCACTTTTAGGGTACCAAAACTGATATGAAGTCCTACCACAAGCTCGGATTATTATGTCAAAGGTAATGGAAACAATAAACTGAATGGGGAAAAAACCCAAAACCAAACAACAATTCTCCACACCCCCCCAAAAAAAGCCCCACAAACAAAAAGCCATAAAAAAACCATTCTACCAACCAACTAAACAAATACCTGCTATACCAAACCACTTTTATTCAACTGAAAATAGTAACTTGAAGGCTAGAAAAAGCATTTGGAGGCTTGGGATTTTGTATGTTAATAGTCTTAATTCAGCAGGATATCTAGAGGATCAGGTGGTGAAATAGGAAGGAAGAAACTGGACAGAAATAAAAAGCATGCAACAGTTGTCCTTGATTTAGGGTAAGCAAAAGGAAATCATCTCGGCTGGAGAAAGTAGGGAAGGCTCCAAATCAAAGGTGCACTTTTCATCTTCAAATTACTTCCCACCCCCTCACACCCACAGTGAGAGAAGTTGTGGAAAATTAAACTGCATGAAGATTGACAGGGAAAAGCTTTCCTTTTTCTTAAAATCTTCCAACTTGACAGCCTGCATTCTGAGTTTTAGGATTAAATTGCAATCAATAGCACCCCCCTTGTTTTGTTTTGAGATGCACATTTTAACCTACTGTCCTAAGGACTCTTTCAAGGTTTTGTTTGCATGGTTTTGAGTTTGGGGGATAAAGGAGACAAAAGGGAGCACAAGAGGATAATAATCTTTACAAAGTAGTCACAAATATCTCTGCAGCGTGCCCCAGGAATTGTTAGGGACTACTTCAGCTCTGTGCAGTAGGTGACACATTCGTATCCTTGTAAAGCCAAAATACTCCTGGGCTTCCCCTCCACTTTGTAAAATATTGAGCTAACATAACAATTATAGGGTATTTTCAAATTAGGAACATTTACAAAAGACTACCAAAATTGGCTTGGCATTCTGAATTAGAAGAAAAGACTAATCTGATTACAAATGAGATTCTTAGATAACTACATACAGAAATCCAGTAAGTTTATATGCATTGATTGTTGCCACAATGTTGAAGTGTCTGTGAGTGCAATTGCATTACCCAATTAAGGCCCAAATTGTAAAATTTATTCATGCAGTGCAGGCATATCATATTTCAAAATTGCTCCAATCAGTTAGATAACACTCCCTGTCTGCACAGGAAGCCATTCAACAGTTTTAAGACAAAAATCTTTCCAGTTTTTCTTTAGATCACAGAGTGGGTAGGATTTTTTCAGCTTAAGCCTTCCTAAGACAAAGAGAACTAAATATTGAAAGCACTGTACAAATTTTGTAATTCAGAAAATGGGAGTTTAGAAGCACATGTCTCACAACTTCATCAATAGTGAAGGCCTAAGTTCTTTAACTACCACAGGTTCTTTCACCACCATCCCACATTCAATCTTAAAATACCACCTCACAGTTCTCCTGCATTAGATCCCTCTACAAGTTCAGGCGAAGGGAGAACAGTTGTGCACAAACTCTGAATTTTAAGATACAAGTAATTGATAAAGATTAATAATAAATACAAAAGAGTAAAGGGTCCTGTCTCTCACTTAGGGAAGAAAGGCACACCCTGGCACACCAGCTTTTTAAGGATTTACAACCCAAGCAAAGGATCACAAGGTCTGCCGGCTACACGGTGTTTTCGCATGACTGAAAGAGATTTTCTTGCCACTAACAGCACCAGTTTAAATTTTAATGGAGCTGTTCTGAAGAAAAATAATTAACATATGGTTGACTTCCCATATATTAGAGAAAACAATAATAGTAACCAAATCAGTATCTTCTGTATAATTTCATCTGTCTTGGTCATGATGAGCTGTTCATCTGACTCATCTCACAGACATGCATGACATAATGAGAACAAACACAAATCGTTTGCAAAGTCAAAGATTAGATTTCACCTAAGACAGAGGAAATAGGACCATACTATAAGGGACTAGCTAGGAAGCAGCAGCCAGCCAACCATTAGTTCTTTGAGTCCCAGAAAATCCCTGACAGGTGGTTAATTGATAACAGTGTATCACAAGGCAATCTCTACGCTTTCAGCTTGATTGCTAGGCTTCAAGTGAGGGCACATAATCTTGGCTTTTCACAGTGCCTCAGTTTAAGGTGTCACTCTGAACACTTGGTTTACAAGCCCTTCGTACCTGCAGAGTTAATTTCTTACAGGAAATTTTTATCTGCTGCAAAGGGGGCTCAAAGCAATCTCAAGCTGTGGCAGTGCCATCGAGGACTTCTTGGGATGTGATGTCCTACCAATTATGGCCACCAGCACAACACTAGTAGTTGTCAAAGAGAAATCAGGACACTGATTGCCATCCACCAAACAAGCTCTTGTCAGGACCTGCTGGCTGATGTTTAGGGATCTTAGCTGAAATAAACAAAGCAGGGAAATGATTAGTGGCATTGAGTCTGGCAGGCAGGTTCTTATCCTGGCAGACACTCGGCAGACTGTGGGTTCGACTTAGTCACAAAAGAAGGATGTGAAGAAGCCCAATCAGATAACAAAAATAGTCTGCAGAACACATGCTTCTACTTGGAATTGTATTTATTAACACAGCAATTCAGGCAGTCTTATTCTTAGAACAAGCACTAAAATAAACAGAACAATCCCAACTGTCAGAGTACCACCCATTAATCACAAGGGTTCCTGTGTTTGAAGAAAAACAGAGGCATCTAAACAACCGTCCACCCCTTGTCTAGGCCCCCCCAATTTCAGTGGGACAAAGCAAGGAGTATATGGCAGCTGGAGTTCTGACTGAAATGGCTGGTGAAGGACCTAGAAGAGGATGGACTAAATCCAAGCTGTGGCTGTATTACATTCCCACTCCATGTGGGGAGAGATTGGTGGTGCCAAAATGCAATGCCAAACATTTCTAAGCTAAATCACTCTCTGAAGCTGTCCTTTTAGCTGGGGAGAACAGGCCCTCTAACCAACATCTGTAGGATCACATCTGGATTCATCCCAGCACCATCTTGGCACAGCACGCACTCTATAAAAATCTAGCATGCCAAAGGATTAATATACCCATCATTTAACTCAGATGTCCATAAAATGATTGCCGGGGTTCAGAAAATACGAGTAGCATAGTAGAAAAACTTCTGCCTCCATCAATCAGCTTTTCATTAACATCATTCATCCCATCCTCTATATTCTGAATAAAATCTGCTTTCTCTCTTTACCATGCAAATTCCACTTACATAATAAATACTGCAACACAATAAATCCTTCAGTGTCCCTTTTCCTTCTAGGGAGAGTGTCTCTGCACTGCTTTATGCTGAAAAGGTTTTCCAGACCTCAGCACAGGCATTAACTGTGATATTTCCTTCCTGTGCAAGCACATCCAAAGACTGTCTTTTTCATTTTCTCCTTGGTAGGGAAAGGTATTGCCATTGAAGATTTTTGGCTTTCGCCTTCGGCCTGTGAATGATTGCATGGATGAAAGCTCCTCCTAGGATTGTCCTAGTTATGAGAAGCCTAACTTAGAGACCTTCCTCCAAGATAAATGAGGTATGAATGGTAGGCTCTTTTGAGGGTGTTTTTGTTTCTTTGCTGATTTCTTTAGTTCCCTGAAAGATTTTCAGACATCATCTAAAGAGAAAAAAAAAATCAACAAACAAAAGCTCACCCTGTTAGGAGCTTTCAGCCATAGAAACAGCTTATAAAAAGAAAATAACCTTGAACTCTTTTCTTCTAGGAATGTTGCCACAGCCAGAAAACGTGATCCTCTCCTCATGGAAAATAGGTGAATTTCAGAAATAAAATCCAAGCTTGGACCATCTCTAATTTTCATTCATTGATTCTCTATTTATCCATACAGTGAAGGAAACACTAAAAATCTCTGTGTACATATGAAGGCAACCATCTGTAATCAAAAGGACATTATCTGAATGTAAGAAAGAAAAGGCAACAGAAGGATCTGCTCCTGTAGGAATTGCTGTCTGCTGTTACAGTGTCATTTTGAGTTGTCAAAACTTGAGACCTAAAATAAATCCCACCAAGTTTTCTTCAATGCTTCTCTGTGTCGCACTACTTCTCTTCTGAATTGCCTTCATAAATTCGAATTCCTCAACAGCCTTGTTACTGACTTTCAGGGAAAATGCCAGAGAGACAGATTTAATATGCAGCTCCAAGACACTTCCTTACCCTGCATTATTACCTCCTCTACTGCAAGAACGCTACTTCTCCTGGGAAGAATTTGATTTCCTTACTTATCAACACCTTCCTCTGCACATCAGCGTGTTTCCTCTCACTCTCCGTCAGTCACACAGTAAAAAAATCCTAGAAAAGGTGAAGTGTCATGTGCGTTAATGAAAGGCTGATTAGGAATTGACTGCTAATAGAATAGATGCTGCATCTCATATTGCTGTGGGATTTGCTACCACCTATCAAGCCAGAACATGTGTGCACAGGTAGCAAATATACCATGGAGAGGCACTTGTGCACCTCGCTATTAGCCTGGAGCAGATTTCCCACCATCCGAGCAGTGACCTGTTAATAGCTTACATAATGGAAACCAGCACCAAAATGAGTCAGTGTGCTTGGCAAACTCAGATCATTAACCACCAGAAAGCACTTCAAGTAGCTCAAGGGAGAAACACATACCCCAGAGAACATTAAATAGAGAAGTCTTATTAGTGATGAGCAAACAGGTGCAATATCCCTCTAGATCTGGTAGGATGGACCCTCTCATTTCCCACAGAGAATTCCTGTCTGAAAGACTAGGTCCCACTTCTCACAACAGAGAACAAGCTGGACTCTTGACATCCCTTCCCAGGTACCCATCCGCCAGAAGGGAGCTGTGTAAGAAATAAGCAGGAAGATGAAGCACACGGCTCCTGCAGCTGCAGACTCACCACCGTGCCGGCGCAGCAGGAACGTGCAGAGAGTAAGAGCAATCCATGCACAGATCCGTACTGTAAACAGTTGATAAGGAAAAGACTGGGGCCCTCTGGGAGGCATTCCAATGGTCTGCAAGCCAACTGGGCTTCACTAGGTGGTGGCTATGGTGCTTTTCAGTAGGAAGTCAGACCAAAAGTAAAAGAGATAAGTGAGGTTTTTTTACCCCCTCCCCCCTGCCAAAAAAAACCACCAAGCCAAACCCCAAAACCTGAAGCTACAGACAGATAATTCCAGTTAAAAATGCCGCAAAAAAAAAAAAAATTGAAAAACAAAACTGGTAATTTTATGCCAGGCCTGCAACAGTTCCACTTGAGCAGTGGTGACAACTCACGGCCAATATATGCACATGGAGCAGTAATTACATTGCAATGGTGGTCATGTACCAGCTTGAAATATCTGCAGAGGCACTTACACCACAGTTTTGGAAAACTTGGTCTAAATGTTTTGACCATTTGAACCAGATATTTCAAACATATTTTTGATTTTTTTTTAATAGGTGAAGAAATGCAAGACAAAAATACAGGTTTCCACTGACCCAAACTAGTATTTATCATGTTCCACATTAAAATGCAAATCAAAGCATATTTTCTGTTAACCAAAAATGGTTTTGTTTTTTTAAAGCATGGCTTAACAAGCTTTTTTAAAACTTAATTGCCTGTACTGCAGTATAAAGAGCACATGAAGAGCACACTTGGTTCTATGTCAAACAGCTTAGATCATAGAGTTTCCAGGGACACAGTTTCCAGGATATACCAAAGCTGCTTGAAGAACTTACATTTCATATTTTCAGCAATCCTCCACTTCTGTTCAGGGTTTTCAGTCCTAGGTTTTATCCTAGAGATATGACACATATGTAGCACTTCTCCATATTTCATTTTTATGAAATTGAAGTGACTCCTTTGATATAAAATATGTAATTTCTTCTCATAAAAGGCCAATACAAGGGCCATTTGACAGGCCAGGATGTTGCACTACTGTTTGAGATGCCTATCTCAGCAAGCAAGTCTGGCACTACACACAATGCTCACTTGGCTTCATTTTCTTATCTATTTTATGTGCATGAACAGCTGGAGATGGACATAAAGAGGCTTTAACCTTCTGTGGCACATCTAAAAAAATACACGACCAAAATCTATGCAGCTGTGAATGCCAGAAAGCCTTCTATATACAAATTAATTGCTTTTGGTTTGAATAGTTTCCATTTTTATCCTGCCATCTACATTTGCACCTATTCAGTGGTTCAGTTTGGACACAGCAGAGACATGAACCATGCTCCAAACCAGCTCTTCCATCTCCCAGGCCTGCTTTGCTGCAAGCCTTCTCTCAAAATCTTTCCTTCCTTTGAGCATTTCCTTCCCTCTATCTCTCTCAGAAATCAAGCAAACAAGCCTAAGGAATGCTACTTACACCAACACTTCTGTAGAGTGCATTACTAGACTGAGTGGATGACAGAAGCAAAGCAGAGGCTTATTTTCTGGTTTCCCAACCCCACTTATTTTACAGTGACAAAATCGAGCTGTTCAGATGCAACAAATTCAGCTCTGAGCAGAAGGAACAGCAATGTCAGCCTACGAAGCACCTGATTGCTTTGAAAAACAGCCAGCTGTTCCTTTTGTTCACTGAATCTGTATTTACGCATACGTATGCATGTAGAGTAGATTAACAATGCAAATCTTACACCAAAAAAAAATCTCTGACATCTACTTAAAATCTTGTTACTAATTACAGATGTGATTCAGACCAGTGATGTACTTCTAATCAGCAAAAATAAGCAGTCCTGTTTTCCTTGGAGGAAATGAGTATGGCCTAACTAGGGAAAATTAAACTAAAGCTAACACTAAACACTTTTGCTTTGCACCCTCTAAACAGTTTTTGGTAGCTCTGACAGATCTTTATTAATGATGCTATAAAAGCACCAATATTATCTAAGCAAATCCACTATTTTCTTCAAATATCTTCATCTGTACATCTCATCTCAGAATGTCGTTTCTGTCAGAGATTGAGCACGAAGACGGAAGTTGTTTTACAGGCAGGCTTAAGCTTGCAATATTTACTGGAAACAAAACAAGTACATGGAAATGCTATAAAAGAAGCACGCATAAGAACTTTTCTATATTTACAAAAAGTGCTCTCAAAAAAAAAAAAATAGAGCCATGTCATCCAAATCTGTCCCTTTATAAATACATAAGTCTTTTAAACATTGCTTGCTGGCTGTAGGAGCAATATCAACAGCTTTGCCTTAAGTCACTGTGACCTTCTAAGAGGTAGAACTAAACTAAAACACTATTTATTGTGACCTTTCCTGTTTACTTTACACTTATTGGTCAAAAGTACAGTGTCACCCTGCAGACATGCATAATCAACTTTATTTTCCAATCTAATTGAGAAATGGAGCTGTTAATGTCAAGACACATTAAGGAAAAGCTGCTCCACTGAACCCGCTCTGTCTAGCTACCTGGTATTAGATTGCTGCAATAAAAAACTGCTCCGCACACACCCAAAGGAGCACAGGGGATCAGCAGTTTGCGAGGAGGACCCAAATATTTTCCTGCCCCATTTCCCCGATCCCATCACTGGAGTCCTCCCATCTGCAGCACACAGCGAGCCTCACTGTGAGGCACCGTGGCAGCTCAGGGAGCCCCAACAACCCCCGGGAGACATCAGCCCTGACCGTGCCCCACAAAGGCAGCTTTCATCTTGGGGACCAGAGCAGTCACACATTGCCAGAATTCCATGGGAGAGGCTATTTGGGTCACCCCATAGCCTGTCCCCATGGGCAAGGCCACCAGAGGAGGTGGCTATCACAGGGACCAGGGAAGTCCCAGCCAGCTGCTAGAGGGACCGGAGCACCTGGGTGTAGATTGGAACACCTGTGTGGAGAAAGAGGATCCAGAACTGGCTACTGGATAATTGGCATGTGGAAGATCAGCTGCCAGGGGGTCTGTATTGTGCATTTGTGTCCATGTCTGTGTGTCAGGGAGTTTGTTCTGGAAGCTGGACCAAAACAGAGGCTTTGGCAGCTCATATGTCCAGGTGCCAACACCAGAAGAGACAAGATATTTAGGGGACAGTGACTGTCCATACTGTACATACACACATATTATATACTCCCTACTAACAGGTGTAACTCCTGGGCAGCCAGCAAGGAGAGCAGGATGTGGTCATTGCTCCTGTTCAAGCTTGTACGAGAACAAAGCATGTACCCATGCAGCTGGCCATGTATATAATGTACATTTTGTGTGTGTGCCCACCAACACGCTCCTGTAGGAATACAGCCTGGCCCTGCTTGGACCCAGGGACACGCAGCTCTGGCAGCCTCATCTTAACTGGACTGCTGGATTCAGCCTCCCCATAACACTTGGAAGTTCCCAATAAAGGCACCATCCGTGGCACATAAACTAACATTTATTTGGAAATAAAGGGCTATAACAGAACTGGCAACTTTCCAACAATCAGCGCGGTCACAATCCTCTCACAGTAGCTGTGACATAAGACAGAAAGTCCAGATTGAAAGATGGTCATGCAGTCTCCAAAGCATCTTTTGTTTAGAACCAGTGACTTTTTTTTTTTTTTTGGGTCAAAAAAGTACTCTAATTGCCTAGCATCTGCTCTTGCTGTCTTCTGTCATTTCCTTGTCCACACACTGCAGCACATTCTTCTAATCAGCACCAAAATGAAAATTAAAGGAGCAGTTTCAGGTCACACCACTGCACCACAGCACTGACTTGAACTTTATTTATTGGCTCACTTAAAACTAAATTTCAGCATACACTAATAGATAAGGAAACATGCTCTCCTATGTAAGAATAATGGACAATTTTAACACAATTTATGACCTATTCAATTTCTCCTGTCTGCAGTAACAGAGAACTTCAAGACCGATGGGTCATCAGAGTCTAATATTTAGGGATGACTCAAAGACAGATAATCTGATCTGCCTCACAACAGCCTTATGCTTCACCTACTTTAACAGAGCTACTTCTAATTTGTACCAAAACAAGATCAGCATCAGGTCTCTGGATTCCAGCAACAAAATGTCCCACAGCACCAAGACGATGTTATAAAGTATTATATACCAGATACACTTGAGGTAAACAAAGCCCTTTGGCTAAGTAAACAGCAAATGACCAGAGAGGATTCCAGCAGTTGGCTTCATGATTTCCACTCTATGGAAGAAACATAATTTTTTCAAATACAGACAGTTCCTGACACGTTTTTTTCCCCTCAGGATAGGAGGGGAAATATTTCCACACCATGGAAAATAACAGCACTGGCTGAATAAGGAGAGTCTACAAAGACATCATGAATTAGCAGGAAACTACTTTGGAAAGATAAGATATTAAACATTTTCTGTGGGGAATAAGAACACTGGAGATTATTTACTTTGCTTTAATTACTTTGGCACACTGCTAGATTAGTTTTTGTACGTTACTAGATTTCCATACCATCATTTAACAAATGCAAAGAAGCGAGTTCATGTTCTGAATGTTTAAAGTTCACCCTATCCATATTATCTTGTCCTGTGCTGGAGCTTTTGCCACTCATTTCACAAATAAATAAGAGGGCTACAGCTTCACTTTAAAAATTATTATTACTACAGCAATGCAAGCAGCATCCTTAATTTCTGGGTATGTCTATCTAGATGCATTTTGACAAGAATTCATTGCTAACATATACAATATCAAAACAAGGATAAACATCAACTTTCACTGAAGCTTTTGATCTAGATTACATTAGGTCATCTTCCACTCCTCTGAACACTTCACTTTGATGGAAAACTGATAATAAGCCAATTTCCAGAGGGTTATAACTTACAAAAACACAGTGTAACTAACATGTATAAGAAGTTTCCATGAAGGCTTTATGAAGTGTTTAATAGGCTTTATAGTTACAGACCATATTACTGAACAACACTAATAAAATAGCAGTTTTTGCTCCAATAACTAGAGCACAAATAAACCTATGATGTATAAAAAAAAAATCACTAGTCCCACTGTTTTGATGCTAATATGAGATTTATGAGACCCTGTGCTGAAATAAAGATCCTGTCTTTTCCTTGGCTCTTTCCTATTGCAAACTGTTGAAAGAATGCCATTTACAAGAAATCCAAAATTTTCCTGCCTTGAAAAGAGCTGTCTGTACCTAAAACAACTGCAAACAATACCACTCCAGTACATCTAAACAAACAACAGTCTATTCAAGAACCAAAGAGAGGTTAGCAACAGGATTTTCGCCTGAAATTTTCCCAAACTAATTTGCCACATTTTACTTCACATTACAAGATTTGGCCATGAGTACTGTTAAAAAGCTTTGGACTACCCTGCAGCACTGACAGAGTGGGGATTTTTCTTTTCTCTTCTCTGTGTGTGCAGTGTCTAAGACACTCTTCTCCACAAACATGAAAATTCCAAAAATAATGAATACCATTACAATAATATAATGAAAACTGACCAAACAGTAAATACCCATGCAGCCATAAAAAATTCAAATGTTTGATGCCTGAAGGATTACTCCACGCAACATGACAAAAGAACTAATTTAAAGCCAACTGGGAGAAATTAAAAGGCTCAGGTTAATTATTGCTTTACAGCTGAGCTGGAGGCATGAAAAACAGAGCAACTGAGAAGAACATGGAGATAAGCAACCAGGGTTTCAGCCTGTCTCCTCCCTAGTCCTCGTCTGCTCTCAGGCCAGGCACCATGACAGGGCTCTTCAGCAAGCAAAGAGGCCACTTCACAAGTGCCTCTCTTCCAATAGCTCATCTCTTTGCTCTGCTCTTTGCTGCACGCCCCGTGCTCCGTTCCCAGCGTGCCCGTCCTTCGTGGCACAAGGCAGACAGGGGGTCTCACCAAGTCAGCCACTGAGATCCTCCCTGCCACTGCTAACAAAGCATGAGCAAATCTGGCAAAACTAGTAAACCAAGAAACGCTACAGAAGAGGCAATTTGTAAAGGAGATGTTGAGAAAGACGGTTCATTGTCGAGAGAGAGAGAACAGCAAAGGTTTTGGGAGACAGGCATTTATAGGGTTCTTCATCAAAAATATGAGCTTTGCAGCACTTCGTGATAGAAACACGAAACCAAACAACAAATTTACTGGCTTACAGCAAGCAAAGTAATGAGCCCAGAAAGATATACTAAAAACACATAGCCTACCTATTTGAGTATCAGGACACTGAAAATATTAGTTAATAGTTAACAGTTAACAGCTCATTACATATTACTAAGAAGATAACATTTGCTGTTAAAGTGAAAATATTTGTTTGAAACTAGTTTGAAACATGTAGGAAGCAGATATCTTGACAGGCACATATTTAAATTTTTATGTAAGAGGAACCAAAATCTTCACATTGAAAGATGCACATTTGGATACTATGACAGGTTATACTCTCCAGCAAAATTTAAGAACCTCAGGAGAGGATCAGGGATTAGACAGACCTTATTTTTTTAATTTTAAATGAGAGCTAGAAGACAAAGGGTATCTAGTACACATAAAATTCCTTCCAAGTGGGAAAAAAAATTATCTGTAAATGACTAGGGCTTCCTGAAGAAAACTGCAGATCAGATACCAAGATATTTCCTTTCTAAGAGAGTGAATAATTCAGTTACCAGTCATTGATCTCTGAAATGGCTACGATCCATCTGCTAAGACTAGAGATTTGCAAGTTTGCGTGTTAACTCCTGGCTTTTTCATATTTGAGTAACAAAGTCTGTGCCAAAAAGCAAGGACTTGCAGGAGGTTCAAGGACAGTACCAATCATTGTCTTCACTGACAAGGCATTAGTTTGTATGGCTTTACAGAAGGCAGCCTAAAGGTTCTGAGTACTTGCAATTTCACCATCTAGAAAACAGTATCATCTATGTTTAAGGCAAAATTTCAACCCTCCATTATCTTTAATTTAAATTTGCAAACCTGAATGCCAAAGGAGCTTAATTTGATCAGCAGACTCTTCCGATTCCTTGGATAGGCACCTTAGCCAGCAGCTTCCTCACCTTCCTAGCAGACTGCATGACACTGTAGCAGAATGGTCTCCTGACCACAATCAGGTCTGGCAGAATTTGGTCTTTCTGTTGACAACAAATGCTCCAGAGCTGGGTAAGAGTTGCCAGGGCGAGCTCAGCAATTTCTCATTGTTAATCCCAACAGTAACACTGACTCTGATTAGCTCTCAGGGGAACGCAGCTGAAGATCGTTTCATCCAAGCTGAACACAAGAAATCATCATCAGGTGATGCCTAATGTACTTCTGGTGAAACAAAGCCTCAAGGACAGGACTGCTTTTTCTTTCTATCATGCTGTTGTAGATGTATGGACAGATAGACAAAAAGCACTACTGTAGATTTCCACTTTATATTATTATTTACAAAAAGAAAGATTTAAAATTCCAGTAGTATTAATCATAGTATTCTACACAATATCTAGAGAAACTTCTAAAACAAGCATTCACACATACATGCTCTACAAAAAAACCCAAATGCACATAACGGCAACCTACAACTCCCCAAAAAGTTGCTTCATGAAGGACATATCCTCAAAGTACATATACATTACATTTGAAGATTTCTTGTGCATTTTTAAAAATAAAATAAATATTAAAAGTTGCATTATAATATACTTTTGTCTCAGAAGCAAATTAAATTCTGGATAAAATTACATACAAGATCAAGCTGTGAAACTCGGGGGGGTTTCAGCCTTTAGAGAAGGAGGCTAAGCAGATGTTTTACTGCTGTCTATAGCTACCTAAAAGGAGGGTATAGAAAAAATAAAGCCAAACTCTTCCCAAAGATTCAAGGTGGTAACACAAAAAATCAACAAACATACTTTGTGATAAAGGACATTCTCACTGAATATAAGGGGGTGGAAAAATTGCCAAAAGAAGGGTCATACAGTGACAGAAATGCCTTCTGTACCCACAAAAGTTGGGATATCCATTCTTGGAGATGCTCAAAATCCAACTAAGGCTCTGAGTAATTTGATCTACATGGCCCTACTTTAAGAAGCAGTTGGACCAGATGAACTTCAGAGATCCATTCAAGCCTCAAATAGTTCTGATTCCATGATTTTTTGAGCAGAGTAAAATAAATTTGTAGGGAAAATGGGCTGTTCAAAGAGCCTGATCTTTTGTGATGCCTCAAAAAAAAAAATCATGCAAAATTACAGCAGTTTACTGCTGCTTATATCGTTTTTCATCTAATATAATGGAAATGCACCTCTATTGCATAAATTATACATCACAGAAAATTAGGTCTTTAAATAACATAGTGAACATCAGAGATCATGCAGGAAAGTCATTCTTCAGGCTCTCACTAATAGGAATCAAAACTACAGTATGCATCTTCCCCCTAATTCCATTTGATTAGACATGTCATAAACAGGCCCTTTGAGCCATGAAAAGGGAAAGAGGCCCCACTCTGACAGCTCTTCCTAGAACTGGTGAATTAAAGCACTTCAAAGAGAAAAATGACACTACTTCACAACTTGAGACTCCCAAATGCTGGCCAACACCCAAGACTGAGATGGAGCCTTTGGAGCTAAAAGCTCATGTGTTACAAATGAGCTAAAGAACACGACTTTATACATAAAAGAAAGAAGATAAAAGAGGTTTACAGTTACTTGGGCAGGAGGTCCAGAAAAGAACATGGAATATATATTTGCCCACAGTTTACAATTTCACTTCTGCTTTATCCAGCTTTCAAGAAATGTACTTCACCTGAAGTATCTTGGCCCTGGACAAAGGGCCTGAATGCTGCAGGGTCTGGCTGTGCTCCCACTCTGCCATCATGGAGGTCCAAGCTCAAGGCCCCCCTTTAGATGGCCACACCAGAGAAGTAACTACAGCTGTCCTAAATGTTAGCATTGTTAACTGTTCCACTGCTGTTCAAGACAAGATACTGTACGGTTCCACTCCTCTGCTGGCAAGCCAAAGACACTGTTGCCAAAAACCCAAGGTTCAAAGCCTCCCAGTGGAGTGGAATTTCTTTAGCACAACGCTGGCTTCTCCCAAGATCAAGTAAACCTAAAGTCTGGCACCCTGACCTCATCAGAACAGTGCAAAATCAATTTATTTAAATGGAAAATGAATACCCAGAGATCAAGTATCCTAGCTCTAACTCCACATCTTTTATTTAAGGAACCTTGGTATGATTAAATTCTAAAATGGGACACAATTCTTAATCTGCCACAGCAAAAGCATGGCTGCTTCCTAAGCCCTGAATGTGGAAACCAGTTTGAGCACAAGAAGCCTGGGTTAAGAGTTACAAGGCTCTTATTGTCACTGTCACAAGTGCTGACTGAAATTGTACGTACTGAAATGAAACCACAAGATCAAAGAAGTAAGTTCCACAGTGAAATCTGAAAGAGAGCATTCCAGTTCTGTCTGAGACATAAAGTGGCTGGCAAAGCTGCATCTCCAACACAAACAAGCTCCTGCTCAGGAGCACTAAGGAGAAGAAAAACAGTGGAAAATGCTAACTTACTGTTTCAACTACCACAGTCAGTGCCACCACCGCGGCAACAGGGAAAGAACTTGCTAGACATAGAAACAAAAAGACTTTTAATTGATCCTATGCCTGATGAGACATTTTTCTATTTTAGGCTTTGAAGATGCTGAGGAATTTGTCTTCCAGAACAAGTGGGCAGCACTGTTTAAGCAAATGGACAGGAATGGAGCTCATATCGTGAAAATGAGGAAAGCACCTATACACCCTGATTTATTACATTAACTGAAAAATACTTTTAAGTCAGGTTGGTGTGGAGAAAACCCCAAAATCCTGTGGGGATCTTTGAAAAGGAATTCTGTTGGGGTCTGAAAGCTACCTGAAATAAACTAATTAAGAACATAAAGAAAGAACAGTGAATGAGTCCACTGAAGTTCTAAGTGCCCACACAATACAATTGGAAAGAAACTGGAGAAGCCAGATATCTAAAGAAACTATTATTTAATTGGAGTAACAAAGACTTGGATATCTCCCCTTGTGGGGGTATAAAGCGGCACAGCTCTTTCAAAAGGGTCAGTGCTGCATTGTACATTAGGAACACATAGAATTGATGTAGTTTCAGGCCACAGGGAGATTCAGATCTTGGGAAAACTTCCATGCAATGACTGCAAAGCTAGAGATGAAAAAAACAGGAGCACTCCCATGGTGGGGATCTGTTGCAAACCACCAAAATCAGGGAGATCAGGGAGGAAAGATTTTTCAAAACACTGCCAGAACCATCCAGAGTACAGGACTGGAATGGCATGTATTTTAACTACTCGCACAACTGGGAATAGTCAAGAAAGAAATACATCAGGACATTTTGTTCTGCAAAAATTCAAAATAAACTGAAGTCAGCTTTTGACACAGAAGGTAAAGAGAGCAATTTAATAAAGGGAGAAGGGAATAGGATGGTTCTTCTAATGTCACTCCAAAGTAAGAGAGTTCATAATCCTGAGGATGCAAAACCACAAAACAGCAAAGCATTTTTCAACAGCAGGCTTAAATTAATTATTAAAGTACTAACATGGGTGCTGTCTAGTTGAAGAAACCCTCAGAAAACAATTGATGAAATCACAACGGAGCAGCATATTGTGTAGGGCTCCATGGGGTTGTGTTTCAGGTCCATTGCCATTCAATATTTATATCTATGGCTTCAGCAGTGGAATAGAAGTTATGTTTATGAAATTCTCAGACGATACTGAGCTCTAAGAGACTGCAAGTATCTTTGAAGGCAGGATCAGAAATCAGAATGACATGGGTAAATTGGAGAGATGAAATGAGATCCCGGTCCAGATTGTAAACTAATTATTTTTACAGTTAATGGAGGACAAGTCAATACAGTTATTGGTGTTTGGGGACCTAAATGAGATCCTTCATCTGACCCTCAGTAAGGCATGTCCAATTGGCCAGGCTCCATTGACTAGATTGGGAATTTAGTGACACCACTAACATATGATGTACATTTAGGCATCTACATTCAAATATTTATAACCTGATGCTGGGTCCAATCTACAGTTTAAGGGTGGCATAGGAGTCAATCACTAGGAACATATGCAAGGTACTTGGGTATCTTAATAATAAACAGTATAATTAATTGCATAAATAATGAACTGTATAAATGCTGGAGGAATCACTTTTTCAGCTGCATTTCTGTAGGAGAGGATCTCAAACAAAGAATACCCATCTTATTGTACATAGCATAAACAATACAATATACAGCATACAATACCATTAAAAAGCTACAGCACTAGTGAAGTAATCCTCTCTGAACAGAGCTTACGTTCAGTTTGGGCATCAGACTCCAAGAAAGACGCAGATCAATTGCAGAGACAGATTTCTAGAAAACATAACCTCTGAGGATGCATGGACAGAATGAGGACTGTTTAATGTATGAAAAAAGACATCAAGAAGGAGATCTGTAAGTTGCTATATACCAAACTGGCTGCTGAAAATAAGAAATATCCACGAAAGACAGAGTGATTAGCAATATGTTCAAGCTGCAGCAAGAAAGATTTTTATTTTGTAGCAGTGAGAACTGTGCCACACCGGAATAGAATGTTTTTAAGAACAAACCTGAGATCTGGCAGAATATAACTGATCCTGCCTTGGGATACCAGGATAGCCTGAAATATTTCTGTAATTTCTTTTCCATAAGTGCTCTCAGGGGTTAACAAAATTCAGACCTACTCATCCCTAGGTCAGATGCACAATCGTGTGTGCCAATGATGCTCAGCAATTCCCAGGGCCAGTTCATAGAGGAACAGCTGTCAGATTGAATTTTTTTTCCCCTGGCACTTCGTAAGGGCTGGAACTTGTGGCAGACATGCAATGATCACCACATCTTCACACAGTACATCCTCTCAGTATCCCAGCATAGACCTCCAGAACTATTAGCAGCAGCAAAGGAGCTCCAGTGTGCTCCTTTCTGCCTTCTTGCAAAGGCAGAGAAGGAATGGGTATTGCTCAGAACCATACCCTTTTGTCTTACTCATGAGTAACTCTGAAGTGAGGCCGTAACAACTGAGCAGTGAGATCCTGGACCACACACCCTGCTGGTGCAGTACACTTCCTTCACCAAAGCTACCATGATTGAATAACCTAGTTCTCCTTATCCTACACCAGACATTATTATTAATTCAGTGGTAACAGTTACCAGGTATCTTTTATTAGAGGGAAGCAAGGGAAAGACTGAAGTATCAAATCTAATTCAAATATTACACCAATGTACATTACATTTTACCATGATCTTCACAGTTCAATATCATGCTCTGTTGTAGTCAGGTGATGTATATGAGACAGGTGAGAGGTGAGAAAACCTTTAGAGAGTTCTGAAAATAAGCCACCTTACTGACCACAAAAGCTGTCAAAAGACAAACTCTGCCTGTTTTCATGATTACTAATAAACTTTAAAAAAAAATTGCCAATGAACTTTTTTTGTGGTATTCACTATATGTACTTCAAATTTTACACTGTGTGTCCACATTAGGCTTGCATACACAATAAAATCTTCAGAAAGGAATCCAGTCCAACAACCAGAGTAGCTATATTTGCCAAATGCCTGCCCTGAAGTAAAACAATAGGAAAAAACCCACCTATTTAATAGAAGAGAATGCAAATGTCACCATAAAAATTTTACCTATTCCTGTAGCCAAGGGCAATTCTGGAACAGGAAATAACATCTTTAATAATGTTTTCAAAAGGTGGCATATAGTTCACAGACTGCTTCTGAGGAAAACATCCAAACGAATCTCATCTGCTCTTCGTGAACCCTCTCAGATGCACTTTCAAGAATATTTTTTTAAAAAATTAATTAAAATTTTCACACAACAAACACAGATGACCACACGCTGAAAGATCTTGATCAAAGAAAGTGCTGAGATAACTGAACTTTCTTCACTCCAACAGCTTATAAAATGCAGGACCTAATAACTTCCTCTCTTTTTTCTGTATGAGCAAAATCTCCAAATGTTCTTCAGAATTTACATTTCAGACTGGCACACAGGGTCTTCTTCATTGACCTTATTTATTTTAAACTATTCACCCACTTCAAACACTCCAGGATATTCCTGCTAAAGTTAAGTGGCTGAAATTTGTACAGCTTCATATAAAGTCATCAAAATGCCTCATAAACTCTATTTCTCCTCAGGAACGTTTTTTCCAACAGCTATATATGTACCTATACATATCTCTCTATCTATCTATATATAGCCGAGACTTTATTTTCAGTTTTCTTAGAATTAATTCAGCTCATTAACTTCTGAACACCTCACACAAGCTCCTGCAAGGCACATTAAGTCCTTGCTTAGCCAGTTTGATGAATCTCATGCACTTAGGACACAGCAGGAGATCACTGTGTCCAGATGAACTTCACTACCTTATCATAACGCCCCTCGGCTGTAAAAATGTGAAGAAGCACTTCAATCTCAATCAGCTATGCAGTGCAGTTTCTTCTTCTATCTCCAGTCCCGTGCTTCTAGAGACAAGATGCTGGATGATCTCAGATAAAGGTCCAGAAAAAAGCACATCTTTGCAAACAGGCTTGCTGCCCAGAGGAGAAAGCTTTAAGCTAGGATCATGAGGGAATGGTATCTAAAAGCAGAAGTAAAGAAGGAAGCAGTGCAGATAAAGGGGAAGTACGTGTTGGAGAAGGCCATGAAACACAGGGCATTCGGGCTTCTCAAACAGTGGTAGGTAAACCACTGCACAGAGCTTGAGCAATGAACAAGTGGAACTGGAAGTTTGTGTATGACAGCAGAGCTGTGGCATAATCAGAATCCCAGATCTGAGGTAGCACACGTGACCAGAATATGGTCATGGATGCAGGATTTTTGGAAAGGAAAGGCAGAGACAAAAAGAATAAGGAGCTGTGTTTCCTGCAAAGAAAGGTCCTCATCTGCACAATGGTCCAGCGTGTGAAACCAGCTCACCAGTGTGCACCAATGAAAGCCTGGCTGATCTGAAGTGGTGTTAGCAGTAGTTCTGCTCTGAGCAGGAAATATGAGTTAAAACACCCAGACGTCCTCTACAGCCAACAATTCTATGAAGCTATGGGGAGACTCAATCTGTCGATTTTGCCAGCAAAATGCATGGATTTTAAGCAGTCTTCTACAGCTTTTCTGGGTTTTTGTTTTGTTTTTTGGGGTTTTTTTGCATCCTTATTTCCTTACTTTTATATATTGTCTAACCTCTGAAAGTAGGACTGAACTATTCTGGCTGTACTGCAGGTTAGTTCACTCAATGGGGCAGAGAGAAGGACAAACAGGACACTAAGCCACCCGGAGATCCCTCCTTGTCCAATCCTGAGGTTAGTCAGACAGCGGGCAAGGTCTGACAGAAAGCCAGAAATGCCAGCTTTAGCCCGCTGATGGTCTCTTCCAGATGGTAAGCTTCCAGCTTTCCTTTCATAGCATATTCAAAGGGCCCTATCATACTGTTCTGCAATATTGACAAGGGTCTGGCCCTTAATGGCAGTCCCTAATAACTCAAAATCCCGGACAGAAAAAAATGAGACGTAGCAAATAAGAAATTAATGTCTATGTATGGAGTCAAAGATTCTAAATATTCAATTTTTTAAATTAAAAATTATACTACATTCACCAGTATCCTATTAGATCAGAACTTATAAACACAAACAAAAGAAAAGCTGCATAAAGAATGCAGAATCTTAGGTTCTTTATTAAAGTCATGGAGATTTTTCCTATTCACTAACTCAAAAAATTTACTTATCTTCCACAAATTACTGAGATCTGACACTGAGTCTGTTTTGTGTTTGTGGTTCTTTTTCAGAAGTTTAATACTTTGATTCTCTTTACTGGCAAACATTCTTTAAAAAGTATTTTGAAACATCACTTAGGATTTTGTCAATTTTCTTCGCTGCCATCTTTCGAATTAGAGTACTGAACAGAATTCACTTCCTTAGTCTAGCCATAATCAAGTCTGGAACTACAAGAACTGGCTAATCTTCTGCCTCAAGTTATTATTCCATTGTATTATATTCCAAGATATTATTCCATGTATTGGTTTTCAGATGTCACCTGGGACCTTCTATGCACACACACACACACAGAAAAATCTCCTAAAGTCTCACACAACGAAAGAAGTTCTCTGAGCAACTGAAACAATAATTGGGTGGGTTTTTAACACAAATTCTGCTCCAAACACACTTTTTAATCAGCATTGTCACTTTCTCTGAACTATTCACTTCAACAACTTTGTGCCGGTTTTTATGAACTGACAATCTAGATCCCAGAAATTAGTGAAATCTAAAAAAATAAAGTGAATTTTAAACTACTCCTTGTTTTCCTGACTAGAGATTAAATCCCAGGGGAGGTTGTGCCCTCTTTCCTATTCTTTGAAGTCTACATCACAGGAATAACTATTCAAAAGAGGAATGAACAAGTGGTCATCACCTATATATATATATATATATATATATATACTTAGCTACCAATATTATTTATGTATAAATTCTCATCTGTGGGTTTGTTTTGGGTTTTGTTTTTTTTTTTATTGGTTGTCTTCAAAAATAGCATAGTCTCTTCTCAAGTATGGCACCCCAACAAGTGTGTAATCTTCTGATAGTTATCATTGTTCCCTAAAGCACATAACTACTACTACAAATCAGTTTTCATCCATCTTTTAAATGTTTCCCCAGATCTAAATGTTTTTGGCAATAAAATCAGCTGTCTTCAAAATTTATCTCAAAATATATTACATCCTACGGTCTTGAGTTGTAGATACATGATAAAATATACACGGAACTTCCATAGATGTTTTATCCTAAAAGTCCTTCTTAATCAAAGGGATTCCAAATTTCAGGTGCCAGCTTCCTATGGGGTACTCAAAGCAGCTCTGTCTTTAATTTGCTTTCATCCATTCCTTATCTCTGCACAACATCAGCAAACAAAAATTCCCAGTGGACAAGCAATAAATCTACCATTTCTGCTCTTGGCTTGCCTTAATTTCTACTGTTCCCATGAAACCCTCTTCCCCCAACACTAAAATACCCCTTGCAATCCTTCTCCCTCGCCCCTCCCCATGAGAAGTCTTGCCTAAGACCAGAAGGAGTAAGATAAAGCAGGTAACATCCTCCCCTGTCTCAGCTCTCCATACCCTCCTCTAATCACTTTGGACAACATCACTGTCTTATTTTTTATGCAAACCACAATATGGATGACATTTTCAACTCAGATAGTCTCTCAAATCCCAATTATGTGTCAGTTCAGTGGATTTGCTCTACATAACCTCTCTATTATATAGCTTTTCCTATCCATTCACACAGCTCATGTTCCTGCCCAAAAATCTTATCAGATCCATCATTACAGGCATCCTCTTCTCTATATCTGACACACAAAATCTTGCCTGTTGCAAAGGTTGTTTTCCTTTGTCATTCACTTTAACCACATCACTCCCCTTTGCCTTTGTGCATCCAACATAACTTGTTCTCACTTCTAAAGATTCTTTACTGTAATCTCACACCTGATACATTTTCCCACTTTTTATGGTGATGTTAGTTTCCACTATACTAGCTAAACATTTCCAAGCAGAATCCACTAAAATATGCTTTGTTGAGATGCCTCCAATTTTTTTTTTTTTTTTAATGTGCTAGACCCACCACTTGCCATGCTGGTCAATACTGTGTCACCACTTCCTTGAACTTCTCCATCCTGCCCATAGCCTTCTGTTCTCTTACCTCACTGCCCTTTGGCTGCTTTCCTGAATGGTTTACATACATCTCTGTCTTGTGCCCTCACAAATGGAGTGCCCTCATTTAGGGCTCAGGTTCCTAAATACTAATACCTGTAAATGCTATTGGTAGTCTATGAGAGTTCATATATGGAAATATGGAAATGAGGCTTTGAGACACCAAGGAGCAACCAGGTGTCAAAAGGCAAGGCTGGTTTTGTTGATGCTCTTCTCAGAGTCAAGGAAATAGTTGTCTTGAAAAGAAACACAAGCCTACAATCAGGCCAGAGCAAGGAAGGTATATAACAGCTGTACTTTAGATGCAAACAATTTTATAAAATACATATGCTGTACGCATATACACATGTATTTTTGTGGCAAAATACACATATCTAATCTCAGAAAAACAAAACCTAATAGATACAAAGTATACTCTTGCCTTATATTTCAGCATATATCTCTTAAATATGGCAACTCATCTTCCAATACCAGAAAGTGCAAAATCATCTCTACATTTAGTATCATTTCACATAAGCCCAATTCCAGTTCAATTATAGGCCAGCAGTGATTCACCACTTATGAACCAGCAGAAACTGTAGGGAGGCAAAAGAAATTTATACCACAATTTCATACACGACTAATTTTAAAACATTCTTGGCTGGACTACATCTCATTAATTGCCAACTTGGCGGGTCTTTCTTAAGGCAAGTAATTTAATGACTGGTCAAGGACCTTGCAAGAGTTACCAGACCTGATTTTTACCTGCCTGCAAATGACGAGCAAACAATATGATCTTTAACTTCACCTTACTACCTCAGTTTTAACAATCCTGTCTTACACCTGTGTATATATATAGGCCTTCTTCCCTCATTGTCAAGCTGCACTGAACATGTAACAGTCTGAGCCCAGGTCACTAAGAGAGAACGACAGAATCTACCAACATAAATTACTATTGCCTCCACGAGGGCATGCATGCATAGTAAAAGACAGCACACACTTAATTGCCTGCAGAGGACAGCTTAACTCTTTGCTTCATGAAGTAAATTCTCCATCTGTGAGGTATTTCGAGGAAGCCTTCCCATCTTCCCTTGTTTGTTCTTCTAAACCACTATCCTACATATAAAAGAAGGAGAAAGAAGAAGGCAAAGAGGAAAGCTTATAAGGGAAATGCAAGCACTCTGGAATAATGGAAATAAAAGACTAAGAATGGGAACAAAATCCTGGCAGGTTTGTGTTCTCCCTGGAGAACATGCAGCAAAGACCAGGAGTATTTCAAATACTAGGCTAAATCCCGCACTAAAAGCTTTTAATGTTGTAGAGGTTACAGGTCACCTTCTGCTGTGGTGTGCACATCATGCCCACACCTAACACACGTATGCCCAAATAAACCACTATGAAATATTTAAACTCTGCTTCAAAAATACATAACCTCCACGTGTAAGTACCTCTGGTCAGACACTGGCACCCTCAAACATGCAGGTAGCTGTTTCGCTTCCCCATGCTTTATGGGAATCCCAAGAGAATGCCAGAAGGCAAACGGCGCTCAGGCACAAAGTGTTTCTTTTTGTTAAATTGCTGCCATGTGTTAAGCATTGCTTTTTGGTATAAAGTACATCAGACACACTTATAAAAAGAAAACAGAGATCAACTATGTGTACTCTCAAAATTGCCTGATGATATCAAAGTAGCAACGTACAGGCATGGGAAGAATAACGACATTCCTTTTATTTTGAATTAAATTACTTTGCCAGTCTTCAAAATTCATTTAGCAAAGTACTCTGCTTCACCATGTATATATCTAGATATGAAGCAGTTAAACATGATGGAAAGCATGACATTTAAGATTATTGTCTGGTAAAAATACGACCTTTATGGAACAGTTACACAACAGAAGGTAGAGTTACTGAAAAAAAATATTTTAACCATACAATGACAAGGTAATTAATAACACACATTATCAGTACTTACAAAAGAGAAGTAAATAGTTGAATTTACTTTCGTGCATTATTTTCTTTAAAGAAGAACCAAAAATGGAGACAAGCTGCATTTAGCAAGAAACATTTCTGCTGTTGAAAGTGACACAGAAATAAAGCATAGCAAGAAGAATTTTTGTAAAAAAACCTCAAGAAGTCAGAGAAAGATCGACATTCAAGTATAATAGTTCAACACAAATCCACAACAGGATGAAATTAGGCAACTGAAAGTTAATGACAAATGCTACATCTGGCACTCTGTCCTCATCTAACCCTATTATGCCTAAGGACTATAGCATGTTTGTAATATATATGATCACACATTTTCTTGGACACTAAAGTAATCACCACCAACAAAATGAGTTGAATAGTTTATTTTAAGACCCAATTTTCAACTTTAACTCCTGCTTTCCATTTCCAAGTTTAGTCAAAGCTGCAATGTTGGTTATAAGAACTTTTTCTGGCTACATTTTTTACAGAACAGAATAAAAGAAAAAAGAAAGGAGAAAAAACACACTGTAGACAAGAAAAGAGCAAAATTTAAGTGTTCTATTGGAATCAAATGTGGGTTTAGGGACTTCTAACTAATATTGAGCATATTCATAATATATAGATACACAGAATAGAAAGCAACATCCAAAGATGAATGTATTTTGGAGCAAATTTCAGAAAGACATGCGAATCTACTTAGTAGACATCTGGGACCCAACAGTTTAATTTTGAAATCCTCATTACTCCTTATTCTCCACTTAAAGCACAGATTTTTCTGTGCAGAGTATCATTTGGTATACAAAGGGACTGAAAGCCTACCAATGAGCAGTGAGGAAATCACCCTCCTAAGCAGGAAGAAATGTTTGTGGCAGAGACTGGAACTGCCTCTGCCTACTCTCCTGACAACACTCCTGCCACCTGGACTACAGAAGTATCAAGGTGCTCTGTCCAAGATCTTTGATAAATCTGCATCTGAAACCTCATGAAAATAATCAGCTGCTGGCTAAGAAACCTTCTAGAGTGCAACTTCATGTGAAGTTCATTTAGGCCAAAAGATGGCTTAAAGTCTCTAAAAGGAGCTTATCAAATATACTGGAGGTAGTGTGCAACCTGAACTACATCAGTCATACACCTACATGTTTGCTGGACTGAGTCAGATGCATACTAAGCCCATAAATGAAAGAAGAAACATGATGTTATTAATCTTTTGAATCCTCATGAAAGCAGGTTTGAGCTTTGGTCTTCCCAGAGACAACCAAAAAATTTCTAAAAATCCCTATCTTCTTTTTATATAGATACATTTACTCCTGACACTTTATTACAAAGACCCTAGCAAGGGTATCTTTCACAAGGAAATACACACACAAGCCCCGAGAATCTCTGATTCAGGAGGCCAGAAGCAAGAAACTGGAGTTGGTCCTGGGTTTGTCTGCCAGTGAGGTCTGCTGGGCTTGCTCTTCCCTCATCTTCTTTCTCTAAGTATTTCTAAGTAACTGGATCCACACATATGGCTTTCAGCAGCTTCCCACGAACTCACAATTATGAAGCACATAGGTCTAACTAGGTAATGTCCCAGATTCTTCCCTAACATTTCATTGGCAGCTTTTACTTTCTCTTTGCAGATTGTAGCAGTATTTTCAAACTTACACCAACTAATAGAAGAAATACTACATTCACCTCCACTGGCAGACAGTAACACATTAGGTTTGCTGAAAGTCACAGAGCTGTGAAGAAACAACAAGATTTTTTATCTCATCTAGACAAAGGAGCACATGAAGAGGGTAAGATGAACTCCACCTGGCATAGCCTTTTGCAGGAAGCTGCTGCTTCCAGGTTGAGAAACCTGAGATGACCATTGCGAAACAAGAGTTTGGATTACATTTTTCCCCTGGCGGCTGTATATTGAGGCCAAAATTCATCTGGAACACTGAGAGGTAAACAATGGAGATGAGTGACACACTACAGAATAACTGCATCCAGGTATCCGTGAGGCTCTAATCTCAAAACTGTGGTGGGAGGGAGGAGATTGTATTTCAACAGGGAGAAATGGGTTCCTTTAAAACCTTTCTATTCTCCTCTAAAGCAGTCATGCCTGGCCAGTAGCTATCCAGCTTGGTGCTGAAACTCTTCTCCCAAACTGATGACTTGCAGAAAAAAAAGTCACAAAATTGCCCAAAAATTGCAAAATTCTTACAGAATTGGTGGGGAGAAGACAGGAAGAGGGCTCTGGGTTTCTGAGTTTCTGATTCTTCTGGGATCACTGACATGCCATGAGATGGTTCTTGTGACCCTCACAGTGAATCACTGTTCTAAACAAAAGAAGTTTCTCAACAGCATGAATCATGAACCATTCCATGTGTTGGAAGTGACCTTAAATACCATCTAGTTCCAGCTCCCTGCCATGGGCTGGGACATGCTCCACTAGGCAAGTCCTCAAAACCCTCTTCAACCTGGCCTCGAATACTTCCACATATAAGGGCTTCACAGCTCCTCTGGGCAGAATCACACCAGGTTCTCCTATTTACACAACTCTTATGCTTTTATCATGACAACTCCATTTACAACCCTTCACTTTCAGAATACTTAAATTATCCTTCCAAATTTTAGTGGAACCATTGGCTAGGCATTTGGATAGAAGAAAAAAAAAGTTTTGGATTCTGCTTGATATTCACATCTATCCCCAGGCAGCCATAAAATGAGATATGAGAGTGTCTGCAAAGCTGAGAAGAAAATAGTGCAGCACTGTAAAATTAGCAGCTGCTGACCCATAACTAATTTGCAATAGCAGTATTTTTCAACCTTATTAATGAAGTAGGATCTAGAAATACAAAATACTGACCAAAAAAAGGTTAAATACAGCAAAAGCAGCTTCCTAAGCAAATTATCCAGGCCCTGTTATGGATGGCCTGTCTAGCGACTTTGAAACTGACTGAAAAAACAGAAATGAAAACTTGTGTTATGAAGCCTGGTAGATTTTCATTACTTTCTGAGTACATCCCTTCAGCAGCAACTTACTAAAAGAGCATTTTATTATAAGTTGATGGGTCATTTTGTGAACTGTGTCACTTTAGTCAAAATAACTCACTAAAGAAACAGCATGAGTAATAGTGCCATTTACCACACAAATAAATATGTGCAGATTTTTCATGTAGTAACTAACCACACCACAGAGTAGCCTAAAGTTTATTCCACATCTATATGGTATTTTCAGACATTGTTCATGATTATGCTGTTTGATAACAAGTATCTGTAAGTGTGGGATTTTTGCTTGCTGTCTTCCTTAGGAGGGTGAACAGTACTGTCAGGAACCAACATTATTAAGACACAAGTTTACATCTTTGACAATCATTACTAGCTCTAGCAGCAAGTGTTGAAAATATTGCACATCTGCTGAAATCCCTTAACAGCCATTTACATCTTAGGAAGTTGCTTTGTAGAGACTGCAGGATGTGGCTATGCAAGTGTTGGATTGCACTCTCACACTCAGCACTGTCTTTCTCTTTTTCTGCACAGCTCCACTAGGTGCTTCTGTACACAGGTGCCTGTTTGGTACTGTTCCTTATATCTTCTATCTCTGCAAGGACAGCTTCTCTGTCCTTTTGTGTCTTCATGGAAAGACTACTTTCCTTGCTGTACTGGGCCTACCTGGTTTGGAGATGACACTCCCCATAGCCCACCTCACAATGCTGTGCTTTACACTTTTGTCTAGGAGGGCGTTGGTAACACACCCACATGTTGTCTGCTGCTGAGAATCACCCACACAGCACAAAGCTGTCTCTCCAACACTCCCATGGCCCAGGAGGCTGGGAGTGGGCAAGAGCTTGGGAGGGGATTCAGCCAGGACAGCTGACCCCAGCTGACCAAAGGGACATCCCATACTGCACAGTGTAATACTCAGCAATAAAGTTAGGATAAAGGCAAAGGAGAAATGCATTTATTATTAAGGCATTTGCGTTCTAAAGCAGCTGATACTTGCAGTGGGATTTCTGCTTCTCCCTGAGTAGCTGGACATCCCCTGCAGATGGAAGTAGAGACCAAATTATTTTGCTTTGTTTCCTCTCTTTTCCTCATTCAACTGTCTTGAACTCAATCTATACTTCATCTTATTTTCTCCCCTTGTTCTGCTGAAGACTGAGGGGACTGAGAGAACAGCTGGGTGGCCATCTAGGTGCCAAAATTTTCCTTTCCTCTGTCTTTACATTGGAGTGTACAGGCCAGGAAAGCTCCTCCTATAATACCGCCCAGAGATCACCAAAGACTTAATCACAGGACCTTCTCCACTTGTCATTAGGAGATGTCACACATTTTACAGTTGGTAAGGTTCTGTCCCTTGTGTGCTCTGGATGTCATATGTAAAGGCTGAGGAAAAGGGTAAAACAGCTGCTGTACTGATGCCAGTCTTTGTGGCAGCACTGATAAAGCACTGCTTTTCAAGGCAGTGCTGAACACTCATTGCTTTGTCCTCCATGCTGCATGGACTTGGAGATCATCCCAAGAAATGGCCTAACTTTGCCTTTCTTTCCAACTCATTTTAACCCTGTTAGTGATAGGCAAACTGGCTAGTATCTTGCATATTTTTATGGCAGTCCTCAGGTAGTACATGCTACCAAGAAATGAGGAACTTGTTCAAACAGTTTATCAAACAGACCAGATATGCGTATCTACTCATTGCCAGAGACTGTGGAAGTTTCAATGGCTGAATACAGGTTGCTTGGAGAAAGCTTCTGCACCTTGCCTCGACATTCATGCTAGATTTAGGCCAGGAGTCTGACTACTGCTTATGAAAAACAGGCCTTATTATCTCTGTGTATTTTTTTTAACAACCATCTGATTCAGGAAAATTTCTCCCACAAAATATTGTTAGGTGATCAAATTTGTTCTGCTGTTATCCCTTATTTGATGATTCTTGATAAAATAACATTTGATGATCATGCTCCTTTTAAAGAAAAAACAGGCAACTGTGGTATCACCAGTCTGACCTTGTGAAACAGTACAGACAGGTGCCTCAGCAGGAAGAGGGCTGGGATGCAAAATTGAAAGAGGAAGTTGCAATGGCTCTTCCCCATAGAGCATCTGCAATTTGAAAGGAACCATTTGCCACTATGCCAAAATTCCCTGACACGAATGTGTCATTTAGAGAACACAGAGTCTGGGAAAAGCAGAAGGGCTGCACAAAATAAACAACAAAATCTTGTTCTTTCTGTACAAGAAGTCATCTGCCACTGATATTTAGAAGAAAATTTTGCAGTATCTCCATAAAGTCCTACTACATTATCATGTATAAGGATTTTACTTGCCTAAGTGCCCTTCACTTGCTGCTCTGTTGTGTTCTTGATGGGTATCAGGGTCAAACCTCCTCAAAGTGGAGCCAGAGGAACACTTGGTTTTTCCATGGAACTAAGATCTCCTCTGTTTGATGGTGTTTAGGGACTATTGCATCTTTAGTGCTTTTACAGTGTTAGGAACATACTAATCTTTACTAGTGCTGCTTAAGATGAACATTTAAGTTCTTGCCAGCTTCCCAAAGAAAGCAAATTATTGGGGACACAAAGCCTCTGCTCTTCTCAAGGTGGCTAATATGATTCTACAACTATGCACTTCCAAGAGCACCATTTGCATCTCTCTGGTGAAAGACACTTTCAAGAAGTACATCTTCCCCTGCATGAACACAGAATTCCTGAGCGGAAGAACTGTAGAAAAGAAAAAAATCCTTGGTAAACTTTTTCAATTGCAAGAAAAGGTCATCTAAAAGAAGAGAAATGCTCGCATTCCCATCACAGTATGTAGGAAGTGTTGCTTTTGCAGAAAGTACCTAGGGCTCTTTGTACATCCTGGGCAAAGCACAGCAGTTTGCTTTTTTTGTTGTTATTTCTTTTGCTTCCTTCTTCATATTCACTTCCTTCTTCATCATAGCCTTCCCTTCTCCCCCCATCTCCTACATGGGTACTTTTATTCCCTGAACTTTATCCAATTGTCACCTTTATTTCCAATGTCCCTATTTTGTTTCTTCTTTCTTCCTGAACAATCCAATTTGTCTTTATTTTTTAAGGTTTTGCTTCCAGAACCACCTAGAGATTCTACTAAAAGGCACTCCAACCTCCAACCTATTTGTAAAAAGGAAAAAACATCACCAGCAAGTCTCTGTTGAAATTAATAAAGCTTCCCTAGGGGCAAAAGGAGATGGGGGTGGGGAATCACCTTTTTGGAAGAAAATTCTCAGTAATTACTAAAGGAGTTTAACAGGCAATATTATAATTTAATAGTTACACCAGATAGCTATTAAAATATATTATCATATATTAAAACATCTTATTAGGTAGTGTGATTTACTAACCAAGAAAAAGCAGATCACTATGGATGAACCATGAAGTTCAAGCAGCAAGATTTTGTTGCTGTCCTGCTGCTGTCAGCTGTGGATAAAAGGGGCATTAGCTGAAAAATGGACCCCATGCAGCATCTTTCAAACTGTCACCTTCATGCCACCAGAAGACCTTGCTTCCCTCTAATATTTTTTCCTATTAGTCTGTTAAAAGAAAAAAAAAAGAAAAAAATACATCCCTACTATTAGTAAGCCACACTCTGGAAAGAATTAATTTCAGAGACAAGTGAAGGTCTGTGCACTTACTGCTCAGAAATTCCTATTCTTCGAACTTTGAAAAGAGACTCGTCAGCTTTAGAGGAATTGCTACTGTGCTTAAAATATCTGTACATGTGTTTATAGATCTAAACTCTGTAGAGCTTTCAAGATAATCAAAATTGATGTACAACACATATTTTCTGCATTTATGTAACATTCTGACTTCCTAGGAAAATTGCTAAATGAAATGACAAAGCCCAAACTCCAACAGGAACAAATCCACCACTAAAAAGTGATAAAAATGATAAAAATAAAACAGTTCAATTGAGGGTATATGAAGTAGAGAACACATAAAAATAATCGAGGAAAGAATTGCCCTGGAAACAAAGCTATTTCAATTACAGTGTATTTTGATCCCTTTAACATTGTAAAATAAAAAAATATCTTGTACAATGCCAGCTAAAGTAAGTTGTATCAAAGCATTTTTACCAAGTGACCAAACCCATGTTTATTACACAGCACAGCTTTTGTTAAAAGAAAAGCTTTTCTAAAATTATAATATTCTAATTGCAGTTAGCTGGAGAATCTTTTGAAATATAAATTGAGTAACAAATAGTCTTCTACAATAAAAACCTATGTAAGTATACCCTGTACACAAACCTGAAAGCCTAGTTCAAGGTCCAGTTCATATTTATTTTCTAGTATTCAGAAATGTTCACTTTGGGTCAAGTCCAAGATGGCAAGAGCTGTCAACTGGCATGTTTTAACTAAGTCTGTGGCACTTTAAATGAGATCTTGCACCTCCTGGTGCAAGTTCAAATTCACACCTCTACACTTGGACATCTCACTTGTAAAAAGTGGCCAGTGATAGCTTTTCCATTATTACCTAGCAGAATTTCATCTGCTCCACCCAAATGCAGACCTGACCGCAGCAATCCATCCCACTGTCACTTCCATAATGTCTCCTACTTATGGCTAACAATGGAAGCTACAGCTTGTAAATCATGCAGCCATATGTCCTCAAATTTGAGCTAGTGGATATGGAGTGAGTAAAAATATAGATATTATATAATTTATATATGCATAAAAATAAAAACCACCTTTGTGTTTCATACTGAAAAATTCTTCTGTAACTAGCAGAGAATTTGGATTTGACTGTCCTATAAGAAACTGTCTCCGCACATCACTAAACCCAGTGCTGATCACACTGATACAACAACTTAAAATACCTAACCTCAAGCTGTTGAGCTGGGGCAATGTTACTGAAGACAGACAGAAAATCTTGCAAAATTTCCCACTTTAAGAAGCAACATGAGATACTTATTTGTCAAAACAGAAGCCACAATCTCCTAAGTGGAAAGTTCACTTCTTTCTTCAACTGATTTCTCAGTGAGGAAGCATGGTTGATGTGTGATGGCTTCTTCACAGGGAGCAGGGATCGTGGAGAAGGAAAGCTTGTGCCCACACTGTCTAGGCTAACGTGCCAAAGACACACGTACCAACAGTCTTCATCTCCCATGGATGCACATAAGGATCTGTCTGAACTCCAGCCATAAGTCTCAGGTGAAGTCAAACACTTTTCTGCATAAAGCTCCTTGAATCCAAGCCAACAGAGAAAAGAAATCCATGGCTTTTAACCACAGACATAAATGTGTTCATGCCAGCCAGCCCAAATCAGTAACTGGCAGTCAATGGCCTGCAACAGCTGACATTTCTTCCTCTCTCTCAAGTGGCTTGCAAAGATATATTCATGGGTAAGCCACTGCCACGAGACAGAATGTACCAAATGGAAATATGTAGGATGGGAACACCCATCTTCACAAGAAACACATGCAATCACAAGAAGAAAGATGGAAATGTGCATTTGTGACCTGTTGTGGTGGTTTAAAATCAGATGGCAATTAAACTCCAGACAAGCTTTCCCCTTTCTCTCAGCCCCACTCCAATGAGAGGGACAGAATGAGACTATGGGTTGAGAAAACAAGTTACTGAGAGGTAACAGCAATGGAATAAGAAACACAGTGACAGCAGCAATATTAATAACAGAAGTATACAAAAGAGAAGGTGTTTACAGAGAAAAGGTGTTCACCACACCTCAGCTCAGATCCGAGTGGCCACTGGGACAAACACAAGATGGTGGCTGCTCTCCGTAGCTAATGTTCCCCTTCCCCAAGCTTGAGCCAATGAGTAACGAGGGACAAACCCCCAAAAAGCTGGATCGTCCACACTGCACCATGCAATCTGCTTTTGGACTGCTCCATTCCTCTGGTTTAACTACACACAGTGCTGTCCTCTTCCAGACTGCTCCACTGGTTTGACCCCACATAGCGCCACTCGCTCTGGACCACTCCCCTCGGCTACGCTGGACCTGCCTGGGGCTTGGTTTGGGCTCAGCTCCTTTTGACTTGGTTCATGGCTGCTTTGCCCCTCCACCTGCTTCCGGCAGCAGTGCCGCAGCACTGGCATTTTGCTGGGCTCAGCTGTGTTCACTGCTTGGAGCTGCTTTCTTCCTAAGGGATGAGAAGGGATGGGCGGCAACAGGAGAGGGACAGAGTCCACAGCGCTGGTCTCAGGAATAAACGAGGAAGGATCGGAACAAAATGGTGCACTTCTGCTGCACATTCCTTCTTCTCCTGAAACCAGGCCCCCAGCGATGACGTGCATAGTATAGAACAGCAACTGCTCCCCTTGCGAGCCAACCTAGGACACCAGTGCCCCTGAGCACTCACTCCAAAGAGCACCCACAAAATAAACACCCTCAAGGTGGAAAGCAGAGAGATACGGTGAGGTGAAGCAGAAAGAAACTTCCTCTCCCTTTGCCAAGCCCTCTACTCCTTTTAACAAATGAGCCATTAGCATCTCCAAATTATCTGGCGCAAGCTACAGCCAGCTCCCTTTTATCCAAGCCCAGGCTCCAGCCAAACATTAGGAAATTAGCAGCTGGGTCCAGCACAAGGGCAGCAGGCCTGCATATCATCAGCACCGCGACATCAATGAGTCCCAAGCTGCACTCTCCTTCACCACTTTTGTCTATATATTAACTGCACGTGGCCATGGAAAGGAGCTACACCATTCACTACAAAGCCTGAAGGCAAATTATTACCCACTGGGATTTCTCTGAAGGAACAGAGGAGCAGAAAGAAATACAAGATTCTAGGTACCTTACAAGAATTGTACAAGGACATTTAAAGAGAGTTCTGCATTACCCCTTGAATTAGTGGGAACATTAGCCTAGCCTTTCCTAAGAGAAGGCCACAGAAAAGGCAAGAATGGTCTCCATGGTTACACTACACACAGGTGTGAACTTAGCTATCAGAGAATAAAGAAACAAAACTTCCCAAATACTGAAAAACCTCTCACTATCACTTCAGCACCTCTTTGTCCCAGTAAGTATAGACAGGGCAATTAACTCTAATAGTACATTAATTTTCCCATTATCTAAATGATGGCAATAACCAAGGCATATAATAAACTATTTTTCCAAAGACTAAAAACCTGAATATTAAAGTAGAAGTTTTTGTCCTTCTTAAGCTCACTTTGGCAGCCTCTTAGTTAGAGGTAAGACCTCATAGATGTTAAATGTGGTGACATCTTATATTTCAGGAGAGTAATAGAAAAAATGGACATATTCCTACACAGGGCAGTATTCCAAATGAAAACCTCAGATTTTCTAACTTAGAAGTCAAAATTACTTAGCTGTAAAGTGGTATACCTTTTATGACACTGCAGAGTATATAAGACCCAGGGCAAAAGAAGTCCTCACATTAAAAACAATCAGATTAGCATAATAAGAGGAGAAAGCAATGCTGAGGGAACATTTGGGGAGCTTTTAATTTTTTTTTCCTTTTAAGCATTTCAATTCCTCCAGCCAAAGTAAACACATTACAGATTAGCTCTCAAAAGTGCTCTCAGCCAAGAAGTAAGTTACTGTAATTTGAAGAATGATGCTGGGAGCTAAGCTACACTTTAAAAGCCTCCATGGCATATAATAGATGTGGAGGGCTCAGAACACAGACTGCATGTAAGTACACATTAAAGTTTTCTGACCTAATAAAGACATTCAAAAGACAGTGAGCTAGCTAGAACACCACTAATGCATAGTCCTTTTACTGCCATTGTGGAATTAAGAAAGCATGATGCTAGTTTTCACTCATACCATTCCTGTAGTAGAAAAGGCCCTCCACAAAACACAGCCCCCTTGACTGCAATCAACTCCCCTTGTTGCTGAAACAACATGGAAATGCAGCGTGTCAGCATCCAGGGATGCTCACCACAGCCAGAGAGCATTCAGCCATCTGTGAATGATTAAAAAATTAAAAGCCCCAGACACTGAAAAAGAATATCTTAACAAAAAGATTTATGGGAGGGGAAAACTGGAAAAAACTCTCTCAAAATTCAGAGAGAGAGTCTGAACCTGGGAACACAAGCTGCTTGGAATCCGTCTCAGGGACACTAGGCCCTACAAATATTACTAACTTGCACTTACATAACTTCCACTTTCCATATGTGATATTACTTAGGATGAATAGCAAAATAGGCAAGCAGCATGGAAGGTATGTGCTCTGATCACACACCTATGGCATTATGCTCAGGGAACTTGATGGATTAAAGCAATGCCTGTTCTGTGTTTTATGCAATGATTATAAGAATTAATTGTTAATCATATATGAGTACTGGCAGTGCATTTATAGTTAGCGAATAATGTTCTTCAATAAAATATTAGCACTTAAATGATAAAAAGTGTCATTTGCTTAACTTACAATAAAGTTGCTAATGAGCTTCTTTTAAAAAATCCCAACTCGACACAATTTCAAATATATGAATAATACTTATTACAGTCACATACAAATTCTTAACTGCACACCCAGAAAAGGCACCCCTTTTTACTTCATATATTTCTCTCAAAAGTGTACCTTTGAGTGCACTCAAAAGGTAAGTGACTGTAAGTGACTTCTTTGGATAGAAAGGTATCAGAAACATGTCTTTACTTATTCTTCCTCAAAACACAATCATCATGTTTTCACATGGAGATAAGCAGACCTAAAGCATATTAACAAAATCATACCATTCTTCAGACCTCAAAGACATCCTCCAAGGTTTTCTAGCAAGTTTGTAGAGAAGTTGTTACTTCATTGATCAGGTCTCAGCTGTCTTTGGTGCTTTGTATCCTCAGAGATCATCAGAATGCATGAATTAGGTGTTAGAACTACCTTTCCTTTCTTGCTTCCACTGGAAAGATGTGCTGGATGGTCAGCATTTCTTCTTGACTTCAACACAGCTGAAGGTCAATCATGAGCTATCTCAGTTGTATAGGTAGTCCATGTTTTTCTAAATTATTGCACAACAGTATCTAGCTGGTGAAGAGAGGCTATAGAAAAGCTGCTGTCCACCACTTCCACAGCACCAGAGATTCCACCTGACGCTGTTCCGCCTGCCTGCTGTTCCCAGCTGAAGGACCTGAACTGAGTATGCAACCATCCTAGACTCCTTGTCTGGGCAATGCAGAGAAACAGATATCTTTAGAAGATGTCAGCCATGCTACGACTGGAGTCTACACCTACAGATACAGACCTATAAAGCTATCTGCCTCTCTTCACATGAAGGAAAGTTGGGTGATGTATGTGTCTAGAAGAGATGGCCTTGTTAAACACTTATTTTTAAAGTTACCTGGGATCAATTCAGGCTAATTTTTCTCAAGATGCAAACTAACTCCTCATTTTCTCAGCAACATCAAAAGACATCAAGAGTATCTAGGACATGTAACAGTTTTGGTCCTAGTTTACCAGACATCTTAAGAGACTGATGCATATGACAGTTAAAAAAACTTAAATACTGAGAAAAACAAGAAGGCTGTGATGACATCCTCACACACAGAGGTTCTCAATAAATACACTGCCTCTCTTGCTACCTCTCCTAGTTCCAAGAAATGACAGCCTAGATTTTCATGCCCTGTTGGCTGTGCTGTATGTTGCAGAAATACAAGCAGATGATTGATGGGGTTTGCACGATGGAAGCCCTGGCTGCTGGCAAATGTACACTTGAAAAAGGATTCCAGATCTCTGAGCCACAGCAGGAACTAACAGAGTCTGTAAAACCATTTCTTTCAGATTTATATTTAGTGTCTGACAAATGCAGCTCTACTCCTGTCTGCTTTTTGATTACAATAGCTTTGGGTAACAGAAAGTATTTATACCAGCTCTTGGTGAAGCAGGTATTCAGGACTAGGCAATGTTTGGGAGGGATTCCATTGAGAGCTTTCATGGAGCATAAAGGAGCTAGTGAGTGCTGGGAGTTTTTCAAGAACATCCTCCTGGAAGCACAAAACGTCCATCCCCTTTAAAGGTAAGGGAGGCAGATGGAGCAAGAGATCCCTTTCGCTTAACTGTGAGCTTCTGAGCCTCCTCAAAAGCAGGAGGGAACAGCAGAGATGGACAAGTGGACAAATACCAGTTGAGAACTACAGGGCCACTGTCAGGAAACTGCTGTGGTTGCAGAAATGGTGTCAAAGATGCAAATAGAAAAACAACAGCTCAACTCAAATGGAAATAGGCACAAGATGCAAAAAAACTACAAGAAAGAGTTCTTCAGATATATAAACAAAAGGCAGGTACAAAACAGAAATATTGACCTGCTGATAAACAGGAAAGATGAATTAGTCCCTAACAATGATGACAAGGCATAGGTTCTCAACTCTTTCTCCACCTCTGTCATCACCAACAGTGCTGGGCCCCAAGCCTTGGAAACAAAAAGCCAGGTTAATGCAAACACAGAGCCATTGTCAGTGATGGAAGTGTTGGTTTGTGAACTCGAGCTTGACCCAACAAATCCATGGGCCCTGACAATATTCTCCTGAGGGTATTAAGAGAGCTGGCTGATGTCACTGGGAGGTTGCTCTCCATAATTTTTGAGAAATCATGCGGATTGGGAGACATCCCAGAAGCCTGGAAGAAGGCTAATGTCACTCTCATCTTCGACAAGGACTTAAAGGAGTACTCAGAAAATTAAAGGTTCATCAGTCATATTTCATTCCCTTGGAAAGTTCTGGAACAAATCTTCCTGGGGGCTATCACAAGTCAGATGAAGCATGTAATTGGGAAAGGTCCGCATGGATTCACAAAGGGCAATACATGTCTGACAAACCTAAACACATTCTCTGACAAAGGAACCTGCCCAGCGGATATGGGTTCAGCAACGGATATTGTCTACCTGGATTTCTCCAAGACTATCAGTACAGCTTCCCATGGCTTCCTCCTTGAGAAATTGATGCACTGAGGTCTAGACAAGTGGTCCATGTGGTGGGTGGCAACCTGGCTGACCACCAGCACTCAGAGCATTATGGTAAAGAGTTCCTTTACAAGCTGGCAACATGTGGGATCTCCCAGGGATCAATACTGGCCCTAATGCTGCTAAATGTCCTCCCAAGTGATCTGATGATGAGATCAAGTGCACCTGGATGAAATCTGCCAGAGACATCAAACTGAGCAGGGAAGTAGGCACTTTGTAAGGGAGAGCCATTCCACAGGAAGACCTGGATAGGCTGTAAGAGTAGGCTAACAAGAAACTTATGAAGTTCACCAAGGACAAATGTAAAAGCTTGCACCAGTGGAAGTATAATCCAGCAGTGCAGCACAGGCTGGGATCTCCACTGCTGGGGAGCAGCTCTGTGGAAAGGGAGCTGGAGGTTCTGGTGGACAAGCAGCTCACTAGAAGTGAACAGCACGCAGCTGCTGTGGCAAAAGAAGCCAACACGACACATCATGAAGAGCATCTCCAGCAGAGATAAAGAAGGCATTGTCCCAACCTACTCAGCACTTGTCAGGCTGCACCTGGAATACTGTGCTCAGTTTTGGTCCTCACTAAGCAAAATAGATGTGCATAGGATGGAGAGGGCCCAGAGATGGGCCACAAAGCTGATGAAATGACTGGGAAGCCTGGCACAAGAAGGAAGGCAGTTCTCTCAGCCTTCCTGGAGGCTTTGTTCAGCCTTAAGGAAAGAAGGCTTAGGGGACACCTTTTCACCATGCTCTAGTATTTAGAGGGTGGCTACAAAGGTGATGGAGATCCCTTTTACAATGAGTCACATTGAAAAGACAAGTAGTAATGAGTTACTCCTGGGGAAATTACAATATGACAGAAGAACATTTTTCACAACAAAAACAAGCATACACAGGAGTAATTTCTTCAATGAAGTGGTGGATTTCCCATCATTAGACACTTCTAAGATTTGGCTGAACAGGATGCTGGGCCATCTTGTTTAGAATGTGTTTTTGCCAGAAAAGGTTGGTTGGCCCAGATGATCCTTATGTTTCCCCGCTATTCTATGATAAGAGCATAGATTCCCAATCTATATAATTCAAAACACAACTGGCAGTAAAATTCTGTAATTTTTTTCTAAGGGAATTGATATGACTTAGACAGTATACTTTCACACATTTTCAAAAAGTTTGGATAGTTTCCCGGATGACTGTATCCAGGTCCCAACACATCCAGCCAGGGTGTCCCTAAGCAGCGTATGCTAGGCAGTCCTTGCTCTCTACCTGAACCATGCATTTTGGATTGGCCTCCCATCCTTTACTTCTTCAAAGAAATGTGATCTGAAAATGCAAAGATACCAAAAACAACATTCTAGATAAATCACACTCTCTCCCAATTATGTTTTTATTGACACACAGAATTAATTTATAGCTCAGAGCTAACACAGTCAGTTTTACCTTACTTAGACTTGTATTTCTCTGCTTCCTTTTCCTAAAGTACACTGAAAACAAGACAGCTAAGAGGAACATGGCATCATTTTTTCCCCACATATAACTCTACTGAATCACATCATGTTGCCCTATCACCCATATGGGACATTTCCTTCCTCCTAGGACAGACAGTCATGCAAAGCAAACTGCTTTCCTGAAGAAGTCAGCCTAGCTTCCCGGAGTTCAGCAAGTTCCCCAGGGTCTTATTTATAAACTTACTTTGTTCTGCTTCTGGAAAAATAATGAATGTTCCCACTGCTTTCCCTGCAGAGTAATTTGGCTGAACACTTTTCCTAAGACTCCAGCACCAGCAGTTCCCACTTCGGCAGGCACCATCACGGCTAATGGTCATCTATCACTCCTGCTCCAGGCTCCAACCGCGTGCTGCTCGAGGCACCCCACGATAAAGCAACTGAACCAGAATTCATAAACGGAATGCCGAGATTACATAAATACAACAGTTTCCAAACCAACTTGCTCAAGGAGTTTCTGAAAAAAAAATAATCGAGCTTTTTCTGAAAAAAAATTCCCTGCACTGAGGCGAACAATCCTCTGTGATATTTATATGACATAAAAGTTTGTGCAGCCAAACAAATGAGATTAGAAATCAAACCTTAGTCAGAATTATACCCTTATCACAATATAGCAGCATTCTGAAGAAACAAACTATATATTTTTGTCCCCTTGGATGTGTTTTTCTAAGTTGAAAAAGGAACACCAACATTTTGATGCAGAGAACATTGAAGATTCAGTCCAAACACTTAAAAATTGACAACAAAATATTTAAATAGAATAAAGAAAAATAAGTACTATACTGCATACAGAGGAAAATAGTTGGACTGCAAAGTTGTTATGAATGCTACTGAGCTTTCCTTGGCTTTCACCAAGAGAAAGGACCTCTTTTCCTTAACCAAAACTAGGGGTGTAGAGGAGCAGAAATGGAGGGTTTGAGGCAGGAATTAAAGAGCTAAAACTCAGGAAAAGGATCAGGAAGAGGACCTTCTCTCTTCTTTCCTTCCTTCCTTCACTTTTAAGACCTGAAAATGCTTATGCGCAAATGGGCTGGATTTTTTTTTTTTGATTATGTGCTCTTGTTGTCACTTTTAAATCCCCTAGACACAAATCTATGGAAGCTGAATAACCAAAGATATATTTGAACATAGTCTCCTCAAAATGATGAACAGCAATTAGCAACGACCTTTACAGAGAGAAGGATCATAGCAAACAACCACTGGGATAATTCTCCCATTCATATCATTTAAGGGAATAACACCACACAGAGCCCACAGAAGTGAAGTTCCACCATACGTCTCTTTTCCATGACTGTAATGACAATCCAGAGGAGTGTGTTGATCCTGTGAATGTTCTTATCCTGATCTTATCTCTGAAATGGAAGCTCAAACATAGAAAAAGGAAGAACATCTTCCAACACTAACTCTAATGCTACCATAATCTTAACTTAAAAAATATAAAAATCTGTGGCATAGACAGAAAGACAATAAACAAGGTTTCACAAACTAAAGAGTTTTGCTATTCTACTATCCCCAGAGAAGTTTATTTGCAGGGGAAATGCTATATATTCTAGGACCTGGGACTGTATTCTAGCTTAAATACACAAAAATGGCAGAAAAAAATGTTATCACACAAAATTAAGTACTACCCATCTTGAAAACTGTAAATCTGGTCTGGTTAGATGTGTAGAATGAACATTTTAGATCCTTTTATCTGGGAATATTTGGTGTAACTTGACTGGTGTGTAACCTGACTGGCTGACAGCTCTCTAAGATCAATCATTTCTGCAACCACAGCAGACTCATGCTCTGCCAGAAGTACAAGTTTGGCTTAAAGCAGCTTCACAGCTATTCTGAATTTGATCTCTCTTTGCAAAGAGCAGTTTGATTGGCCTGAATCAGATTCTGGTTCACCTACAGCAGAGAAGTTCTTGCTACATCTTTTCTCATTATCCCAGATCCTGACCTAGTTTTTCTTGTTTCAAAACAGAACCAAAGCATGCCTAATGCTCTCTGAAACAGAAATTCTCATCAGCTGATCTATTTCGGGTGCCCTTACACTTCCCTTGGGTGAGGCTCTAGCTTACAGGTTGAGTATACCATGTAGTATTTTGTGTATGAATACTAATGTTTGTTAGGGCCACCAACACAAGATTACAGATAGATTTATAAAAGAATACAGAACTATTCCAGATACAGCAAAAGGCTTGATGGCATCCACTGTACAAAAAACAAAGTTGCAGTCAAAGTCGCTCTTTTGCCAGAAAATTACAGATGAAACTGAAACTGAAGCTTGTGCCTGAAGAACAGAGGGAAGTGCTTGCACATGCACATACAAACCCTGCCTTTTCTTTTCCTCCCACCTGAGCTCCCATTGCTGCTAAGTGCCTGAGCAGCATTTGTAAGGATAATCCCTAATAATCTCAGAATTGGTAAAGCAATACACATGCCTTTGCACAGAAAGGCCAGAGACCAAGCAATAAGCTTTCACAATTTCTCTTTCAATTATAAATAGAGGTAGATATGATGACAAATACATGTTTCAGAAAGCTTGAATGTGATGCTATTCCAGAACAGCATGGGATATCAAACAATCCCCTTTCCGCCCCAGATTACATAAAAATACCAATACTCACTTTCCCACATAAATGGCCTGTTTCATTTTTAAAAGCTTGATTTTTTTTAATTCTTTGAGTGTTTTTGTATATTTTTTATCTTAACTGTTTCCTCCTAGCGTTCTGTTTATGCTAGGATATATTGAGGGTCTTTTGGCCCTGAAGGAATGGTGCAAAGATTATCTCTCTGAACAATCCCTGTCAAGGGACTGAAGCAAAGGAGGGTAAATTCTACCAAGGAAAAGTGGAAAGGGGGCTTTAGAATGGATTGGACACACAGTTGGCAATCAAAAGACATAGGGCAAAATCCACACCACTGTATTGATTAATTTTCTTTTTTCTTTTCATAGCAGCAACCACCCCCATCACATACCATGAGATAAGGGCATATTATAATAATTTCTGATTTGGGGAAACAAGATAAATATTCTCACTGAGTCAAGTCAAGTAAGACTTTTTTTTTCTTTCTTTTTCAAAAGGCTGAAAAATCTTTCTGGTCACACTGCTAACAATAAGGTTCTCATTAGCAATTCTCATAAAGTACTTGCAGAGATGGTGAATTCATAGCTCACTTCGAAATGGGTATTCCCTGTGTGCATGTACCTGTGTGACAACTACAGACACTGCACACTTCAGGATCCTGTCACCATAGACCCAAACCAAAACTCGCATGTGTGCTTTAAAATTTCAACTGTCTCTTCTTCATTATGGCAGTGATGACACACTGGAACAGGTTGGCCACAGAAATTGTGGATGTTCCATCCCTGGAAGTGTTCAAGACCAGGCTGGATGGGGCTCTGAGTAATCTGGTCTAGTGAGTGGCACATCCCTGCCATGGCAGGGGGATTGGAACTAGAGGATCTTTAAGGTCCATTTCAACTCAAACCATTCTATGATTCCATGATTTTCAGGAGCAAGTGTTTTACATGCAATAACATTTAAAATTTGTTTTATCCAGTTAAATTTTTAGAGTTGAAGGCCTTATATTCATCTTAAAGAGATTTACAAGTCATGTTCTATTACCTTCTGATAGGCAAAGAAGAAAATGCCCATCTCCCCCAAGAAGATGCATTTATAAATTTCCAAAAACACATAGGTGATATATGGGAATTGATGATGAGGTAGAAAGCAAGTTTCCACACCAAAACTACAATTTCTACTACTGGGCAAAGCAAAGCAAGAAAATGCTTGTATAAATCTTCCTACTATGCTCATCACTCTGCTTCATTTACATGCATCCTAGTCTTAACATTATTGAGATTTAGAATTAATGACCCTCTGAGATTTATAGGGCAAATTACACCTCTCAGCATTACGACTTTGGGGGCCTCCATAGCCTTGAACAGACATTAGAAGGTCACTCAGAACACACTCACTAAGTTCAACAGACTTCAGATGAGGCCCTTTGTCTAATTAAAAAAGAAAAAAGCATTCGAAATAGGAGATGCTTTGAAAAAATCTCACATTAACCAGTATTTTTGTAAAACTCACTGTGCCTTTTTTTTTTTGAGGGAACTGCTTAAAAGCATTTGCTAGATGGGTTTTTTTCCCTATCTCTTCCAAAAACATAGAAATACAACTGGACCTAGCAGCGGTCATTGTGCAGCAGGAAATGACAGAATAGTTAATGTATATTAATGCAAGTGTGACAGATCTGACTACTGAGTGATGCCTAGAGGAATGGCTCAGTGCTCATGGAACTGTGAGGAACTTGGCAATGTTCCCCAGGAAGCAAGAAGTCCTTACATTAATACTGCCCAGTTGCAGCAACTCAGGCAACTGAAGCCATCTCTGCTTGCAGACATAATTGTACACAGATTCTCAGCTTAAGACAATTCCATAAGTTCTGGTGTTTCTTTTCTCCTCTTTCACAGGCATGGATTTCTTTGAGCAACTCACAGTGCTGAGTGATGCAAGTCACCAACCAGTTACCACATGTGTTGCGCAACAGAACAAAGTTTTGAAATTAAGGAAAAGCATAGCATTTTTGTAACACATAGACTAATAGATTAACAGGTATTATCAAAGAAATTCAGAACTTTCCTTCACTTAGGGATTTTTAATGAAGGGAGAAAGATGAGTAAGTGAATAGCTAGTCAGACTTCTGCCTGGCATGAATGAAGTCATTCAAGTACACCCAATTTATAACAGAAACACCAACAATCACCTTTAACTACGGCATCACTGCCAAATGGCACCATAATTAGGCTAGAAATGCTGTTCTTTGAGTCATGAATAGGATGTGCTCGGCCTTGTTTTCTATATAGGTTCATGCCATCCAAGCACAGGCAGCAGCATTTATTGAGAAATTCCCTGAAAGATAACAATAGATTATAAAAGGGGTTCATGTAAATTTAGTTAAGAACAACTTCAGACATTATTTTCAATTACTGAGATAAAATCATGGCTTCTCTGTGAAAGAAAAAGGGAAAGGCTTTTTTTCCTATACACTACACAGAGCCTATGAAACCTTTAAGAATAGTCTATTTTCACAAACAGTACCAGCTGCCTACTAATATCCTTAACTCTGCTTTTTCCTCCCTCAAGTCATTTTTCCTATTATTTTCAACAGTTTATTTGATTGATTAATAAAAAGCAGCTTTCCTGCTCTAGATAACAGGTCACAGAATTCCCTTTACATTGAATTGGTTTACCTGCTTTCAAGAATGTTAACTGATAGTTCTATTTTCTTTCACCAAATCTGCCAGGTTCTGGCCAAGCAGTGACTTTTTCTGCACCGAACTCCTCAGTGATTTCAGAGAGCATGAGGATGACAGTAGGACATGTGCATAAAGTTCCAGTCCTAAGTTTGCACAAGGATCTACAGTTAATTAATCAGAAAGTCTCTATTAACATACATTTAAAAAAAAAAAAAAAAAAAAAAAAAAAAAAAAAAAAAAAAAAAAAAAAAAAAAGCTTTACCAGCTCATCTTGGAAGGCTGCAGAACTGGAAAAAAAAGAGACCATCTTCAGCCAAATAGGTTAGCATCCTTATTTAATAAGCTACACATGCGTCCCCATCTGATGCGAGGGAATACATCTACACTGTCTACTTCAGGCATGTAGCTCTGCTATGACTGAACCTTGTAATTGCAGGGTTCCTGCACACTGAGCAGATCCTCACAACACCTGAGGCAGGCAGTTCAGAGCCCAAGGGGTTGCACTACACATACTGCATAAGCTGCTAATTCTTGCAGTTATGTTACATGCCCAGAGTGAGTCTGTGTGCTCCCTTCACACACTTCAGCACAGCACCACGCTTCATGCACACTGTACACACAAATGGAGCCCCTCTGCTATTTCAGCCTTGCTGCCTCATTTCACTACCTGCACCTCCCTGAGTAAGAAAAAATAAATCTACATATGCATTATGCCTCTTTGGGCAACAGAGGACCTCAGGAGTTCATGAGCAGAATGCACACAGAAATAAATAAAGAAATTATATTCATTTTCTTCAGGACAGAAACCTGGAGACATGCCATGGAGATTTATTAGCCCTCTTAAGATAGCTACTCAAGATACTGATGGAGTTGACAGTGCAATCTTGTCACTCTCCCATCAGACCACTGTCAGACTCATGCACAGTAGAACTGCAGCTCCAGAGCAGTCTAGCCCTTCTAATACATCCCATTCCTCTCCCAACGTACACTTCATTAGTCTAGGAAACAAAATAATCTATATTCCAAACAGTAGAAGTAAAACAGGAAAGCATGTATGGCAGAACATTTCAGGCCTTACTAGACTGAGGAGAAAAGCTCATCTTTGTTGAGAAAGTACTGTCATCTGTATCCCTTTAAAGACAAAACCAGACATTTCCTCGTCATAAACCCTCACAAAATGACTGGCTGATCACCTGCTGTCTTGCTGTACATCAAGCTAATTTTCCAGCAAGATTTGTTCACTTAAGATTGCCCAAATGAAAGTCTCTCTTAAAATAAAAAAAATAGTCTGTTGCAAATAACTCCCTAATCTGCCATCCCTTCAACAGGACTGAAGTGCTCTTCACAGACATAGTACACAAGCATCTTGAATTAGCAGGGAACTATTTTTAAATACATGAAGGATAAGATACAAAATTAGTTTCATGGGGAATGAGAACCTCAGAGGTTATTTACTTTCCCTTAATTACTTTGATTCACCACTCATTGAGCTTTCCAATAGTACTACCTATTTCACACTCAAATTTTGATACTTAAGACATGTGAGAATGTTTCTTGAACATTTAAGATTACGGACCTTAGCAATACATAATCACATTTCTCAAACTGACTAACTCACTTAAAAATAATTAAATATACTGTATGGCACAAATTTCCCTTTCTTTGGAACAACTGCTTCAGATTAAGGATCCCTGTACAAAAGCAAAGCTTTCTTTGTGCAAAAACATGAACATTCTGACAAACTGTACAAAACGATTACACTTCAAGAGGTGTGGGTAGCCTCTTAAACTATTGATCTTATATAATGCAAGGAGCAAAACAGAGATTACTATTAGAAAATTACTTTTGAGAGCAAGGTGACAAGAAAGCCTACCCCAGCCCTGAACTCAAGAGAGAAACTTGAGTTTCTAAGCCTTCAAACAAAAAGAAATTTAGTGTGGCTGTACAGCACTGCTGGGCTATATCCACTACCCATCTTTGCTTCATATGACATGGGCACATTTCTATCACTTGCACAGGATGCAAAAAAGGAAATCTAGAGCAGTCCACCATTCTATCCCTGTAGAAACAAATTAATTAGAATCTTTAGGACACAGCCTCAAAATACAAAATAGTGGAAAAAGCAAGTAAAAAGGATGAAGAGAGCAAATAAAAGGAAAGCGATAGAGAAGACAGGGCATTAAACAGAAAATACATCTGAAATACAAAAAAAATAGAGGTTGTGGTAAAAAGACATGGGACAGACAGACATAAAGAAAAGGAGAAAGGAGGAATATAAAAATGGAAGAAGACAAAAAGTGATAGAGAAAAAGGCATACAGAAGGGACCACTTAAAATTTAAAAAATACCCAAAATCAACCACCTAAAAAAAGCCCATACAAACAAACAAACCAAACAAAATCCAACAAACAACCACAGCCCTACATTCCTTCCCAAAAATTACTCTAGAAACCAGAGCTGGAACAAAAGCAAGTGAAATTAATTTCATTGGCTAATGAAGTTTCACTTGATTTCATTTTGGGGTTCTGCCCTGTCTCCATCAAGCAGTGAGATTTTTTGCCAGAATCTCTCAGCTCCTGTGGGATTAAGTATGAGCTGAAGCAATGCCTGAATGATTTTCTGCACTGAGACACCGGAGATACTGCATACCATAGCATCAGCTCTGGATTTGTAAGGATGACTAGTCTTTACTAGGTAAGAGAATTAAGAGGTAGAAAACTCATCAAGGTACTACATATTACTGCCACCATGTATATGAAAGAATGACTTCTCTTCCTAAACTGAGTTAGCAAGCAATTTATTATGCTATAAAGTACTCATAATTCCTCTATCAGCTGTCAAAAACTTACTCATCAATAAAAAAGAATAAAAAATAAAAAAAATTATGGACTGGCAGAGAAATTAGCAAAGGAATCACCATGAAGTGGATTTTTGAAGGCTTTCTAGGAGAGATGGTAAAAGCTTTGGGTTTCACTTGCCACCAGTGGGAATATTGCACTGTTACAACAAAACAACCACTGGATTGGAGAGAAAAAATAGGAGAGACCCTCAAAAGAATTTATCAAATCACTTATTAGAATATAATGAATATTAACAAAAGACAGTACAAATGCTCTTGAGAACTGAGTATTCCTGGGGTTTGGATCTCTTCTTCTAGGCTGTTAAGGTTGCTAGGGAATTTCACAGTTAATGGTGTATTTCCATATGAATGTTTCAAGAAGGGGGAAGGGTTTGCAAAACTGAATCTTAAGCATGGAATTTTCTTTGTGCTTCAGAGAGAAGAATCTGATGTTCTTGTAAAGTTGAAATAAGAAGCTTTCATATTTAATAACAGATTATCAAAGATTTTTCTTTTTTTTTTTAGAAAAACATACACAGAAAATCCTTTATGAGGCACTGTGTCAAAGCACTTGCTTCTCTTACTATGGTTAGTGCACCAGACATGCCATTACACACATGCTAAGGTCATAGAGTAGTCTGCAAACAAGAGCAGCTTTGTTTTACTTTAACAGTTTATTTTTGCAACAGGTTTATTTTGTTTTAAACAGATCATATGTCTATTTTTCATAAACCATTTAGAAAGCACATTGCTGTGGGCTTCCCAGTGACAAATACACTGAGGCATCAGCAAGTGACAACACACTTTTTACTCTTTGACATGGATGAAAGAGTTCAATTCAACTTTTCTTTTTTCTATCTGGAAAGAGAAAAATCTGGGAAAAATACTTTTTAACTCTACCTCCTAGAGTGAATCTCAAATGATGCTCTGTCTGCAACTTCATCTGTTTCTCCTCCCTTTTCTTTGCTAACTTTGGGTGACATTGGTTAAGAGTGGCCAAAACTGACAGAGGTCCCTTCATTTTAATGAGAATAAGTGGATGATTAAAGGACAAAATAATAAACATCTCATGGTTAAAATGGCAGACACTCAACCTTGCATCAGAAAATCCACAGAGCCATCACCGCTGAAGGAGAACCTGCAGAAAACAAGGCAAGGTCGGCTCCGTGCCCACATCACCACCATAACCATTTACCTGGTTATTTTTCCCATCCTCTAGTGTTCAACACATCCCAACTCAAGCAACTTTTATTTATGCAAGCATTCAATAAATACAGACACGCTTCCATTGGCAACTGCTGTGACAGTTGATCTTCACGCCGCAGTATTATCTTAACAAACTGCCTCTCAGCCCCAGGGTCTTTGTTCTCACATAAATGACCTACAGTTGGTCACCCTGGATCTTACACAAAGCATGACGAGTACAGGGGTTATATGAGCTGATTGCATAGTGACTGCAAAAATAGCATGCTTTCTTCTCTTCAGCAACGTGTTCTTTCTCTACTGAAAACAATTCGAGCTAATGACAGAACTATATATCTGGATAACTCCATCATTAGTTAATGTTACCACCACGTGAGCTTGTCTGCATGGCATTTGACAAAGAAATTCAAGTTAAACAGCCTCCTCCAGAATGAAGACAATATTGGATTAATTATGTAACTTGCTACACATTTGGAAAATGAAGATGAATTTCACTTTTATAACTTTATTAAAATCCTACAGAATAAGAACCCGATTGTAATCTGTTATTGAAGTATAACTCATAAATATCTTTTGAATTACTCAAAATTTAAGTCACTGGGGATCTGAATCTGGCCCCATACATCTTAAAAGAACATTTGACTCATTACTCATGTAAACCTCCATGAACACATAATGCACAGGAACTAACTTGTTTTCTAGGAGAGTTCAACATTCTCTATCAAAAGAACTCATATTCTGGTACTTCTAATACACGTTATTTTTATTGGTCTATGTGCTACTTTTACTACTTGTTACAAAGTAAACATCTGGAGAAAAGCAGAAACTAGAGTCTAATGGAACCTTACTCTTTTCTCCACAGGCTTCCCAGAATTCAGGCAACTTTTTTCCTCTGATTGAAGACAGCCACCGGAAACACTGCAAGAAGTCCACAAAGCATTTACTATTAAAAACACAAACCACAGACCACCAAACTAATTTTATAATATGATTACTCCTCCAACGTGGTCCAAAACTGAAAGCATACAACTCAAAATACACAAAAACACAGTAGCTGAGTCGTAAGTCTCTAGACAGAAAGATCTACCATCCTTTTAGCTTATTTTCAAGGGTGCCTTAAGAACTTGGGATATGGCCACATAAGCTTTTAGAAGACAGATTAATTTTCTCTCTAGCTATGCTTGCTTCATGATGTTTTTGCACCAGCCAGTTCTGAACCTCAAGTTGTGTTAGCATGGGATCATGAATGACAAAGTGAATTTATCAAAATGTCTCAAGCCTAGCTGTGCAACATGGAAAAACAACCCACACTTAGCTGGACAGGGAAGAAAATTTTCAAGCCTGAACCATCCATGTTCAACTGCCAGCATCTCCTACAACTCAACTGTTATATATTCCACTGTTCTGACACAAACAAGGGTAACAGACTGATCATCTGGATTTCAGTTTAAGTTGGGAAACCATGCTCCTTCTGACTGTCTCACTTCCTGTTATCCCACTCACTGTAGGGCTTGGTGAGAATCACAGGCAAAAAAAGCTGGAAACAACCATGTAACAGAATCAGCTTCATCTGCATTCTTTCCAGGCAACACAGTTACATCTATCAAATTCTTAAAGACCCCAACTGATAAAGCCCCATAGTGTTCACACAACCCATGCTAGGACTCCTCTGCATCCTTGCCACTAAAAAAACTTTCTAAACTTTTTACTTCTTGCAACATATTCAGCCTATTACTTTTACTCTACTCACTGTGGGCATTGTAGACTTTTTCCTTGTAGGTCAGACTCCATCTTCACATAAAACATTTAATCTTGCAATTCAGTTTTTATAGCTACTGAGACCTTCAGTATTTTTCTCAGATACCTGATGTCAGTTATTTGCAAGTTAGATGAAGAAAGTTTCCATTTGAACTGGAGCATCATCAGGCTGTAGCTGCTGGAAATCCTTCTGAAACCACCATTATGTGCCTTCCTAAGACTTCCACTTCCCTGGGGAGTCTCTGGGGAATTTTTGTATTTATATAAAAATATAAAAGAATTATACAATGCAGTATAAAAAGTCTTTACAGAAGTCCCATTCAACCTCTCTTTAAACAAAGTTGCATTATTGAGGACCACAGAGTAGAGGCAAAAGTGAAAATAAGATCTTCCTCAGATGAAGTGCATCAGTAACTGAACGAAGGAAGCATAAACACTCTTCTTTGCTTCCAGCCAACTGCTAATCATACAGATGGTTCTCTCTCACCAAGCTGAACTCAGCATCAGGTCAAACCTACCTCAGAAGTTCTCATTTCAATTTGTTTCTGCCACTACTACACTTGCTTCTCAGGCACTTACAGAATGCCTCCTTGTTGTACAGCCGTCCCATGGCATCCCTTAGAGACATGGCTGGGAGCACTACTAAGGTCTGCATTTTGTCTTGCACAGATGCTCCTAGCCACTTTCTGAACACTTTTCATATTCACTAAACACCTTGCATTAACAGAAGTGCTGTTTCATTTAGGTTTGGGGTTTGAGTTTTGCATTGCCCTTTTCCTCCATCGGTTTAACAGCGAACTAGTGAATTTAAATGTCTTTGAAAGGGCAGTACATACAGGCTTACATCTCACTCTATATTGCTCATTTTGTATTAACACGAAAGGAGGTTTCTCACCAACTCTGAAGTCTTCATTTTCCTCGTGTTTAAAACATGAGTGGCTCTTGCTCTTTGTCCCCACCCGATAACAAAATGATTCCTCTACAACAAAATTACATTGAAGTGCCACTGAAACCTAGAACAGTGACTCCAGTGGTCATCACAGCTCTACTTCAATGATGCAAAGGTTATATATCAAGCTTGAAGCTATCAAGGCTGAAACCGTAGTTCAATGATGCCAGGGATCTTATCTTCAGGATTATCAAATTCAACCTTCTGCTTTCAATTCAATATTCAGTTTCATCAGGTAGCCTGTCTGACACTGGAGAATCAAAAGAAACTTATTTTCTTCATCATTTCAAGATGACCACTAGGCAGTCCTTTCTCCCTAGCTACTCATGCAGCTTGAGGTATAGAAGAATTGTTTGATTACACTGAGTTGACTGACTCACTTCAAAATACTCTCTCGATTCTTGGGCAAGATGAGCCTGAAAATTATTACTTTTATAATTTCTGTTTTATTTGTAGTATGTAACATCGAACAGAATCAACTTTGTTAATGTGGAAAAGGTAAACAAAGGTGTCAGACCAGCAAGCTGGCCTTATACAGATTTGCCCATCAGATGTGCTGCCTACTTTCAGCTTTGAACAAATGAAGCCTGGTCTGACTGCACAGGTCTCCCTTCTCTCCCCTTTCCATGAAGAGTGGATTGCATTAAGCAGCTACTCGGTTCTTTCATTATCAGCAAGGCTTCTTTTTCCTTTTCCCCAGAGACTTCATGCAGTTATATAATCTCCCTTAGTATTTTCCAAGAAACTGAAAAAGAAATTCCAATTTTCCAGCCTCCTTTACTTAAAAAATGTTAATAGTTTCCTTCGTAAGATGAATTTACAGCTCCTTTCTCTTTTGTAAAGAAAACAATATAAACTACACATTTACTTACTGTTCTGTAAGATGATACACAAGTTAAGCAAACATATCACAAAAAATAAAACTGAACAACCCAACTAATGACAAGTTAATGACAGAACATATCATACCTGGTTTCACATGCTTTTACGTAATAATGTTAAGCTTACAGAATTGGCAAGAAACTGGGTAGCTAAGTAGACTGGCAACAGCACACTGAGGCTCTTGCTCAAGTTTTGCCCAGGTCCCTCTAGGAACTGAAATGGCATGTTCCCTCACAGGTTGTCAATGAAACAAATGGTAATGGCTCTCTGGTTCATATGAAATGGGAGATTACACTGCAGAAAATGATCCATCAGCACAAATGGTATTTCCTCTTACTCTGAAGATATGAATAAACTTGAACCAAAAAAATGGCCAAGGGTGCCTTCATTTGCTACAATGAAATTAACCAGGGCATTTTGGGCAAACTAATGCAAAGACAACACATAGAAGATTCTAAATCTTCCAGGATCTTTAAATCATCAGCTTTCTTAAGGAACAGCCTGTCACCAGTACTTCCACTTATGCTCTGCCTGAAGACAGCAGAAGCCAGAAGGGTGTGTGCATGGGAGGCATGAGGATGCGTGAACAGACCACCCATTTATAAATCCATAATAAACACAATAAATCCACAGAGTACTTGCTCCATATCTGCCAGCAGAGGACCACAGCCACACTCTGATGTGTCTGTAGCCATACCCCTCTGTGCTGTGATCTCAGCAGATTTCACTGCTAAGCAAAGGTCCTACCTCTGAGAAAAACTCCAAATTAAGCAGAACACTTATTCAGGAAATGCAACTCTCTCTTCTGAGTCATGCCAACATCTATCAGAAGTCATCATGAGAAATTAATCCATGGACCTCTAACACCAAAATACCTCCACCACTGCAGAAGGAGAGGGAATGCTTCACTTGGTAGAAAATAGCAAGCTCTTATTCTATATACAGAGCAGCAACTGAATTAGGATATAACACAATTTCACAGAATGTCAGACCAGCAAAATATTAGGAAGCAATCTGCTGCTTTCAGATGAAACAAACTTATTTGTCATTGCTGAAATACTTCTTATAAGGGCAGAAGAACCAGTGCTCGTTCTAAGAGCATGCTCTCATTCTGGTTATTGCTATCCACCTCCCTAAATTCACCCCACGCCTTTATCAGCTCCTTCTATTTCATTTCTTCTTTGCTTCCCTGACAAAATACTTCCTAAAAGGAATGAATAAATCTAAACAGAATTGTTAAAAACACTACTAAATCCTCACTGTATTCTACCCCAGGCAGAGCTGTTATGTCCTGAAGCATTTTTACACTGTGTGTAGGGCACAGGTCCTTTAAAACCTACATAGAGACAACCTGCCATACCAGAATAGTTGCATATTATCCACTCTGGACATGGAGAAACTGTTCCTCCACAAGTATTGTTAAGATCCAATACAGCAAACCCCACATCCTAAATGGTAACATAACATTAAAAGTACCTGTATAAGTGCACTTTAAAGCCTCATTTAACTTAATTCTAAAAATAAAGATCTATTAACAGAAACAAGTTGTAATTAAGATTACTGTTGACCTAGCTTCTTCCTGCAAAGGGGAGATAATAATCCTGCATTTACACAGTACCTTTCAGTCTAAACTATCCCATCCAACAAGCCTGATCTTAGACACACTTACACAGAAGAGTGCTATTAACATACACAAATAATTGTAAGTAAACCAATCTACACGATTTGATTGCCAGCACCTACCAAGCTTGATCCACCTGATCAATTGCATGGGTTCTATTTATCTGACTTATCCATCTACAAACAAATTATTCATCCCCCAAAAAACTGTCCCTCTAGCAGAAGCAATGCATTAGCAATCAACCTCAGTCTTAATCTTTATGTTCTACCTAAAAACCAAAACTTCCTTCAATTTCATTCCTTCAAAATGAACCTCTTCTCAGATCTCCATCACCAAGCTATCTACCAACTCCCAGAGACAAGCACCAGCACGGACTGAACCTGGCTTACCTCTCAGAGGATTTCTATATAAGCAAAGACACCTGGAGTGTATTGGGAGTGTACTGGTTTTTAATAGACAGACCAATTTTTTCCACATTATACTGCACACAGAAGACCTAACCCTGTCTTCCACTACTTCAAAAACACTCCTTTCTTGCACTGTCAAGTACTTAAACCAAAGGTCAGTCTCACCAACCAGCTCTACCCCAGATTAGCCTTCCCCTGTATGTGATACTCCTGCAGGATTACTGTTTTAATCATTAACATGCTAAGAAGGGTTATTCTGAATCACTTGGTTTTACCTTATGGTTACCAAAATAGTCCTTGTTTAAACAGTTGGCTGTCAGGTATCCATAAAGCACAGCAGAGGGAAATCCACCTCCTCCTCTGCAATTGGCATGGCTCTTGGAAAACATTCCCTGATGATATCAGTCTGAACAACATCTTGTTTCCCGAATGCTTGCTTCGATTACCATGAATTGCAATAAACCAGTGTACTAAACTTCATTCCAGGAAAAGCTGTCATTCCACAAGAAAGCTGTCATTATACCTTGAACCTGCACATTCCCTGGCTAAGGCTTCTCCAGTTTATATGGATTACAGAGACATTTAAAGCAATGCATCCTTGGAAAGATCATTATGTCTCCCCCTTTCTCCATCTCTTCTGGAAAACACACCACTGGTGGCACTGCACACTGACTAGCCAGATCACAGGCGACAGCTGTGCTGAGATCAGGGCACCATGATGGGAGGCCAGGAAGGAAGGAACAGTACCTGCTATCCATCACTGCACCTGATGGCAGTAAGTGTCCTCAAATGATTAAAAAAAAATGCTGCAGAAACTGTCAAGAAAGAGGAAGTTGTCACCTCTGTGCCACACCACCTGACATGCTCATTGTTTCCAAAAGGGAAAACAAACAAATTAATAACCCATAACTGTTTACTAAAAAATCGACTGTAGCTAATCCTTGTATATCCACCATCCCATCAAAGACTCGACCTGAGCCCACATGATGACCCTGATGTTCTGAACATGAACCCACATGTTCTGAATCCGGCATTATAAAAGCACAAAACCCAACTGTCTCAGCACTGGAAACCAAGGCAAAGCTGGCTAGCCTGGGATCTGACCTCCTGTAACCTTCAGCTGAAACTAGAACGAAATAGAAGCATGAAAAGGGGCTGGTAGATCTTGTACTTCACCTCCCTGAAAATGCAGGATTACCTTCTCCAGTACACCTGCCAACAATTTGCCTACTCTAATTTTAAACATCTAAAGAGTTGTGGGGAGCTTGCACTACACTCAGACAAATACAGGCTACAATACATTTTTTCATTACTGACTTTTGGCCCAGAATTCATCTTAAACTTTTCTTTCCTCAATTTCTCCATTTAGTCCTAGGTATTCTTTCACATAAGGCAGGAAAAAAATCTGCTTTGACTAAAATAGATTTCAAACACAGACACGTAGTTAACCTATCTCCCCATACTCAGCCCCAGACTAGAGATGTCTATTTTTTAATATTTCCCTTCAAGCTAGTTCCTCCAGACCCATTAGTATTTTGTTGCTCTTGAGCCTCAGTCAAATAGTCAATACCTTCCTGTAAAGATGATATTCAGTTTTCACGTGTTCTCAACAGATTCTTATAAAAAGGGAATCACACCTCTTTGTTCACCAAAATGGTGACATTTCCTGACAGCTCAAGCACAAACCATACTTTTCTGTAATCAAATCCCATTCCAGACTCATTTATCAATTCTCAATTCCTTCCAGCATCACTATCACCCACCAGTAAGGTCCTGATTGATATCCCTTACTCCAACAACTTGCCTTTTCCCCCTACTTGTCCCCTTCGCTCTACTATCCTGGAGGAATTGTCCTGAAGTTCTGTTTACTACAAAGCAAAGACAATAGTTTCAAAGGTTTTGCCCTATTCAACCAAGCATTTAATTACATGCCTAACTTTCATCGCTTTCTTAAATCCAGTTGATCTCAGCAAGTAGAGATGAGCTTAAGCACACACTTTAAAAAAAAAAAAGTTAGGTGTGCAAGACAGTGCTCTGCTGAACCAAATCCTCAGTTTCTGTAATCACTTGGATGGTCTACTTTCTGTATTTGGCAAGAATTGACAGCTCAATGGTTTAAGGTAACAGGATTTTAAAAACAAAGCCTCAAGAGAGTCTAAAACTGGCGTCATGCTTTTGTTCCTTTCTTAAAAGAAGAACAGGAAATAAATACCTAAGTATTTACCCCTCAGTACAGTAATCATGAAGCCTATAGGTTTAAACATGCAGTACGTAACTATTCTCATTACTTGAGTACCCACTTTGAAAAATAATAATAAAAGAAAGCCTTGTGAAAAATTTGGAAAGGCTCGTGTATCTCAGCAATGCAACACATTCCCTGGTAGCTCATTAGCCACAACCATCATTGTGCAGTTAAAGAGAGAGGACAAAGCTGTCTATTTCTTAATTCCTGTCTCCTAAACACTTTTAAATGGAATGGACATCAACTCCCTGTTCCACTTAAGATGATCTTTAGTTGGGAGAAGGGAGAAGAAGGTCTTTGGTTTGGGCCATGGGTTGGCTGTCTCCATCAGTAGCCAACCCACACTACAACAGATGAAAGCTTTACATTCACCACCAGCAACAAATGCAGTTGGTGTAAAGGGAGTTTTGTGGAGAGTATTTAAAATCGCTTTCTAATGACTTCCATTGTTTATACACAGAATCCTTCATGACCTGTCTCTCCCTCTTGTTTTTTGTTTGTACTTTTTGTTTTCTTTGCCTTCTCTCATTCTGCTGCCTGGCAAACACGGGCAGAGGCGAAGTAGGGACTGTAATTAAGCAGCCATATCAAGCTTCATCTGTGGACTACCTAATTGTAAGATTCAAGTTTTGGGAGTAGTGCCATCTGAGAAAGAAATGGAGAAGAAAAATTGGAAAATGACTACTTCCTCTCAATCCATAAAGCCTTCCAAAATTCAATTAGCATGTTCTAAACTAAACCATCCACACATGCTATGGCACTAAAATGTGTGATTTCAAATATAGACAAGAAAGTAGCTTCTCATAGATATTTATCAGAATTATAATACTCTCTGACCATTCCACTTCAACCCTTTTTATTCAAGAGGCATCTGCTGTAACCCTTTTGTACCTCAGTACTTGAGATGAACCAGGAAAATACCTATAGGCAATATAAATAAATTGTCTGTGACTGCACATGGGATCTCTTAAATAACGCTGTGAACCCCTAAGTCACTCAGAGAACACCCTTTGCATGCCTAGCGTGAATATTGTTGTTTAATAATGCATACATGACTAAGCTTGCTGTCTTCCCCACAGCAAATCTTTCTTGTGATTTTACAGCTTCCCAGACTGGAGTACTATTTCCATTTTCACAGAATCACTGATGCAACCAATAGGAAAAGTACCTCTGTTTCAATTTACTGTGTGATGTCTGTAAATACTGCAAGCAAAGGCTTGTAGGTAAAACTCGGCAAACACCTTTTTGCCATTTTCTCCTATAAAAGAGAGACAAAAGCATAGAAACTACTCTGCTGCCTTGTACATACAACTACACATCCATGCCTGCTCACCTCCTTTTCCTACGGCAGCTTAGCATCTCCGGCAGCTTCCACAGCACAAACACCTGCACCCATCCCAGGTCAGATCTCCAGCTTGCACTAATGGATTTTTTCAGATAGATGGCAGTGCACAAAGTGCATCCTAGATTGATTCAGGGTCGAGATGCCATTTCAGTGCTCAGGCACTTTAACTAAGGGAATTACTGCATTATCAAAAGCACTTTTAGAAAGATGATGGCTTAGGACCCAATCCTGCTGCACAGTGATTCTGATTCCTTGGAAGGGCTGAACTGGGTGCCAAGAACATAAACATGGCAAAGAGGCACTTAGGATTTTACTTTCCATTCCTAGGAGCCACAAAGGATTTTTCTTTCAATACATACTAATAAACATAGTTTTAAAACACAAAGCTAAAATCCAGAAAGATATTGGATGCTGGATACAGGAGATGATATATCTAATTTTCAAGGGTCAGTAACAGCACAGATTTAGAAACAATCCTGCAGTAAGAACAGACATATCCAAATCATTCTTAATGGCAAAAATTCTACTTAATTTTGTGCCCTTTTCATTCTAACAGACATCATTATTAAGAGACCAGAGTGAAATTTTAACCATTTAACTGCATTTACCCCAGCAAATCATTCTCACAAAAGGAAAATATTAACAAAGCAGCTGAAACAAATAGGACTGACTCTCCCAGCACAATTAGTACTTCAGTATCTACTACTTGGGGATTTTAACATATAACTATCATGGTGTGGAAGTATTCACCACCGTTTTGTTTTCTGTTTGCAGTAGGGGGTTGCTAGGAAACAAAATACTATTGTCTGATTTCATGATCTATTGCCTGGTTTGCCTGGCAATAAAGTCTTCTAAATCTATTACCAGATTATTTTGTATTTTACAGCGAGATTAAGACTAACATTAAAGCACATGCACACAGAGAAGAGCACCGAAAAATGCCTCAAAATTCAGGGGAAAGTATGTATATATTCCAGCCTGAGGAAGACAAACTATACTGAGGAAAAATGAACTCAGGCAATCTGGTGATATTTATATATGCACACACTCACACGTGTATCAGCGTTCCTTGACTGTATCTATAGTTTTGCTGACTTGTCAAAGACTCTCTTCACTTCCAAGGATACAAAGTGTTCTCTTACTACTGGAAAGCTACTGTACACTGCAAGTTCTGTAAATACCACATGCTGCAGAATGCCTGGTGTGGGCAAGCACACATGCCACGGTAATTTTTGTTCTTGGAATTCAGATCGAGGTGGTTTCAGTGTTTTAATTTCTTTACACAATCTTGTTGGTTTTTTTTCTTGTACATTTAGATAGATAGAAGAGTCAGAGCCAATTCCCTACTCTCCCCCTCCCTCTTCAGTTGTAACATAAATAAATAATCAAATAGAGAAATAAATGAAAGCACCAGGAAAATCTATCTAAAATTGAAAGCCACAATAGCAAATTTCACTTATTTTTGACTGTGGCAAGTCTTTGTAAAATGAGCGAATAAAAGATTATGAGAACCAGGCAAATGTGGGTGCCTACCAATGCATTCCCACAACAAGACAGGAGACCTCAACTGCAAAAAACAATCAGACTTAAAAGCTGAGAGGCAGATGAAGAGAGTTCAGCACAAAGTCACAGAGAAGAAGGTTTAAAATAAAACCTGCAAAGTAGTTATTATTCTTTTATGTATATCTACAATTTCACACCATGCACAACATGCAATATTTCAAAATCCTTTCAACTCACTTATTAATGCCTATGCATTTTATCACTCCATTTTAAATTTGAGAAAAAAAATTAATGAGGTTCATTGCAAAAAAACATCAAAGCTTTGAGACGTTACAGCAGAACTCCCAGTGATAAGAAAAAAAAAGAAGTAACAACACACAACATAGAAAATACACAGTTCATGGGAAGGACCTGAAAGCTTCTTGCCTCTCCTGCTCAGAGATGGACTTATTCAACCTCTATACTTTCTGATAGTTTCCTATCATATACTAGGAGCCCCCACCAAACCACATTTAGAATTAAAGAACAAAAGAGTGAAATGCAAGACAGCTTCTTCTACCCCAAACAACAGCAAGCTACTTCTAGCAATTAGATGAAAGCAGCGGAAGATGGACACGACCCACAACCAATCCCTCTCCTCACAAGGGTCGAATACGGCTGTTCCCCAGCTGATAACCCGCTACAGTAACACTGCCAGTTACAAAACAGAGCACAGGTCTCGGTGACACGGGCATCTTGTCACCTATAGCTTCACTGAAACCTGTTTTAAAACACTCTCTCAAGGAACGAGGAGAAACGGGAGAGGGATGGGACAGTCTCCTCCCGAGCTGCCACCAAAAACTGTTCTGCCAACTGCAGGGGGGCTGCCGGTGACATCGCAGCCGCAGCCACCCAGCTCTTAGAGAGAAGGGGGGCAGCGGGAGAGACTCCAGCTCCGGCCGCCCTGGGTGCGCTGCCCGCCTGCCCACGCGTGTGCCCCGGGGGAGGCTGCCCAGCGAGGCGGGGGCAGCGCCAGGCGCGGGAGCCCCGTTCTACCCGCGCTGCAGCAGCGACTGCAAT
>VWZV01011147.1:705830-984546 GCA_013397155.1 Irena cyanogastra
AGGTGTGCAGGGGAGGCAAGGCTCCCGAAGGAGGAGGAGGAAGAAGAGGAGGAGGAAAGGGGAGAGGGGCGGTGAGAAGGGCGGGGAGCGCACAGCCGTCACGGCGTCCCGGGGACAGCGGCCCCGCCGGGGAGGTGCCGGGCGCTGCCCCTGGGGCGGGCGCCGGGGCCGCACGGAGCGGGGTGAAGCCCCGCTGCAGCCGCGGGGATCGCAGCCCGCTCCGCCGGAGGGGCGGGGAAGCGGCGGTGGGTGGGCGGCGGGGAGCGGGCCCTGCGGAGCCCCGGGGGCTGGCGGCGGGAGGGGGGCGAGCCTCAGGCACCCCGAGCTGAGCATCCTGCTGCAAGTTTTCCCCGAGGCCTCCCCCACCTCAAACGCTCCTTGTGCTACGCACAGCAGCCTGTGCAGCGTGATGAGCTGCACCCCATCCGACGGGATCGGTGCTTTCTTTGGGAATCCTCTCGTGAGGAGTAGTTGCACGTCTTATGTACGAGGCTTCCACCTACCCTTTAGCCGTGGCTTTGAACCAGCACCTTTTAGGGAACACCCTTAGCTAGAGAGTCTGGTTTTTTGCTTATTCATCTCCCAGGCAGGAGACAACCCTGAAGCCTGGCAAGAGCACCTAACCTCACCTTTTCATCCGGGAAGCCATGGGGCAGGTGGCTGAGGTCAGCTCTTCCCAGGACAAGGCGCTGGGCCCAGGGGTGCTGGCAGCAACAAGTGCTTCCCCAGAGCCGAACGCTGCTCCCAGAGAGCCCGCTGAACGCCTCGTCTGAGCAGAGAGTTAAGGAAGGCTTTCGCAACTGCACTTCTGCTCCCAGGGACAGTGCTGGCTAATCTGAACTCTTCGGCTATTTGAAAGGGAAAAACCTGCTTCTTTCCTGGCCTGAATTACCATGCAGGGCTGCTGTAAGCAGTCCTTTCCTCTGTAGAGATGGTTGTGATTTAGTGCCGGAGAAAACCTTTGTATGCTCATTTACAATGTGTTTCAGTACACTTCTAGGTGACGATTAGTTGGCAGAGTGGCTGTGGCTGAAAGGTGGAAACTAACATCAGGTATTAAATATTGTAGACGGCAGCTATGATTTCTAGTGGTGGGAAGAAAATCTAATAGAAAGATCTCCTGCCTATTATTTTCTACAGTACCTCTTTCACCAAAGCAGTATGGAATTACATCCACAGGTGTTGGGCTAATTATGTGTGCTTACCAGCCCATCAGTTTGGGTCTACCAGTGAGCACACTTATGCAACAGAAGCAATTTCCACACCACTGGGCTCATCTGATTTAAACAACACTGGCTTGTGTTGCCTCTGTGTGTAGTTTTTTTTCCCTTGGCTGGCAGGGTTAGTGTCACAGCTTTAGTTTGAGAAGTGACAACAAATAATACTGACACATATTATACCGAGCAACACAAGGACACACATGGAGGACAGAATAAGGAAATTAATGCACTGATTTAGGTAAGGAGCAGGAGCCACTCTTGATCTAGCTGTGCAGATGTGGATTATTTATTTCCTCACTGGTTCTTGCTTTGCTTTTTAGTGGTAGATAGCTGAATAAAGAAGAAGTTGCTGGAAGAATTTCTGTTAAATGTAGCCATGATGAAAGACGTAATTAAAGCTTGGGAATCCTCTTCTAAGTAATTTACAGTAAAACACATCTTTTCAGTCTTTTAAAGCCCAGGCCCTAAATCTGTTCACCCCTAAGGAAGCACTTTTTGAAAAGCACAAAGAAATCCCATGGGGAAATTCATGCACAACTTGTATTTCACTTGTAGTGTAAACTAGCAAAGAAATCAAGGACTAGTTAAAAAAACCCACACAAACTTCAGGGCCTGAATATATTCCTGAACTGTATTTCCTTTGGCTGTGTTAAATTTGCTTTTTCATTTCTTTCTCCTAACACTGAATGCATCTGTACTTAGAAACACTCACAGATAACAACAACAAAACAAAGTTTAACCTCTTGTCAGTTGCATAAGCCTTGGTTGATATAAAACAGAGGTAAAAGAAAATATTTCTGTCAGTATTGGTCTTGTTTAATGTAACTGAATGAAGCACGAACACACATGTTAAGGTTATTTCATTATTGCAATTTAGGGTTGTCCCCTCCTTCCTTCCCACAGAACTGCCTGGACAAGTGCAAGCACATAAACATGGATGCACAAATTTGCAGAAGAAGGTGTTACTGTCTTTACTGTATTTCACTAACACGTTCAGCATTTATTTTTTATCTGCAGGTTGGTACAGAGATGAGTTCCAACCAAGACCTCACTTTGTTATGTTCTGAATAGCTCTTGGGAAGTTGCTGGCTTGACCCTGGAGACTTTACAGTCTAATTTTTTAATAACCAAAGGATTATTTTTTTTAATTTAAAAAGGGACTCATTTTAGCTGTCGCATAAGCATGAATTATATCCCAAGACTTCAATCGGAGCTGCACAGACATATCTGAGAGCACAATTAGGCCCTCTGGACCTTTTAAAGCTTCAAAAATAGTCATGTGTAATTCCTTCTTCTGTGGCTCCTGCAAGCTTTAAGAGAATTTTTGAAAGCTGTAAATTCCTATTTATCCACTAAGAGGCTCACGGGCAATCTTCCCCTAATGGAAATAGAACTGTAAAGCTGAAACATTAATATACACAATATGATACATTAGGCAGGGAGACTCGTCGGAGCCAACAAGAGGGCACAGCAGCAGCCGTGCCGCGACGAAGGCACAGCCAAGCAGGTTCACTCCACTTTCTTCATTTCCTGCATGTGGGGTTCACTATCTGACTTAATATCATTAGTACTGCACACTTCTCTCTTTAAAAATGAAGAAAAAAAAACACCAAAACAAAAAAACAACAAAACAAACAAACGAAGAAAACTATCTGACCTTTGAATCCCTCATCTGCATTGGCTGGCAGCCGGTGCTGGCGAATCGGAGGGCACAGTTTGGTCTAAATGCAAGACAGCTATTCTTCAATAACCACGCTGTTAATATGCAAATCTCAGCCCTCCACCAACTGTAATCTCCCGCCTCTGATTGCCTTCAGTGATGAAAAAGACCCAGGTTATTTGTTAGCAGGGAAAATACGCTCTCCACGTTCCCCCTTAAGATGAAGCATTATAAAGCTTCAAGAACATGCAGGCTAGTGACAAACAACAACAAAGCAAGACAAAGAGAAGCCAAGAAAATGGGATTAGAAAGACAGTAAAAGAGAAAACTGCATTTAAAATTTTTCCTGATTCTTTTTCTTCTTCCTAGCTTTCCCTCGGGAGTTTTGCCAGCGACTGCAGATGGGCCATTTTTGTTAATTTTTTTTTTCAACCCTTGTTTTTCTACATATGATGTTGCACTTAAGTTCACAGCAGAGAATTTGAATTTGTTCTGAGAACATAATTTCTGTATTGGAAGGCATGTGTCTGTCTTCCTGAGTCAGTTTTGTTGGCTGGCAAACAATACTAGGAGGTGATGTATCAACATGTATTGATAAATATCTTGATACCAAAAATGGAATGGAGCAATTGAGCAACAAGCAGTCCATGGTTCAACACTTCAAAGGCATTGCAAAAACCAGCCACCAATATCTGCACCATTATTGGTTTATTCTTCACAGAAAGCCAGACTTAGCTAACCTCTGAATTTAGCAGAATGCTTTCTGTAAGACATGAGCTGATGGGAATGCTCATGACAACTAAACTGTTGAGACAAACAGTTCATTTTCCATCAGTGTCTGATACAGCGTACAAGAGTAAGACGTGTTCTCCGTTATATGGTGTAAAAATTAAATAATTCTACCAACTCAGGTAGTGTTAAATTCTCAGGAACCTCTGCATAGCTGGGTTGGGCTTAGGAGTCTCCAAAGCAGGTGTGCAGCCAGTCTGCTCCTCCATCTTTGCCTTTATTTTTTGACTTTTCCTTTATTCTTGCAATTCACCTTTCCTGAAACATAAGACAGTACATTGTATTCACTCCTGTACAGATGCAGGCAGCTCTCCTGCTTCCTTCTCTGAGGCTGGAGATGAGATCAAGTTGGTAATTTCTTAGATCAATGTATCTGGGCTGAAATTGTGTTCCCAGTAAATGCAGTATTAAATTTATCATCTATTTTGTCACAACTGTGATTTTGCTTCTCAAAGCTGTCAGCGGAGTGTTTTTGTTTAAAATTGATTTTAATTTCCCAATAAGATGAAGAAGGCCATGTGCTGTTAGTGTTCAGTGAGTGACTCTTTTTCCCTCAGGCTTTTCACCAAGGGGGAGCTAGGTAACTTTTCTGTGGGTGGACAATCCCTCTGACTAAAAAGAAGCAGAGTTCTGAGAAGAACAGTAATCTTGCCTGTTTCCCACAAAGCAGGTAAGGCAGCTCCTTGTACAAATTACTATACAAAGAGTGAAGCACACACACTCGTGGGGAACCTGCAGGGAGAGTGTGAGAGAGAGGGTTACCTGACTGCAGGTCCCTGAATACCTGGGAAGGATGGAGGGCTGAGCTCAGAGAGGGCTTCATACAGGGCTTTTGATTAACTTGCCACAAAGAGAGATGCTGTAAAAAATAGAGAGCTATGCCACAAAGCCACTTTCTTTTTCTGTCTCACGCATTTCAGATACAAAGATAATGGGAACAGCACAGAGAAATGCAAGCAGATATCTGAAACTAAAGGTTAGAAGGAAAATATTTTGACAAGAAACACGTAGGCTTCCCACAGCAAAGGTCAAATAGTGACCTCCATGCAAATTAATGCCACTTCAGCTATTATAAAGGAACTTTAGTATTTCAGTTTCAGAAAAAGTCTAAAAAATGCACTATGCAATCCATTTATTCTGTCTGGGATTTTTCCTCTGTGATACGACTATCTCTTTCAAATATAAATAAGGATTCTCATTCAATAAATAATAATAAAGGTAGGAAATAATTAACTCCTAAATGTGTTCTCCCTGGTCTTGCTTTAGGGAAGAAGGGGAGAAAAAAAACTCTACATGCTTCAGCAGGCAGAGTTACAAGCACGTCCAACCAGATAATTGACACAGCCGTTGAGCCAGCACAGTGTTAACTCTGTTTTAAGCTTCCTCAAATCATCTAGCTTTAGAAGCCATGTAACTTAATTGGATTGCTACAGACCTGACAGCTCCCCGTGTACCGTATGCTAACGGATTGCATCGCTGCCGTATGATCGGGTACGTGAGCTAATGCTGCCAGTCCTGGGAGCTGCCACTGGCCCTGAAGCTTGGTTTTCATCTTCCAATCACTATCAGGAAATGAAAACAACTGTGTTCCTCTCCTAAGTGTGAAAAATTAAATCTAGGAGAATTCAAAACCACCACATGTGGGAAGCAGGATATTTGAGCCAAAGCTCACATCACTGGTCATGTAGATGATTTTTCACCCTGTGACCAGTTCCACTGAAACTCCAGTTAACTCACAGAGGCTTCTCAGAATAATCACTCTGACTTAGATAAGGAAAAGTCTGCTGAACGAGGTCTTTACAATCCCACAGGAAAAAATATTAAGACGGTTCGCAAGGCAACACTATATAAGCTCAGCAAACTCAGGTAGAGAGACAGTGTGGATAATACAAGCCAAATAGCAGGCTGACAAATACAAAAATGTAGTTTCTGTTTCCTCGTTAATGAAGCAAAAACTAAGAATATTTGTAAGCTGTAGATGTCCCCAAGACACAAGTCACAGGTAGGTACCAAATCATCACCAAAAGTCTGTGAATTAAGATACCTCTCTGCCTTTTGAGTCAGAGCACACCTCCCCGGCTTCAGAGTTTTTTCAAAAGAGAAGATTGGTATTTTGACCTTCATTCTGTCTCTTTGCTGCTGATCTCATGGATGTGTACTATACTTTATCACTGTTCTACTTATTCTGTACTTTTTATTTAGAAATCACTCTAAGCAGACATAATCCTTGTTCTTTATTCTTATTCAGCTATTATTGCCCCATCAGGGGGAAGGGGGTGTGCTCAAAGCACAGACTTGTTCAATTTTTCTCATGTTAATGTCAATAAATACTGAGTTAAGTAGACACTGATTATTTTGTGGACAAACATCTGTTTTTTCAACAACACCATGAATAATTTACAAAAGAGACAAAAATAAACATTCTGCAAGATTCAATTTCAGTAAGCTAGTCTTGATTTTGTTCTTGGGGGATAGAGGAGGAAGGTTTGTTGTTGTTGTTTCATTTTTTCTTAAACTGTTCATAGTGACATCTTTGCAGAAAATGATGTATAAAGTTACTATGTCCAGACACTCTTCTCTGAGGGCACTATCACCATTTTTTCCTCAACTGTCCCTCTTCTTTTTGCCTTAGGTGATAAGTAGTCCTTGTGCAATCCCATCAGATAGGCTGTTAAAGGATTATTTTTCCCAAACCAGACCATTCTTCAAGTCAAAGACTTAGCCTGACCTACCTTGCCTGCAAAGATCTCCGTAAGTGAGACTATAAAATCCTTACACTGTTCTTTGTCATAACCACATCACTATTCAAAGTTTTTACAAGCCATTAACTATCTGTACAGTTCATCCACATTTTCCATGCATACTTCCATCAAATAATCCTTAATTCAAGCAATTGTAAATAGTCTAGATTTTTACTAGGAGGAGAGATTCTGATTTTTTTTCCTTAGTTCAGCCGTCACTATAATGCAGCCACAGGAAGGGTGGCTCTTCAGCAATACACAGCAGTGCTATGTAATGTTATGATCAGGAATAGAAAATAAAGACTAATATATTCAGCTGAACTGACAACTAAAATTTCCATCGGCAGAATATAATTACCTAAGCTGGCACTCTGCCAGGAGACTGGGGTTAACATTATTACTCCTACAATACTCCTATTTATGAGTAATATGGAAGAAAAGTAGCAACAGGATTTTTTTAATTGAACCAGTGTGAAGCCAACTACAGTAGGTTGCAGTCCAATTAAAATTGACAACCCAGTGAAGCGGATACACATAACACAGAGATAAATATAGAAAATCCAAGTTGTTCTCTTTTTCTTTGTCTTCTCCTCTTGGTGTGTAGGGGCTTTTTTCCTGCTGGATATTTCATTTCATTTTCAGAATCTTTTGATGCCAGGAAACTATCATTGACTGGAAACACTTACGAGCCTTTTGCAGCCAGTTTTCATAACTTAAAATAAAGATGGAAAAATATATCCTTTTAAATGTTTCAGCATTGCATTTCTTTCCTTTTCTACAGCACACAGTATTAAAATTACATTGGCTGTGCAGCAGGAGATTAGAAAGAGCAATAGCTTTTAACCTTTAATAGTAAATGATGCTGAAGTCACTTAATCTGTCTTTGAAGCACACAAAGTGCATGCACTATCAATTGAAAACTTGGAGCTAACCTTCAAGCAAGCAGTCTGATCCCCCACCAAAAATGCCGCAGAGGCTAACTCCTGAAAGGTGAAACTACTTCCTTTTCTCTTTCTTTCTTTTTTTTTTTTTTTCTTTTGGGAAAAATAAATACTTGAAATGGCATAAAATATCTTGCACTGTTTACTCGTAGTTCTGTATTCTTTATTCACACAAGTGTGTCTTTCTCAGACACACAGGACCATGCAAGCTGCCACCGAGGTCAGTGGGACTCCTGGGGAATTACTGTTCCCTATCTGGCAGAGGTGTTGCAAGGCACACTTCATTAGTGCTCTGAAGCACTCTGAGAGCCCTAGATAACAGCTGCTATATGTTGTAATAAAATACAGCTATTCATTATTACAGAAGAGCTAAACCATGTTTGTAATTGACCATTGCTTGATTCTTTTCTGAAATTACTGGGTTTGGAAATACACATCAAATAAATCTTTTATTTAATATAATGAAGAAAGTAAAGCAGCAACGGGGTGTGTTTTAAGAGCAAAACAGAAGAAAGCTCCCCTGGGCTGTATCCTATTGACCTCTAGTTCCATTATTGTTTCTAAAATATTTTTCCATTTAAGGCATTGCCACCAAGTCCTTCCCAGGAAGCTCTGAGACAGGATATTAAGTGAGGTCTCTACTAAGCTTGTAAGTAACATCTCTGAAAATGGAGGGTTGATTTATGTTTACTGACAGCCAGGTTTAAGGAGGGAAAACCCTCCAAGCTTTGGTTGTGAATCTTCTATAATATAATAAATGGTGCCATCTACTGGCTCTCTTTTGCTTTTGATCAGTGTCACAGTTTGATTGTGCAGTATAGCTACTGCAAGTAGCATTAAAACGCCAAAGAAATCAAGCCAGCCTGACTGCAGCTAGCATACTTCTTGGATCTTGGAATGATTTACAGGAGTTTCCATAAAGCAAACAAGCCTATGAAATAAGAGTAGGAGGAGAAAGAAAAATTGCAAGATAAAAGTAAGGGAGAAAAGGCAGGATTCCAAAAGACATGTGAAACTGGATTAAGAGTCGATACCAAAGATGGATACAGCTAAGCTGAAACAGATGCAGTCATCCCAGAGGACAAATCAGGGATGAGGCTCCTCAGAGAAAAGAAGAGAGCTTCTCCAATCCCTCCCAATTAATTTTCTGTTAGAAAAAGAACAGCCAATCATGATGAGTTTTTTCCCTTCCGCCCACTCCACTTCCTACTATTAAACAAAGCAGAAAATGTAAACAGCCCTGACAGAAGAAGTATACAGACAGACAAAGATGTTACGGGCCAATTTCTTTCTTACAGTTCAATATTTTTCCTGATTGACACCAGCAGCAAGATTTGACTCTCTGGCTTATCCCTCAGAAAACACATGAACTGTGACATATTCTACTGTTAGGTATACTAAGCAGTCTTGGCATCTCCTCTGGGGTCAAACTGGACTCACTGTATAAAGGAACTGCCAGAGATATTATTTTTATTGTTGCTTTTAGTGTATCTGGATAATTTGCTTGAAAAAGCAAAACTGGCTATAGAGCTATTTTAGTCTGATTTCCTAAGAAAAAGAGACTAGTGCAATCGCAGTATCTGGCAAAGGGGAAACAGTTGCAAAAATACACAATTATGTCAAGTGCTTCACAGAAAAGCAGAGTGGTTATTAGTGCCCCTTTGGAGGAAAAAGCATGAACGAATGTTCTTTTTAGATATAGCACAACTCCAACAGATGCAAATCCACACGAAGGGGCTCTCCTTCAGTTTGACTTGTCCTAAAATATGTTTGTCATTATAGTTTTCACCTGGTAAGAAACTGATAAGCAGGAAAGGATGGGATTGCAGGTTATCAGGGCTTTTATTGCTACGAATGGAACTCACACCAGAGCAAGTTACAGCTTCTTGGGCTTCAGCTTTATCTCCTGCCAATGAAGATCATGGTTATCTGTGCCTCCTGGAGTGATTTTAGATTTTAAAAATATAAGAAGTTGGAAACCATCTCTTGACGCAGATGTAGATTTCACAGAGTATTCTGAGTTGGAAGGGAATGGACCAACTCAAGTCCAACTCCTAAGTGAATGGTCCATATAGGGATCAAACCCACAAGCTTGGCACTTTAGCACCGTACTTTAACCAGCAGATAATCAGAAGGGCAAAGATATTCAGACAACTCTCACTGCAGAGTCCCATCTCCACTCCTGGACCCCAAGGCAGGATTTTGATACAGTCATCAGGAGCAGGAGTTTTGGCAACAGACACATACAGGAATTTCAGGCAATTTCAGGCAACTCCATTTTGGAGTTGTGCTGGAAAGGAAACACTGAGGTTGCTGGAAACACTGGGGTTGCTGTGCAAGCCTTTCAGACAGCCTTTAAGGTGAGAGGCTTCTGAAATGTAAAACCACAAAACACAGGTCAAGAACCCTATTGCCACATGTGTAATCATGACTTACAGAAGGGGGTAACTGGGGGCCACAAAGAAGCTTATGACAATAAAAGTGGTATACATTTTGTGATTAGCAGGCAAACCTGCTCTAGCAGACTCTGTTTTCATGTCAGTGTGGGCAAATGTTTTCTCAGTTTAGTTTACACAGTAGCTGATGGCCCTGTATCATAAATCCAAAGTTCTAAGGATTCGGTATCCTGCTAGTTACAGGATAAGGCTTTCATTAGTCTCCCTGTCCATTTTTGTCAGTGTCAGATAACTGTAAGATTTTAATCTAATGAAGAGGATATTCAGCACATAGATTCCTTCCACCACACACAGCAGCTTCTGTCCCAGTACGGATGTGAAAGGGTAGAAGCTCTCTTTTTGCCACCAACTCCAACCCGCTGTCTTAAATGGTTCCGGGTTAGTCTGTGGTGACCTCTTGAGAGAAAAGGCCTAGCTGCTGTAAGAAGGGTGCTGGTAATACTTCTGTTCTTCAGCTCCTGTCAGAATTTCTTTGGACAACATGTAGCATTGAAGAAATTGGCCACTTGCCGCATAAGCTCAATTCCTGGCTCCCAGAGCAGGCTGGGAACAAGCATGAGCCTAGGCAGCAGATGGGGACATTGCTAATTGGTCTGTTTTGATGCTGGGCCATCAGCTGACAGTCACTTCGCACTTCTCTCAGCAGGGACTTGCCATGTCAAAGAGCTACAGATATGGGAACGATAACAAAGGAAGTGGAAACAGCAATCACTTCAGTGCAGACAATCCCTTTTCCTCGACTGTGCTGACCAAATTTGCTGCAGAATGTTGTGAGGCAGCTTGGACTTGACAGGCACCTTACAGACCAAATGATGTGATTTGTACTTCTCACAATGTCAAGTGACAATGATTTTACATGAGTGTTGTCATTTCTAATGCGTTTTTGCAGCTTTCTTAAAATGCCCGGTGATAGTTATAAATGAAGGAAAGCAGAATGTGCTAAATACTATGCTGGGTGAAAACTACAGTGGCTCATAAACACGGGATTAGAGCTCAGTAAAGGTTGTGAGTGTAGCAGAAGTTTCATTGCAAAAGCAGGATTCGCAGCCAGAAGCAAGAATAAAAGACTCCAGTTAAAATTGGAAGATAATTCAGGAGCATGCTGGAAACAGTGGAAAAGTTTGAGACCTGTTACTTCAAACTGTTCCAGTTTTAAAAATTGCACCAGATTACAGTCCTTATACTATGTAAGACTTCAACTTTCACATTTTCCTCTTCTCCAGAGATTACTGACTACAAATCTTAGTAATTTTGCAGCAACAATTGTGGCTTTGTCTTCTGTAATGCCTCTGCCATATTTTGCAGGCTCTGGGACAGTAAATGACCATGATTATATAGCTTTAGGGAAAGTACAATATCAGGGATTCTGATTCACTTTCGAGCAAAGTAGCTAAGTTTTCTGTGTTTTTTAAGAATTTTTCTTTTTTTTCATTAAAATGAAAGAAAATTACTCATTACAGATCAGCCATTTAACATACAGTAAAAAAAGGAAAATGTTTATTGAATGGAAGGAGTATAATGCCACAGGTGCCTAAAAAGGAATTTTACTGTCCATGTGGATCTGTTTCATTATCTCACATGAAAAAAAATCACCCTCTAGAGGGCCAAGTTCTATTCTTTCATTTTTGATGGAGCTGTGTATTTCTAAATATAGGAGATTGCAACCTGAAATGCTGGCAGAATCATCCGTGGAGTACCTCAACAGAAAACGTAATTTGAAACTCAGAAGCAACTGTTTGCCTTGACTTTTGTGAATGTCACCACCTCTGTCCCAAACAAAGGAAGAAAGGATTTGCTGTGGCATCTCCAGCGCCACCAAAAAACTCTAATGAAGGACACCACTGCGGGGCAATCCTGCTTTCTTAGAGCAATTAATTTCACCAAGACACTTACCTGAGGAGAGGGCGAATCCTTCGCTGCAGGTGATCTCCTGCCTTGCTGCCCATTCCACCACGGAAAGTCTCTTTGCCCTGGGGGCGAGGGCGCTGATCAGCTGACACAACATCAAGCGCAGGCTGCGGAGGGAGACGAATTACTTGGAATCCCAGCACTCAAGAACTACATTGGAGTATCTACTAAGGAGCGTCGTTCCCAGCTGGAGTTTACTAGGCACATCTGCAAAGTGAGGGGTTTAATGGCTGTGAAACAGACCATTCGCTTTCATGACTGCTAAATCCCCACTGAAGCCGTACTCCCACTTGGCTATTGATTCAAAGTAACCCTCAGGTTAAACAAACTTGTCCCCAGCTACGCCCCAAAGAAGGTTGCCGATTGCCGTAAATGAATGAGAAAGAAATAAAATGGGCACGTATTTCACAGCGGTAATTTGGTCTCAATAGCCAGTTTCCCTTTCGTTATCCCTCACAAGTATGCCTCATTTTCCATTCAGGAGAGAAAAGAAACTCCACCAATGTATTTCCAATCAAGCCTTTAAATAGAATTCTCAGCTTTTCTATTGTACATATTTAAACTTCTATTTTTAGTACACTAGCACATGTTTTCTATCAGCAGATCTTCTCCTTCTCATTTATACTTGACCTTCTATGCATCATTAATTAAAAATGTTAACATAACAATATGTCAGCTCTTCTTGTGTTCCATTGCTTCTAAAACCAATGTTGCATTGCTGTTTCTCTGATCAGCTGCTCTTTTATGACAGCTTTTGTATTGTTTGTCTCCCAATGTACATTATTTTCCACATGCAAGTATTAAAAGCAAATAAAACTATACTAAATAGTATCAGAAAATTAAAGCATTTGGGAAGGACACTAAAGAAAGTTTAACACTCCCTTTGTATGAGAAAATTAGCACTCTCAAAGGTCTAAGTAAGCATGGTTAGGAAAGTCTCTGGTGCCAATAAAAAGTGGTCAAAATCCCTTCTACCATCATCTAGTAATAAAATGTATCATGAAAACAAAAACTAAGTAAAGCAAGCAAGTACTTAGGAGAGAAGCAGAGAATTCAAAGCCATTCAAATGGAAAGAAAGCCATCTGCAGCTGCTTGGGCAATAAGAAGGCAAAGTGAGTAAGATTAAGTTTTCAAAGTGACAGATAAACACCCTACAGGTGTAACTGCCAACATATGGTTCCTTTTTCCACTCCATACTTCAACTTACTGAAGTGAGAGGGTTTAGACTACACAGAAGCTGCAGTGATTCAGCAACTGATCTATTAGATCCTACTTTTCAACAGAAAACCAGAAAAACTTTTCAATTTTTAACTACTCCATTTCTTAAAATGGAATAAGCATCCTCTGTAGCTTCTTTTTAGGTATTGAAGGAAAGGAGTAAAATCCACCAAAAGACTGTGATTGCTATTAAGAACTGAAGTGATGTTATTGTAATGATTTCCTTTTGTAATTAGTTACTTGCAATTTCACACTTTGATCCCCTTTTGAGTAGTGAGGTGCTTCTTTGTTGTTTTGTGAGTGCTAATTGCTGCAGTGCTGTGTTAAATCATTGTTATGCTGGTTTTCTTGAACAGCAGAATGAATAATTGAATAATTACAAAGGAGAAGTTCATTAAAAGGGGTATGGCTATAGAAACAACATTTTCCAGCAATTCAGGGAGGGGTTGTGTACAGTAATGCAAACAACCTGTTAAAAAATTATTTTTTCCTATCTAGAAAACAAAATCTTTTCTTCACGCAGCTTCCCTCAGAAGCAGACCAGGGAACTACATTAACTGCACTGGGATGAATTTCCTCTCCACATGCTTCTGTGAGAAACCTTACTCAGGGTAGGATTCCAAGTTCAGCCATAGAACTCTGCTGCTATTATGGATAGCTCACCAAAACTCAAATTCTCAAATGAATGTAAAACCAGATCTCAAGGGTATTGGAAGTTTAAGAACTGCTATACACCACTGCAGAATAACTGAATACCTTAGAGAGCCTGCAGCACAACATAGAACATTACTAAGGAAACTCTCACTTGAGACTTTCAAGACATTTATTTACCAGTGCAGAAGACAGCAAAAGGTGGGGTCCCATGGTGCTGAACACACTTGAGCCATTAGATCACAGAGCGAAACAGTAGCTGCAGTGTTGACCTGCAATGGGATCTAGGTGCTACCTCTCCAGCTACTATACTTACTGCCTTAAAGAATTTAAGCAGCTACTGCACCCTGTGAGGAAGCACTGGAGGCATCACAAAGAAGAGAAAAAAGTTATATGGAAAACTGAGCGTTAAACAAATAGCTTAGTTCAAAGAGCCAGTTAAAAAAAAAAAAAAAAAAAGAGTAACCTTGTGAGATTTTTCTGACATTCATGGAGTTAACAACAGGATCAGTCCTTCAGCTCTTTTGCACGAGTCCCTGTCACAAGAGTTAACAGACCCTGACAGTAACATGGACTGTTACTGTTCTCCAGCAGCTGGAGCAAGACAAGCTTATCTGCTGACCATTGAGGATTTTTCAGACTTAGGAACCTCATGTTCCACTACTGGTTCTGTAGTATAAAATGGACACAGGCCTATGTACTACGGTTTTCCCCTCCTCAATTTCTATCAGTTCTACTCATTGCAGCCTGTGTTTGTCTCCCAGTCACATTCCTCTGCTATGCTTGTCAAAGTTTATTACTTTGTTTCCAACCACTGCTCAAAGTTTTACTGGTCATTAGGTACTAATTTTAAAAGTCCAGGTGGCAAAGAAGACTCTGGAAAATTTCACTGATGCAAATATTATTATCAACTGGTGAGACAGTTCACATGACTGGAATGCTAAAGACCTTTAGATAATATTTGTTTGGGGCAAGAGGTGAAGTAGTGAATGATACAGTGGTAGTACTACAAAGACACTGCTAACCTGTCTGTATATCCTGATAATTCAGAAACTAATTGTGAATGTGTTTAAACATAGAAGACAAGAAGAGAATACAGCAGAGTGGGAAGGAGGGAAATTCTTTATAGACCATGAAACCATGGCTGAATTATTTCCTATGACTTGTCTGCAGTGAGAGGCAGACTGCGGGGGAGCAATTGTCTTGCCATGGGAGAATTCAATTTCAGAAATGTAGCATGGAGGTCACACAACTTATTAGAGTTTCTAAAATTATTCCTTGCTATCCTTTAACACAGAAAGTATTATTGCTCTCAGTGCAGAGTAACTCAATTATGGTCTCACTACGATGGATAGAGCGACATTAATTCCTGGCCTGGAGTCAGTCAGGGATAACTGGAGATAATAGACAGGATTTATGTCATGTAATTTTAATCATCTACCATGAGTTTAGAACTATTTGCCCTGGACTCTTTCTTCAGGCAACAGAGCCAATGTGCTAGAAGGCAACATGTCACCCTAGGAAGTCTCATCATGCCTCATGTTAGCTATCCAAGAGGTAGATTTCTTCCCATCCAGATCCCCTCCACAGTCAATGCAAAGAGCAAGGCACCACCACACTTTGAGTTACTAAATTCTAAATAGGTGACCAAGACATGCAAGGTGATTCCCCTGAACATTAGCTGATGCTGCAAAATGGCTATTTTTCCATAGTTGATGAAAATTGTGAGTTTGGAGAAAAGCAGATAGGAAAAAAAGCAAAAGAAAAATGAGTTCTATGACAGAAACTGAAAAGATGCTAAAAAGGAGAGTACTCCACCACGAAAGCAAAAACCTTTAGCCAAAAGCCTCCTCTGGCTCACTGCAAATGGAAATGGCTGTTAAAGGCAGCCTACCACTACTGCCCAGTGTAACATTCAGGAAAACAGGACAACATCGAATTGTTACATTATTGAACATAATATATAAATGAGAAGCTTGCAGCCCAGGATATCAATAGGGAAAGCTAGAAATGCAAAGGAAAATATGTGGCCAGCTGTAAGACAATAAAGAGCCTTTACTAATAGTGATCTTGTGGCTGTGATGGCTTAAGAATTTAAGGCTTGGCTGCATCTTACCTTACTTTAGACATCAGAATAATAGTTATTTACATCTGAGCTAGTGACACTTCACTCCTTCACTTCTTTACAGTCCCCCTTTACTGAGAGGGACTTTTTAGGGCACAATTCCTGTCAACCTAAAGCAACTATGTAAAGCAGTTCAGATGAAGCATCCCTACAAGTGTTCCTTTCCTTCCATGACTAAAAAGGAAGAACCATCAGATACAATTGGGAAAAAAACTTGAGATATCCAAGCTCTCCTCTGCAAAAATACTTGCTTGCTTTCCCAACTGCACCAGTTAACCCAAAACAAATGCACAAGCAACTAAAGAAGTCTTAGCAACAATATGAACTCGTAATTTGAGAGATGGTAATAATTTTAGTAGAAATGCACAAAAGGTAGGTAATGTATTAGTACTGCAGGCAGTACCCTGAGGCAGGGCATTCCAATCCTTTAATAAATATGACAGATATGACAAAGCCTGAGGATAAAATTTTAATCAAGAGCCTCAGATAGATTTTATCCAAGGGGATTGAGAAGGCCACTAGTCTATTAGTGTAAATTTTATAGGAATGTCAAAAAGTCAGGATTCAATAGATTAGAATTCTGTGCCAATACTCAAAAAGAGAAAAAATTTAAAAGTCAGTCATTACATGATGGTTATCCTGAAACTGTCCTTCTTCTCCCCTTAAAATCTTCCACCAAAGCTGTTGTTTTCTCCACAGCATGCAGCTATAAAATAAACCTTTAAATATGTGTAAACAACAGACCATCTGTGCTGTTTCTGGGCTTGTATCACATGAAATAGGTATTTAATTGAGTCTTTTAATTTAAGGATAGTTGCACTAGGATTCCTTTGAAGTGTCTGGGAAGAGCCAGACTGCCATAAGGCATGCAAGAGCTGAATCAGCTGCAGGGTGCCTTTCTCTTGTCAAGTATATTGGGAGCCTCAAGCACTTCATACCTTGTGTTTCAGCTTTCCAGAACACTGACCTTGAGACAGAACTGCAGTTTCAGGCCAAAAGATTCCATCCAGGCAGAGTTATTTAAGAAGCCTGAAAACACAGGTTCACATAATATGTTGTAAATCTGTAACGATCAACTGTCATCGGTTTTAGTCAGCTGTGAGTCTGATCTGATAATTCTGAAATACATTCTTCACCAAAGAGTGGGAAGACAAGGATCTTAAATAGAATAATTTTTACTAAGAAGATAGTGACCTAAGGAAAAATTTGTAGCAGCAAAACCAAATATTTTTCATTATTTTATAGGAAAAAATGTGCATTCCTTTGCTTTGTAGTGGACTTTGCATTATAACTGATATTAAAACAGAAGGCCTGAGAAAATTTGCCAAATTCATCCTTTTCAAAAAGCAGATCAAAAATGAAGAATGAGTACATTGAATCCTCCAGTTGTTGTAAAAGTTGGTATGTGCAGCATCTCCTTTTCATCCTGCACTTTTAGAAAAAAAATAGCATTTAAGATTATACATCGTGTTCTGTAGAAATGCTAACGCTTCTCATGATAAGGATTGACCTTCAAAAGCGGAGGATGAAAGGCGCCTTTACCATGTAAGAAGACGTTTCACCACTGGAGGGAACTATTGGACTTCAGTGCCAATGCGGGGAAGCTGCAGCTGCTTTTCAAATGCTGATGCTTGTTCCACCCCATAAAAGTCTGTGCAACCTTGCTGAAATCACTGCAAGTGATAGATCGCGTTAATTAATACAACGTGCAGATGACAGAAAAACATCGCAGCTTTTATGTGACAGTTAATAGAAGTGTTGAATATATGGTTTTTATAATAAAATGAGAGATTAAGAAGCTTGCTGCTCTTGGAAAGATTTAGAGACAATTTTACTGAATTCTGTACAAACATTGAACTATTTTAAATTAAAAAGCTACTGAAAAAGGTAGAAAGAACTCGTGTGATTTCCTAACAGCAGAAATCCCTGTTCAACGCAGAGCATTTTCCTTTGTTCATTATTATAGCAACCATTTTCAACAAGAATTATATTTAGTGACATGGTAAAGCTGTCTCTTCTGTTTGCTTTCACAGAAACATAGAATGATTTAGCTTAGAAGGGATTTTTAAAGGCCATCTAGTCCAAATCCCTGGAATGAGCAGGGACATCTTCAACTAGATCAGGTTGCTCTAAGCCCAGTCCGACCCGACCTTGAAAGATTTCAGGGATGTGGCATCCACCACCTCTATAGGCAACCTGTGCAAGTGCCTCACCACACTTTTAAGGCAGCTCCTCAAAAAGTCACTGCCTCCACATGACTCAGAGTTACATGCTATAGCTGCATTTTAACAAAGGATCGAATAATTACTTTGGAAACAATATATTAATGCATTTCAGAAAATCAGCTAACAGTACTGAAATTTGTTTTTTTCCCCACCCTCAGCAGCATGATGTACCATCAATGCATGATGTGGTCATGATTCCTCCTTTCTGAAGCATTGTGTAAGAACTATGGTAGAATACTGTGCATTACTTCCTGTCACACTCACGCATGCAGCTCTGCAAGTGACTCTCCTGAGGGACAAAGCAAACTGTTAGAGAGGCAAAGCAGCACAGCACTGGTGTCTACCCCCAACCCTCCTTGTCTCCTCTGTTGTTCTGTTTTTACGTTGTTTATCTGGTACAGCCTTGATGACAGCAGTGACTTTAGCAGGCATGTCTGCATTATCTGACACATTTCCTCTGCTTCCAGCACCTGAAGTAGTTGAGTCACATGAAAGGGTTTCCTGTGGAGCGCTGGCTTACAGCATGGGGAAATACCTCCCTTTATCATACAGCAGTATATTTGCTGCAAGTCATGAGTGATTCAACAGCTGTATATTTTCCCTGTCAAGTGTGGAATTTCCCCAGTATTCTCCTACTCATTGACACTATATTGTTGGAATAAATCCAGTTTCCTGTGCTTTAAAGCTTTCCTAGGTGGTGGGTAGGACTTATTGGTTGGTAAGTTTTCCCACACTTAGTTATTTACATGCCCACTGCTCAATTCTGTTTTGCTGTTCAGAGTGGGCAGTCACTTCTTGCCATTCTCTGCAGACCACTGAAGCCTGAAATTCTTCCCTTAGCCTCACAGCCATCCTCAGAAATTACTGATATGGGTTTGGCAGCACAGTTCTCCAACTGGAGCTGGGAGAGCTTCCTGTAATAAGAATACAAAGTTCATTCACTAAGTTAATTCCCAAAAATAATAAACCATTCTCCTACTGTCTGTGCTTGCTTGCTGCGGGGGGGGAGGAAAATGCCCTAAAATCGAACTGCTACTGTTCAGTGTTGTATCAAGAAAAATACGCCTCAGCAGGCTGCCAGGATTTGTTGAAACTAGACATTGTTATAAAAAGCTACGTAATTTCTCTTTTTTCGTTTGTTGTACAGAATGCTGATCGTTTAGAGAAGGCAGTAATTTATATTTCCTTGTTTCAGCTGACTTTTTTCCTCCAGATGAGGTTTTCTCCCAATTAACTGTAATTTCCTAGTAAAATTTTTATACCTTCCTTATATTTATTTTCTGTTGAGCACTGAATTTTAAATTTGAGATGCTGCACCTGGGAAAATATATAAGTACTTTGCTATATAAAGTTCTGTTTAATGCAAGTGTGCAAAATGTGTTTGATCCTCTAAAATATGATGTTTAGCACTGAATACAGATTTAGTCACTAGTGTAGTCACTGGCGAAAGCAGAAGTCTAAAGTTGGAAACTGAGGACAAACCTTCAAAGATTAAAAATGAATCAACTCATGTTTTAAGGCAGTTTGAGTTAAACACACAAATGATGTGTCTGTGTGGGATGAGAGATTGTAATTGTGGCATTTAACTAGGACAGTGATGTGGGATGACAACAACAATCAGTGTATGCATGTAATAAAACTTGTTTTTCCAATATACGTATTTAGATGGACTAAGTTGTGTCTCAAATTGGGGATTCCCTGGTAATAGCTGAACTCTGTATCAAAAAGATCCTTGGCCATTTGTGATTACTTCCAATTCACATCCTGGTTTTACCAAGAAACTCATCTGCATGGGCCAGAAAGGAGCTGTTCCATAGTTTAGCTGTGTCCCCTTCTGAATGGAGTGAGCTTTGGAAATTAAAGTACACCTCAGCTTCTCAGCCTTATTGCCACAAAATGTGGCTACAGTTCAAGTATGTATACTGAAAAAGCAAGTTTTACACTGAAGAAGGAGGAATATACCTTTGGTAGCTGAAATGCCATGAAGGGGGTCAAGGGTCCCAAGAGGAAAAAACATGGGGTCTCTTGGAAAGAGCAAGAAGGAGTATAAGACAACTTGGACCTTGGATGATAGGAAGCTGTTTGTATAGAAGGGAGCATTTCCTCCACATGAAGCAGTAAAGGGAGTGCTATACACAGCCCTTGTATGCACCCCTGTTAAATTATATTAAACACTTTCAAAACATGTACAAAGAACCACAGAGATAATCAGAGATACCAGAAATTACTGAGATTTACGAAAAGGAACAAGGAAGATGTAAGTCCAAGGTATTTATTTGAGATGAGTGAGTCATTCTGTACATGTGTTGACAATGCAGAAACCATCCTAATTCCCAGGGAAATAATAATGAACATCTTCATTGGTCAGAAAGAAAAACAAAGGTGTGATATTGTTGTTACATTAGGAGATTTGGATTGTTTGCTATAGTTGTTTTTAACTGGTAATAAATGCAAGGCTGAACAGACCATGGTAATAGATGTCAAAGTGAACTTAGTTGAAGTAAGATACAAAACATATTTTGATGCATTAATTGTTCTGGAGCAGAACTACTGAGAAACTAAAAATAAAAACAAGATAATGTCAGTGGTAAAAGGCATACTTAAGGGTACATCATCTTAAGACCCTGAAAATGTTGGATGTTGTACCACTTTGGGGGGGACACATTAAGCTAAAGTTATTGGTCAGATCTGATAATCTAAATAGCTTTAGAAGGCTTTAACTATTTAACCCATCAAGAAGACAGTGCATCAGTATTTTTACTTATATTATTGTACTTGATAAAAAGTACACTCATTTCACTTGATGGATGAATAAACTGAAACTAGGAATCATGTAAAATTAAAGAAGAGCAGTTAATCACTGAAACTAACAGTAACACAGCAAATTCTCCAACTTTTCAGATCTGAACCCTTTCTAGAAGACACACATGCAGAAAATGGATGGTATTTTGCTCAGTGTAGGGATAAACAATTGTAATGTCACAGTTTTGCACTACATACTCAATAAGAGTCAGTATTCAGGACATACAGTTACTATAGATTAGGATATTGAGGTTTTTATTTCTACTTTACTGCTGTTATGAAAGCAGCCTGGTTCATATCATTGCAAAGGAAAAAGACTGAGCAAAAAAGCCTTGAGAGACTAACAGTGTTGAGAGAGAGCCTTCATGAATCAGGATATTGCTTAAAATACCTTTATATTAAGTGAAATGACATATTAAGGGAAACGTAAATATACATGAATATATGAAGGTAGTAATGGTACTACATTTTAAGCCTTGCTTTCCTAAGATAACAATATTTAAGCAGTTTAACATTTTTCACAGTAAAGTGTTCATTTTATATTCATAAGTAATGGTAAATCTAATTATTCAAGACAACACCTTAAATGAAAAGCTACTTTCATAGAACAGATAAACATTACAAGTTATGTCCAAGCAGAACTACTGCCTTAACTGTAAGAGTAGGGAAAGTACTGTACATTCTTCAAATGCCAAGCAATATAAAAATAAAAAGAAAATAAAGGAAAATGGCTACTGTTCAGTACTGTTTTAACAAGAATTTTTAATACATTGTCATTTACATTGAGTCATCTTAGATCATTAAGCACGTAGATGTTAGATGGCTGATGTTAGTTGAAATCCTCTAGACAATAAATTCCTCTATCATCAATCTATAATGCATTCCTGTTTCTTGAGGATGAGTTGCTCAATTTTACAAGCTGTCCAGATGTGGTACCTACTCACTCTTCTTTGCTATCATCTATTAGACCAGTTGAAGTCAGATTATTTGAAATCTAGTTCTGAGTGCACTTCTTCCAAAGGCTTTTACAGCTGGACAGCCTTTGGTCTCTTTGTCCCCCATGCCAGAACATCCTGGCAGACTGTAACATCTTCTACAGCAGTTTCCCACAGAGCAAAATATGGGCCATCAAAGCTTCCACAGCTCCTTAGCAAGTTGCAATAAAAAGGGATGTGGATAAAAGACAAAAGAACTTTGGTCTCTCAGGAGTGCAAATATATACCAATATTAATTTCTCTGTAGGAAAAGCAGCATATATCCCAACCTTCAGAGGCCAAATGAAATATAAAGGAACTCCCCAAATCTTGTTTGGTTGACTTTCAAATAACTTTTTAGATAAAATTGACACGTATTTTGAAAACACCCAGAAGCGTCAGTAACTTTCTTCTCGAACTAAGTTATTCCTGAACAGCTAACTTATTATTGTAGCTATTAGTTTAGGCCACAAAATGAAAGAGAGAAAAACTTCAAAAATAAAGAAATCACTGAGGGCCGACCCAGTTATCAGGCTATTTAAGATTTGTAGCATTTCCAGAAAAAACTCCCCTGCCTGGAAAAGATTTTATCTTTGCTAAGTTTGTTACACGATGTTTTGTAACTCTGCTACTTCAAGACACTTTCTTAGTTCTGCAGCCTTCTTCTCCAACTGCTGAATGTTCCAGTGCCATTGTCTTTTATTTGAATGGACTTTGTTCAGTTGGCAATGCAAACGCTTTAATATAGCATCATATCTCTTATTCTGTACCTAAAAAAAAAAAAAATCACTTCAGAATTTCATTCCAGTATATTTATTTACAGAAGTGAGTTCAGCTCACCTAATTCTGTCCAAGTATATATTCTGACATTTGACCAAGTCCTTCCACATTTATTTTTAGCTGCTGAAGACACAGAGACATCTAAAAAGCCATTCATCTGACTTATTTCAGATGTGTGGTTTAGGACATGAATCATGCTTCACTTCCCCATTAGGGAAAGAAAAGCTCTGTCCTACTAAGACCTCAAGTGTGGAGCTCAGCAGGGATATCTGCTCTGTAGATGTCTAAAATTTTACAAAGTAAATATCACCCAAGGACTCAGCATGTCACAGCTCTGGCAAGGCTTTGCACGTGGAAGATTTGAGGCTCCAGAATGAGAGGTGAGAAAGGAGAAATTTTCATTCTTTGACAAGCATGTTTGGGTATAAATGGGAATACAAATGAGGTAACCTTGATGACTGTAGTAGCACCTTTGTCGCTGCACTGCATTTAAAATGGCACATTTTTCTTAGGCAATACTGGGGCAATGCAGGACTGTCAATTCTGCCCTCACTGCTGCCTTATGTGGGGAAGAAAATTTGCATTCTGAAGTGTTAAAAGAATGAAACACTCACTACAATAAAAATGGAAATCATGGGCATTCTCTTAATGAAATTTGGGTTTACCCTAGTTTAAATGGCATATGAGTGGTAGTGTATAATTACTTTTGTGTCTGCTTATTGAAGCATTATTACACTGTATTTCACATGCACATGATGATGTACAGCTGCATCAGAACCCACAGCACTGTTGGTGACTTCCTGCAAATCTCACTGCCTAAATTTCACAAATAACTACGAAATTGCCTCACTGGTTTTCTATATATTACTGCCTTCTTTGATTGGTGATGGTTTGTCTTCCTTCATGTTACCTCACTCTCCACTACAATTGTTTGTAACTTTTTGAGGGATGTTGTCAGATTCATTCATCTGAACGAGTGCTTGGGGCATCTGCATCACTAGGACTACACTGCACAACACTGGAACATCCATGATCAATATTATCTGCTTTTTTTAGAAATGCGTCTCTAGCATCATTATTGGGAACAGTCTGGCACATCTGCTGGGGGAGGGAGCACTAATATGCTTATTGGAGACAGGGAAGGGACAACATTTTATTGGATGTACATGAAAGTCAAACACTAGAAAAAAATTGTCTGGGCACCTAGGGTATCTCCACCACCAGGGTCGTTTAAGGACAGGACAAGCAAGCATCTGCCAAGAGTAATATAGTCACACACCGATACTGGGGAAAGAGGGCAGCAGGGGAATAGACAGTCTTTTGGGTTGGGTTTTTTTTAATTACTTTTACATAACAACAAATTTTCTATTGTTTTTGGACATCTTGAATTATCCTTATGACTGAAGCCCTGACCCTACACAGATAACCACTCTGATTTATTGCTGACAACGCTGCCCAAGGCCAGGAACAGGATCTGCTTTTCAAGAAACGGGTGATGGGGCTAAGGAATGGAGATGAGGAAAGAGAGTAAAAGTAGGTCCACAGGCTGTTTTAAGAGTCACAGAATCACAGAATATGCTGAGTTGGAAGGGACCCATCAAGACCATCAAGTCCAACTCCTGGCCCTGCACAGGACATTCCCAAGCATCACACCATGTGTCTGAGAGCACTGTACCAATGCTTCCTGAACTCTGTCAAGGCTTGGTGCTCTGACCACTTCCCTAGGAAGGCTGTTTCAGTGCTCAAACACCCTTTGAGTGAAGAACCTTCTCCTAATGTCCAACCTGAACCTCCCCTGACACAACTCTAGGCCATTCCTTGAGGTCCTGTCACTGTCATCACAGAGAAGAGATCAGTGCCTGCCCCTCCTTTTCCCCTCATGAAAAAGCTGCAACTGCAATGAGGGCTCTCCTCAGTCTCCTCCAGGCTGAACAGACCAAGAGACCTCAGATGTTCGTCATACAGCTTCCCCTCAAGGCCCATCTTAGCTGCTCTCCTTTGCATGCTCCAAACAATTACATAAGGCGCCAGCAGTCCGTAGGTGAATTCCATCACTTCAGCTTAAAACCTCATCCATGTGCCTAGGACCTCACTTTATTCCTGTGCTTGAGTATTCTTTCCCAAGATCTGCTGAGGACTGCTGGGTATAAATGTCTCTGTCTATCCACTGTCAGTTCTTCTATTGAAAATTGGACTGTTTTCAGGAGAGTTCTTAATAGAAAATAATACCCTGAAAGGCTTTGGGTTTGAACCTGCTTCCTTCTGAAACAAAAAGAACATATAATCCAAACAACTGAAGAACAAAAGTGAAGGTTAACCTTCACTATTTAACTAAATTGATTTTGATAACAGAACAGAACATTATTTTTAGGCTCCCTAATTTAACTTTGGGTGTAGAGAATTTTCTTAGGAGGATGTTGCCTTGGTAATAAAATATTTTCTCAAATGCTGACGAGCAGACCTATTCTAAAGCAGCCGTGTTTTACTTTTCAGGTTAAAAATTCTGTTATCGGTCACATGAAAAAAATTATTCTTTCTTCCTCCTACATTTTACAAAGGGCAATAGACCTAACCTTAAATCAGTTAATCTTTATATTATTAAGCTTTGCTCATTAAATTTTGTGGCATTTATTTGAACTGACAAGATAAATGGTATGAAACTTCCAAAATAAAAATTATCTAATCATTCAAGGTATTTTAGTAAGGAACAAAATGAAAAATATAGTTCAATTATTTAAAAGAGAAGGTTTTAACTATTGATCAGAATTTCATCTTGTCAGCTATTTAGGAGCTGCTGTGTTATTCCTAATTTAATGCCAGCTTTAATTAGGGAGATTCATGGGGAGCCCATTTTCCTGGTGCATTTGATTCTTCCACTGATGAGTTATCAAGTCATGAATAATCAAGTCAGCAGTGAAACGTAAAGTATTTCAGAAGTATTACAGAAATTTTAAAATGTGCATTTGCTTTACTACCATTCAGTGACCTCTTCTTTTTCCAGGAATCATTCCAAAAGTTCACATCTGAAGTCCTTCTCAAAAGACTTCAGAAAAAAATGTTCTTCACAATTAAGCTCTGAATTTTAGAAAGACTATCAGTACCCAGAATTTAATACAGCATCATTACTGTATATACTTAAACAATGCATAGCCAGCAATGCTGTATAAAGTACTTCAAACTTCATTTGCATCATCTACATTCCATCAGGAGAACTGCAATTAAATGTTATTCCAATGACTCACCTCAATTTCTTTTCTAAGCTTAGCATGCTTTTTTTTCTCTTCCTCCAGCAGATCTCTTTTTTTATTGATGAAATCTTTTAATGTTGTGATTTCACTTTTTAAAAGTGTGATTTCTTCCTGCAGATGTAAGTTGAGATACAGAAATCCACTCCTTGAAAGGTTGCACAGTTCATCTAATACACTTATTAAAATTGTCTCATCTAAACAGTCTCAGTTAATAGAGATGAGATAAAGATCTATAATAAACAATTTCACAATAAACCTATTATTACTAATTAAAATTATAATAATTTAGGATGGGTAACTAAAAATTAACTATTAAATATTTTATCACATGGTTTTACACCTGTAAGACTATATACACTCTTGATCTGAAATATGAAAACTATAATACAGGACTTTGAGCGCAATTTGGTGGTCTTTATTTAAAATTTAATTAACTGCAAAATAGAATAATATTTAATGTAATATTTGAGATACATTTTTCTTTCTCATAGGAAAATACAATGTTAATCAGTCTATTTATCAGTATTGCAAGATCTGTTGTACAAATTTTCATCAATTTACATTAATAGAGTACCATCAAATTTTCAATAATGCAAGTTACATCAAAGCTGAAATCTGTGATCCCATTTCAACTTCATACTTGTGTTTGTCCATATATTGGCAAAATTCCATGATGAAAAATTCCTATGTAGTTATTATTAGTAAAAATTGTAATAAGGTCAAGTAAAACCAACTATGTTAGATTAGAATACCAAACATGTTTTTCCTCTCTTCTTATTTCTACCACCATCTCATCAAATCTACCTTCTGTTGGCAAAGAGCTCAAATTTATTTTGTTGACAGCTAAGTTTAAAGGATATTGTGTTCTTACCTGAAGCATGCAACAATATGGCAATCTTCCACAGAATTCTGAAAAGCATCCATATAAGTTTATCCAAAGAAAAGGCTTAATTTACAGCTCTGTAGTATTTTCATATTTGAGTTCATTTGAACACATAGTATAAACATTTTTTTACAATTTGACACAGATAACAGTACTGATATTTTTAATTGCATATTGAAGTAAAAATTTCTCCAATTAACGCAGCATTATGAATTACCTATATTCCCTTGTAGTCAGTCCCTCATGAACCATAAACATTAGACAAAATAATCATATTATATGAACTACATCAAAATTATTTCACATAAAAAGAAAGAATCAAAAAGGAAATATAGTACCTGCACTTGTTTTATAACAGATCCTTCTGGATTCTGGAGATCATTTATTAACTCCTCCTTCTTTGCCTTTAATTCTTCCACAACTGCTTTCTTTTTAGCAAGTTCAATCATAACTGGCAATTTACTTTCCATCTCCCAAAAGAGATGTTTATGATCCTTTATTTTTTCCCGATATTCATTATTTCTTGCAAGTATCATCTCAAACTCCTCTTGTACTGTTTCGGCATCACACCTCAATTTTAAATTTTCAGAATAAAGGGCTCTGACATGGGCCTCCAGATTTTCACAGTGATATTTTGTCACTTCTATGGCATCATCTTCCAGATGTATTTCCCTTTCTGTTGTCTTTGTTTCTAACATAACAGAATTAATTTCTTTTTCTAGTTCCTGGCACTTTGCCTGTAAAATATTTCAGTGTTCATTTAAGAACTTTTTTTGGAGGAATATATGAAGTGTCTAGTTAAACACTATATTTATATTTATTCGACAGTCTTTTTTTTCACTTGTCCATTGTGGTTTGAATGGAAGATAGTTAGACTTATATTTCTTAATATCATTGTCTTAGAGGCACAATGCAAGAATACTACCTTAGTCTTCTCCCCTTAGATTGAGTCTAAAATATTAAATAAGATACCATTGAACTCACTTTTAAATTCCTCACAGTTGCAAGATATATAGGACATGGCAGATCAAACCCAATTCTAATGTTTGCTTAGAGGTGGTGAAGTCCTAATCAGACTAAAAATAACAAAAGGGGCCAAAAATCCCTTGCAAACCTACACAAACACATAGAGGGGTGTGTCAGGTGATGGAGCTTAACTAGACTGTTCAATTGAGGTTTTTAATCCTGACTTCATCACAGTAGTAGCTGGGAGTTGAATTAATCACAACTGTTTTCAACCTCGTAAGAAATATGTATCTAGTCCTAAAAAGGCCTCTACATCATCTCATTGATGAGAAGTGAACAAAACCAGTACTTTAAACCATCATAAGAAATCACAGAATCATCAAGGTTGGAAAGGACCTGTAATTATCTAGGGCTTTAAAGTTCTGTGGGTCTTTTTTAAAAACAGATACATGTTTTAAAATTGTAGGATCACAAATTATTGTTGCAGCATCATCAGACTATATTTTGGGATACAGGACAAAGCTTCTTGCAAAGGGTGGCCAGTCCACCGACATTCCTAAAAATACAAGATTTCATTGCTACTTCAGAAATGTTATTTTTGTGCAAAATTTCAAGTATCAATTATTTCAGTTGTAGAGCTATGCACAGATGTTATAATTGGTACTCTACTATTTCCATTTGCATACTTTTATGCTCAAAAATGTTGACTGGAATCATCTTGTTTCAGAATTAAAAGTAAGTTTCTCAGTATAAATTTGATCTTGAAGGTTAAAAAATAATTGCAAGCTTAATAAAAGACAAAAGAAATACCACATAGTCTTCACAAAAACTACATATACTCAGTGTTCTACAAAATAGTACTGAATAATACCAGTATTTAATTACTATTTAGGATATCCACTTCAAACATAAGAGGGGAAAAAAGTATTTTGTGTCAAAAAAAGATGCTAAGAAAAAAAATTATACAGTGTGGTGAAAATCAGAAAAAAAAATATTTTTTAAAATCCTTCCCCTACAATTTCTTAGGAAATTACAATTTTAAAAAAAATCTTAAAAGCTCTAACTTTGCATTTAGTTGTCGTGGGTTCGCTTTGTGGGTTCAGCTCGGTATTTTTGTTTTGTTTTTTCCAACTAACAAACCAACATTTCACCTGCTGTAATGAAGACTTAGCTGTGCTGTGGCCTTACAAACAACAATACACACTCACAGTTCTGGCTGAGCCTAAATGCCACACACAGGAACAGAACTGCTGTCTTACATTTGAATATACTCGCCCATTAAGTACCGCCAGCTTCTCTTCTTCAAGGAAATACTTCTTCCTCTAATGAAAAACAATTGATTAAACTAAGCTAAACAAGGTTTATTACCTGCAATTGGAAAAGAACAGTTTTGCTTTTTTCTATGTCTGACACCTGTGACTGCTGCTGCTCTGCGACTTGTTTTACAACTTCAGCTAGTGATGGGGAAGTTTGCTTGGCCATTTCAGGCAGAAGTGAAGAACTGGAGGAATAAAAAAGAGGTGAATTGTGTTATCTTCTTTCTCTTTAGTTCTTATAGACAAAACAATATTGAGGGTCCTGTGGGATCGCAGATCGATATATTAATTTCATTTGGTTCACTTTTAATCAGCAAGAACAGATTGCTCAAAGCTAATCACTGAGAATTAGAACACTTTCTTGCAGAATGTCATAAAATAAACCTGCGATGTGATACTGCGATGTTCTTCCGGATTCTCTGCAGAACATATCGTAAGTTTGGGAGCACAGTCGTAACTTTTAAAAAGTACCCTGAGAGCATCTTAAATGCCTGAGGCCGTGCGCTCGCGTTTCTCCCGAGCACCTGCGCTGCTGAGGCCGCCACACGGCACTTGCAGCGCTCTGTGGGCCGCCGCCCCTCAGGCCGCCGGTCCCCGCCACCGCCCGGGGCCTGCGGCAGCCCAGGGCCACGGGGAGCCGGGAAAGGGGCTGATCCCGGCGGAAGAGGGGGTGATCCCACCGGGAGTGGGGCCGATCCCGCCGGGAGCCGGAGGGAACGCGGCGGGAGGGATCCCTTAGGAAACGTGTGGCTGTCTCACTGCCCGTGGCGGTGGTGCCGCCCGGCTCGCCAGTGCCTGAGGCCGTCCTGCTCCGCGCCCTTTGCTCCCCAGTTTCCCGGATTACCCCGTTCATTGTATTAGACTGCACTTGCTGCCATCATTTGTTGTGCAGAGAATATCCAGTTTTCCCGAGCACCACCGGGTTACGAAGGAGAAGAGATGTGGCCCAGTTTCTTCTGGCCTATGCCGTGCCCTGCTCTGTAGCCATGGACTTGCTTCTGCCCCACTTGTAGTCCTCTAGGGCATTCTAGGGAATTTTAACCCTAAATCGTGCTATCTTTATAATTCGATTTTTAAATTTACCTGTTTTGTATTTTTTAATATTTTTATAACATATTTATTATATTTTAGTACATTAAAATTATAAATTTTATATGTTATGTTAAGCAACTTATTTATATATATTATATATAATATTAAGCAACTTACATATATAAATAAATATAAAAAATACTTACAAATATATTTGTATCAACTATTTTACAAACTAATTGCTCATCTCTGCATATGACCTATTTATTTCATCTCTTTCCTGAAGCAGCATTAGCTGAATATAATATTTCATTCAGGAGATGTCAATTTGTCATTTTTCAATATTGTTTTGTACCCTGAATATTTTCTGACCTTTTCCTTCTCAGCATTCTGCACCAAAAATAACACCAGTAATTAGTTTTACTTCCTTAGTCTGGCTGAAGGAAAGAAAAAGATTGCATTCATTTCTCTCACCAAGCAGTTCTCCTGTTAATTTTTAATGACCTAGCTCGGTCATATTTGGCTGTGGGGTGGAAAGCCTCAGAGATGACCAATTTCTACAAACTTCAGGAAAAAAGATGTCTGGGTGAGGAAGGACAGGATCGCCTCATCAGTTCCCTTCAGGAGGGAGCAGGATTCAGCTCTCATCCCTCTGTCCAGCACATGCTGAACAGAATAGCAGGAGGGGAAATGGCAGAGCACTCACCATGTGTGTTTTGGACCTGGCAGAAATGTAGGTTTACTGTGGTTGCAGGGAAAGGAGGAACAGGAGACAGGAATTTATGGGAAATCAGACTTTATTAATTCCTCTGTCCATTAAAAATTACTGTCCTTTTTTTCTTGCCCCTTTCTTCCGTTGTCATATACTTAACAGTCATGACTATGATTTTAACACAGCTGAGGAAATGTATTTACTATAATTTAATTCTTGCACAAAGCCCGATATAAATCCCTCATTTCCTTGCTTGCCTTTTAACCTTTGCCTTGCCCTATCAAAGGATTAAGACTTCTTGTAAGCTGTGTGAAATTCCTGACCGCTGCAAGGAGAAACTGCCATCCTTATCTGGGACATGTGGCCCCAAAAGCTGACATTGTGTAACCTCTCTATCTAGGTCCGGAATACACTTTTTTTTTGTGACTGGCTGCCAAATTCTTCAGTGGAACATGCACCTAGAGCTCAGAAAAGGAAACTCCTTCACTCTGCACAAGTTTTCCTTTAACTTCTTAGTGGGGCTGTCCTGTTTGGCTGCGCCATGCGTTTGGGAGTTGGTTTGTGGTTGTGCAAAGCTGGTGCAGCAGAAGGTGTGACTGCAGCAGGGTTAACGTCGCTTCCGCGTTCGGCGCTCCCCAGGCACTTGTTAATCATCTTGGTGCCTCGCAGTACAGTTTGTTCTTTCCGGTGTAACCAGCAGCAAAGCAGGGTCCCGTCAAAAAGAAGAAATACAGGTTCCCGCTGCAGCTTTACAGAGCATAGGAATTTCCAGCTTGTGCAAATCAGCTCCGAGATTGAAAGAAGTGAGATATATAAAGCTGGAAATGTCTGTGTATTGTATCAGATGGTACCTTTCAGAATTTAATAGGACTGTCCACCTGTGTAAGTAAACTCCTGTGTTCATGAAAACTGCATGTGCTTCAGTATTTTCATTGTATGTGGTGATTTCTGTTTCTTCAACCTTGCCTAAAATAACCTAGGTTAAAAGAGGAAGAATGTTTTATTCTAATCCAGTTTAAGAGGCTTAAATGTATTTCTTTTCCCCCCTGGTTTTTGGATTTTCTTTTTTATGTTTGCTCTTGTTGAAATTTTACACAAGTGCTGTTATCTCTTTTCATTTGGGCTGCTTCAATGACCTGTTTTCTTAGGGCATCTCTCTCTGGCAGATGTTAAATATCTCCTGCCATTTTAATTTTCAAAAAATTATGCCTGTTCTCTCAGTCTCTCTACTAGCATAAGATGACCAGCAGGATTCAAAGATGCAGGAAATTGTCAGCAATCTTGTCTTGGCCAACAGTGAACTTCTAGAATTAGATTTCTGGGGTTCTTGAAAATTGCTTTTTTGCATCTTTTTTCTACCCTGGGCTATCTCTTCTCTGCAGCCTGGTTTTATTTCCTTCATTGTTCTTTTTCTATATTCACTTTGCTTTTCTGCATTTTGCTCTTGTTACGTTCCTCACCTCTCATATTGTTATAGATAATTTTCTTTGATCTATCTGTGCAAGAAAATCTCACAACCTTCAAATGTTTGTACTGTCAGTTTCAGGAAGTGAGAAAAAAGCTAATGGGTGACCTTGGCTTCAAGTACATGCAAGTATTTGTCTTGAATTGTGTACCAAAATGATCAACTCCTTAATAAACGTACTTTTTTTTCGGATTTGGCTTCGATGGAACACTGGGACTGTAGAACATGTTAATTAAAACTGAATAACCATGAATCTCCCATAAGCTAAAACGTTGCTGTGCTTGGCAAGCATGTATTTTGAGAAGGGTTTTTTTTTTGAGTGACTTAGAAAGGAATCAGTTTTGCTATGATTGTAAGCAAATTTATTCTGACACCACTGTCCTCACTAGGACTCAGTGATGCAAAGCTGGAAGGATACGAGGGTGAATCAGTCCCATTGTTCCTATGTGTACATCCCAATAATTGCCCCTGTGGAGTCTTTGCAGTGCATACACAACTTAATAACAATGTATGCAGTTACCTCTCCCTCATCAAACACTTTCCTTCCACCCTTTCTTTGGTGGTATTTTGCTGGGCGAGTACAAGAACAGCAATGAACTCTATTTACCTTCCACTATTGACATATCTGAAGTGGAGCAATAATCTCGTTTTGCACTACACTCCTCTGTTGTGCCGTCTCTCCTGGGACTATTCACTATACTTTGGTTGGGATTGTGTCACACTCAGACAGGCCTCCCACAGAGGGTGTCAGGGTAAGGAAGGAAATACTCTGATTTCCCAAGTCATGGTCTTTGGCATGAGTCTGTTTCAGCGCTGTTTTCTTAGCAAGCTCTTTCCTCTAAAATCCATTATCAGCTGTGTGTAAATAATACTCTGAGCAAAATCAGGAGTCATAAATTCCTTGGCAGTTGCTTTTATTTGCTATCATATTTTGATATTTTCAGCTCACCTGTTTTGATAGTCACCAATTAGTCTTTGTAAGTATTCAATTCGCAGAAAGGAAAACATCATTTTCAGTCAGGATAATTTTTCTTCCAGTCTGGGGGAAAGAACAATGAAGAAAATACAGAATGTTTTCTGTAAAACCTTCTCTAAATAAGCTGTCTTTTAAAACCACAAAGGTCTTTGACCTCTCATTTCAGTGGAGAAACTCTGTGAATCCACTGACAGACATAAGGTGCCAAGGCGTACATCACGTCTGCCATAATGATAGGCCTCAAGTACACATGGAAGTAGTATTTTTGCAGGATCATGAAGTGATGTGAAACGAGAACATTCATGTGGTTTCAGGAGAATGAAGTCTTGGAGCAAGAAAATTGTGCCAGGCATTATTTAGTGTGGTTAGCTCTGGTAGCAGAGCATTGATTTCAAAGACTTAAAAGATTCTCAAGTTCTTTGTTCCTGCAAAGATATTAATTTTCCTACAAGTAAATTAATATTCATGCACAATTTGTTGCTGGAAAAAAAAAAAAGGTGTTAAAGAATACTCTGAATTATTATGGGGTACAACTGTTGGTAAAGGTGCATATATTTCTCCTAGATCAAGCACAGTGCTTAGTCATGAAATCTAAATAGGTGTCTTGGAGGTTCCCAAAGCAGAGGGACCTACCCTTTTGTTCCAGACCTCTGGATGCCTGCACTGGAAACGGAACGATTATCAAAGAGATAGAAAAGAAAGTAAGACACTTTTGAGAGGATATGTAAAATAGCTCTTCATAGCAACAGAGAGAGGAAAATATGGATTGACAAGTTTCCACAGGTAGGCCTATCTGGGCTTGGATCAACAAAGTTCAGAAAAGGGAAAAAACTAATCACTGGAAAATTGAACTGGAATTACAGTGGACTGTATTTTATTAATTCCAGTAATTCTGTGGAATTAATGGAATTAATAAAACTGGAATTACACCATGGACTACAAGATAAAATGTGAATGATAGGATGATACTGGATAAGCTTAACACATCTTGATTTCAGAGCGGAGTGCAGCTAGCAGAGGGAAAAAGCTGAGGCAGGAAGTTGTGCACAGTATTCTCCTGGTTTAATTTAGTTCTAAGTACTTCTTCCATTACTAGGTAAAGTATCAGTAACCTCTACTGGGTTCTTGTGCATGCTGAAAAGAAGAACTATCCTGGTCATGTGCTACTTCACACAAAAGTCAGAAATTAGCAAGTCAATACTTTTGGACATGCAAAAGGGAGAAGTACAAAAGATCTTGCAAAGGCCTGTGGGAAAAAATGTCATTGCCCTCACAGCTGGCACCCTACTGCCAGGAGGGGTAGCAGACATGAGCTCCACTCAGACATAAGTATGTTAAACACCTCCAAAGAAATTGTTACAGAAACTCCTCCAGCCCCAGGAAGCTAAGGGACCTCTGTTTGCATCATGGAAGCTGGAGAACAGCCCATCAATCATGTAAAGAAGATCCATTAGGCTAATGAGGGTTAATTGATTATTCAATAAATCTAATCTTATGTTCCAACCTTTCATCATCCGTGACCTGGGAAAGACCTGAGGTAGGTGGGGTGGTAGGAAATGCCTAAATGCTTAAATAAATACATAAATATTCCCATTTCTGCTAGTTTTCTTTTGTTGGAATTTCTTTTGATGCAGCTGGGAAAGCCTAAATCAGTAATTAACTGCTATGGTCCTTCTCTACACTGTATCACTGAATTAAATGCCTTAACATGATTCTGTGTTTGGACTAACAGTGCTATTCTTATTTTTTTGTTTGTTTTTCATGTTTTGTTACTACTTAACAGTTGGAGAAACCTTTAACTATCCTGGAATATGGTGGAAGCAGTACTGATAGATCTGTTCAGCCTAACAGCCAACTTGCAGAACAACATCCAAGGATTACTACACAACACTCTGGAAGCTATTGAGAAATGCTCTTCCATCCACGCTCTGTTTGTTTATGTCATGTGTTGCCAGAGGCAGGGGAGTGAAAGGAAAGGTGAACAAGAGTTCTTGCTTCCAGCTCTGAGAGGTTTTCAGAGTCGGAAGAGAAGACTGGAGGTGGTATGTGCTCAGACTACAGCTGCTGCTTTGTACACTGTCAAACAGAGACTGGATGAAAAAGACCTGAGCATCATTAAAGTCATTCTCCCAACCTTAAGAAAAGACTTAATGAAAGTATATATAGACCATCTCTTTACAGCAGTCTACCAGTTTGAATTTGAGGATTTACAGGTGGTATCTGACAGTGAAAGCCTGCAGATATCTGAACATCAGCATGAAGGGCAAACACTTCTTTCACAGGACGTGGCACTCATCCGAAGTGAGATTCAGATGTACTTGGAAAGCCTGCCAAGCCTGAAAGGGGAGCTCACCATCCTCAGATCTTCCCTGATCCCAGGTAGAGAGTTCCAGCTAATAGTTTTTACAGAGACTTACCAAACATATTTCTTCAAAGGAGTTGCAAAATGAGTAAGATTTGGAAATGCCTTCAGGCATCAAATAACTCTATATGATGTTGTAATACTGTATAATGTGTATAGCAGGAAGAAGTGTCAATAGAAATAGAGCAAAAGTCTGGCAAGACTGTTCCAGGCCTGAGCATGATCCAAGGAAAGATGGTCCTGGATTTAGGGAGGGCAGACTATAAAATCTCCTCCTGTCTGTGTGGGAATTACACACTCCGAGAGTTACCATCGTAATTTGGAAAGGCAGGATAAGAGTTTCTGCTGGTCTGCAGCCCCAGACACACCTGATGTCTTAATGTCCCTGCTGTGGCATGATTGTGAGCAAGAAGGAAATTAGGCATCCTTAAATTTAAATGCCACGGCTAAATCCAACTTACAGCAATACTCTACTTGATTGGCTGATTCTAGGTCTCTTCAGTATAAACCCATGTAATAGCTGTTTTGATCTTGTTTTGAAAACAATTGTTTGTTGTGTTTTCTTGCCTTGGCAGATGATATTTTCTTACATGGGTTCACCACAAGGACAGGTGGGATCTCCTACATACCAACTCTAAGCTCCTGCAATCTCTTCAGTAGCTCCAAGCGGAGGGACCCACAAGTTGTTGTTAAAGAAAATCTCCGCCGGCTAGCTAATGCTGCAGGATTTAACCCAGAGGCTTTTCACAGAGTCAAGGTATCTTATAAAACAACGGGTTGAAGTAAATGGCTCAGATACTCCTTCATGTATCACTGGCTAAATTGCAGGCATTATTCTTATCTTTGTCAGCAAGAACCTGTGATAAGCAGGGCAATTAAAACATTTATGCTGGCAGCTTACCTGGGGGAATAGGCATCCAAACTATCAGCCATTTGTCACAATATGGAGAAGCAGCACTGATTCTTCCAAGTCTGTTCTAATATTTAACTTACCATAAAGTAGAATAATCAAATAAATGATCAGAGCACTTTCTCCTAAAAGAAAAATACAAAATTGCTTCTATAGTGTCTTTCTACTGATACATTTTCATGACATTTGAACAAGGGAGCACCTGATTTCCATGCATAATCAGTTAGTGCATAAGAGTGTTTCATGTCAAAGAAAAAACCTTGTACTGGTCAGAGCGGGGTTGTTTTGCAGCCATATCACTGTCCACATTCTGGTTTTGTTTTGACAGGTTGATCACGCTAATGCTGTGTGTATTATGGGAAAGACAGAGCCTGACAACTATGATGGAATAGTTACGAATCAGAGGGGTGTCACACTAGCAGCTCCAGGTGCTGACTGCATACCCGTGCTGTTCGCTGATCCTGTCAGAAGAGCCTGTGGTGCTGCTCATTCTGGTAGGAGTTGCACTCCTTGTGCAATGCAGAGATTTCCTGGGACTCAAACTGAGATACGAGAACCCAAAGCTGAGCTTTCTTCTATCTATTCCAAACAATGCCCAAGTGCAAACTTGGTTTCTGTCTATTCCAAAAAATATCTCTAGCTTGAGCCTGGGGGGTTTTTTTTCCCCTAAAAAAGAACTCTGGAATTCTAATCTAAACATTTCTCTGTAGTTTCCATCTCCACAAAATTATATTAGAAAACTGATGGCTGTTTATAATCCTGCATCTCCTAATTTATACCTTTAATAATTGCATATATTTTTAACTGCTAGAAAATTAAAAAGAAAATTTATACCAATTTTTTCTCAACCTCTCATTTCTCACAGGATGGAAGGGCACATTGTTAGGAGTGTCTATGGCCACAGTGAATGCTATGGTATCTGAATATGGCTGTAACATGAAAGATATCCTTGTGGTGTTGGGCCCGTCTGTGGGACCTTGCTGCTATAAACTTCCCCGTGAATCAGCAAAAGAATTTCACAGAATTGATCCAAAGTGTGTGAGACTATTTGACTCTGCAAGTCCTTATATTGATATCAGAAGAGCAACGAGGTAAGCCTCCTGGGGAAACAAGAGATTAATTCCACATTCATTGCCAATAATTATTTCGATACTGTATTATTCAGCACTAACATGGTGAGAGTTCTTAACAAAGTACTCTCTAGTTCTTTGAGATCAAGAAAGGATACTTTTGAATGAATAGTATTTGCTCACTGTTTCTGGATTTAAGTGATTATTTTATTGTTATACTGTTATATATTGTTAGTTTATGGATTATAGACAAAAGTTCAAATTTAATGTGATTTTACAAGTTGCAGGAAAGTAATTATTTTAGTTTAATACCAAAAGAAACAAAAAAAGCAAATGAAAGCCCCAATCACAATATTGGCAGAGTTTGTTCAGTTGGTACTTGAAGTTCTGCCTTAATGATAGTGCCTTATTGAATGCGAAGATGTTCAAACAATAATATTTTCTGTTTCTCTTTTTTTTCCAGGATTCTTCTTGAGAGAGGTGGCATTCTTCCTGAGAACATTCAAGATGATTCTATCACAGACCAGAACCAAAACATCACTTTCTGTACTGCATGCCACCCTGATAAATTTTACTCTCACTTTCGTGATGGCACTAACTTTGGGACACAGATTGGCTTCATATCAATCAAAGACTGAGACAGTATCTCTTAGTCTAGAACAGCCTTTTTATAATGTCGGCTGCATTGTCTGGCATCCTGCTCTCCTCATAGAAGTTTTTCCTCCTTTCTTTCACTTGCCGTAGGGAGTCCATGGGCCTTGAGATTCTCCTGCTTGTCCCTTCCCTTGCCCTTCTAAGGCAAGAGTAAGTACCTGTGGTGTGGGGACAACATTTCTTGTGTGACACAGGGTGCAAAGGAAACAAGGACAACCCACACCAGTGGCAAAATCCTTCAACAAGACTCAGATCCAAGCTCCAAGTTTATGGATCCTCCTTGACCAAATATTTCCCAGAAATCTCATTATCTTAAGGTGGTGGAAGCCCAAAAAAATGCCAGTCTTCATTAGCTTCTGGTTGAGACTGCTGAATGACACTAAGTATGACATTGCTAATACAGGCAGGGGAGCCAGTATTGCATGTTACCTGTTTGAGACACCCAACTTCGATAGTTTCAGCTGAAGCCTTACTTAATTTTATGCATGGGACTAATTTTCTTCTTTGGATTTGTTTAAAGAACTCCAAAATATTTACAGGACTTTTCCTATGGAAAATAACTTGGAAGTGAGAAGCAAGCAGGCTCCTTTGGGGCAGACATTGAAAATATATGAACTCTCACCATTCTGTAATTTTTGGTTGTAGGAAAAGTAGGACTAAAATCCTTAATTTATAATGTGTGTGTTCTTGTCTCCTTAGGATTTTTTTCTTTAAACAGTGGTGCTTTGATAATGTCATTGACACACTCTAAATTATTCAATAAATATCTAAAAAGTTACGTGCATTTATCCTGAGTTAATTTTACTGACCAGTAGTTGGACTTAATGTGTCTTACTAAGCAAATTCTAAGTGTGCACTGTTTTCTTTTGGCCAATAAAAATAGTGCCTCTAGATTTTACAATAGACGTGATGCTTTCTGACACGCAGACAGTGAGGGATTGCTAACAGTAAAGTTGTGCTGATTGCGGCGTGCAGAGCTGCCAAGCACAAGCCTGGGGCCAGCAGCGCCCGTGACGTACTTTCTATTTTGGATTCTGCGAGCTTTCCCTGTCTGACTGCTCTGCCCACTAGAGGTCAGTGCTCACTCGCTCTGCTCTTCCATCCTGAGTGCGCGGGTGGATGGATGGATGGGGGTCCAAACCATACTTGCAAAGCACTGCACAGCGCACGCTGCTACTTTTGCCTCTGCAGTCATCTGCCAAGTTATTCTAATGTTTGTGCTTGAGGAATGATCTGTTTTCATTTTGATTCGGAGCTGACCGAATTAGACCTTTTTTTGTTTCCTGGGAGAACAGACATTTTTTTTTAAACTTCCTTTTACCTCTGAATGGTATTTCTCAGAGAAGAGCCTGGCTCTGAGTATGTTCTCTGACTGTAACCATCTACGAAAAAGATATACTTCTGTCAACTATCTTACTTCTTCGGAAATACTATTTTTCTGCTGCTGTAGCCCTGCAGTCACTGACAATTTTCAGTTACCTTTTCAAAACCCTTCCATTGCTTTCACCATTCAGCTGGCTTCAGACTGGAGGTTCAGGATCCAGCAGGGGCAAAAGTCACAATACTCAATTTGGGGTTGCCAAGAACATTGCTGCACACCAGCTAATGGTGTGTATGGTATGCATTACATGTGTTATTGACTTGTTCTAAATATAGGATAGTATAATTATATGGACACTGACAGGCTTATCTTTCTGCACTAGTTAAAAACACCAACCCAACAGCCTACCTTCACCTTTTAGTTCTGTCCCTTTGCCCTGATTTCTGTTCCACTTTATGGATATTAATTGACGTAGCAGTGAGGTGAGTAAGGTATCCTCCTTGAAGCTATAGGGGCAGTAGCACTACATAGGTATCAGTCCCTGCACCTGGAGCTCAGCCAAAGCTGAGTGCCCTTCACCTATCCCTTTTCCCTTGTGTATCAAGGGTATGCCATCAGAAACAGCTGAGTTACTTGGTTCTGCAAGGTACTTGACAGCTGAAGCATCATAGGGGCCCATGTGCCTGCTGTTATCCCATCTCACCTCGAAGATGGCTTTAAACTAATTCATTTACTCTTGCAGTAAGTAGAAAGACTTTGCAGTCATGCTACTTAAAATGCTCAATAGTATATTAGGTCACATTAACATGATACTGATAGTAAGCCGTGTCTTGTTCTTACCTGCTCAAGGATTACAATAGAGATATTATGTTTAGAAAAACACCATTTACAGGTCATGGTAGGGCTGTGCAAGCTGGAGAAAATATCAGAATGAGCAGAAACACAAAAGGCTTCACCTTTTGGGAGAAAAATTCTTACCACAATTGTTCTTTTTTTTCATTTATATGAATTACCTAGACCGTAAACCTTTCAAGAACAGGAAATAGTCTTTTGTATATGGATGACTGAGGTGGAAAACTCCATGACCAATAAGAAAATATTGTAAGGTTCAGTCTCAAATGAGGCTAGGCTCTGAATCATAGCTTCTTTCAAAAGTCCTTGCTACAAAGGCATTGTAATCCTGGTGTTGAAAAAAAAGTTTGGAGGAAAGGCATGACAAGGAGACTAGGCTGTTTCACATCTCTGTTTATTTACTTTTCATTCTTGTTGCTCACTGAAGGAGGCAAGCGCATCACCCCTGATTCACCACCTCTAGAGAAGCTCTTAAAATGCTTCATAAATTGTTCAGCTGTACCTAACTAATTATCAGATCTCATTTATTAACCTAATATCCATTGAATTTATAAGCTGCATTTGCCTTATTATTGTTATTAAATGACATTATTAATTATGATAATGGTGTGCCCTGAGGAGAGCACACAACATGATCACATTGAATTTTTTTTTTTGCTAATTGTGACTGTGCAATTAACATTTGTTACAGTGTAGATTCTCAATATGGGCCTCTTTATTTACCTTATATACTTGAATGAAGTGTACTAAAACCTGTCTGAGAAAGGCTTTATTCACTATTCCAGTAGAAGAGGGCAGCTCTAGCAAAGCTTTCTGCCTGGGGAAGCAGTGTGCAACTTCAGAGGCATAGATCAAAGCCTGAGATAATAAGTGAAATGTTTATCCAAACCATGCCATTTATTGCCATAGGTATGGCAAAGGTGAAAACTATTAAGGAAATTAAATGAAAAATGTTTTTAATGCATATGTAGAGGTCAGTTCCATCAGTGGCTGCTGGTCCCTCTCTACTGACAACCTGAGGAGACAGGACGGGGGCAAGGCAGTTTTGTATTTGATAGTTGCCTTTGTGATTGGGTACAAATTCAGAAGCCTTGGGCCTGGATGTTTAGCAAAACATATGGGCACATCTTGACTCACAGAAAGTATGTAATCCCTCCCAAATTACACGCATTCAATTGCAGGAAAGCATCTCCTTACCCCAGCAGTATCATGGACTTGCAAAGTGGTTGTCTTCACTTTTGTGTTGTTTTCCTCATGCTTATCTCTTGTGCATCACTATATTTCTGTCCAGCACCACTCACAATCACCCTGTCAGGACTGTGAATCTGGTCACAGGGGGTTGGAAGACACAGATGCCATTCTGCTCAGAGCAGCACCAGTGCTGCTTTCTTTAGTATGCTTGTGCTTTTTTTCTTTTAGCAGCAGTGTGAAACTTCTTTTTCTCAGCACTTTATCACTATCCTCCAAACCATCCCCATTTTACAGGTTTCCAAAAGAGCTACCACTTTCCAGCTTATGTGGCAAAGAAGTCAATATTTCTAGATTCCCTGACTGCTGTCCTCATTTCCACTCCATGTTCAATTTGCTGCTGGGCCATGCAAAAAGAGAGATGAGCTGCACTCATTTGTCCTGAGGCCCAGAAGGGCTGCGCGTGTGCACTCGCCTTGATGTCATATGTGTGAAGCTTTTGTTCTCTGAGTACCAGAGTCCTTCCTGAACTCCAGCCTCTTGTGCAGCAATATTAACAGGACAGTGCACTGACAGGAGTAGTAAATCCTATATGTGACAGAGGAAATAGTGTATTGACCTGCTGAGGGATTTACACACCTCCAAAGAATGACAGCAAGCTCTGCCTGTGAGGTTAGCTTGTTCTACTTTCCATTTCCAGCAGATACTATCCAGTGCTTACAGATGAATTACTTGGATAGATATGTATGTGGATTTAAAAACTGTCCTGGTTGAGTATATTCCTTTTTCCAGGATGCTACTAATCATTATCCAGTGTAACACCTTTTTATAAGACACAGAGAATTTGCTGTTTTGCTTGCTTTAAATATACAGTGCCTGTGGCTGTGCTGCTAAAAAGCATGATTATGTATTTCCCAAAGGCATGCAGAGAAATGAGAAGCTAGCTTTTTTAAGTGATCCCTCTGATCTTTCATTAGTAAGTGTTTAATTTACAGTAGCATCTCGCATTACAAATACTTGGCTGTCTGTCTTGGTCTGCAAGCTCTCAGGGCTAAGAGGAGACCCACAGAAGAATTTTGGGAGCATGGTCTCCAAAGGACAGCAGGACTGAATTCGCTCTCTTATCCTTCTACAAATGCAGCATCATGTCTCCAGGGCAACCTGAATTCTGACAGTCATGGGAGCAAGGACATGGCATGGATTTCTATTTGATTCCTGCAACTGAAAAGAGATCTGAGACAAAAATCAATATGTGACTAAACTAAGAGAGTTCTTTTCACAATTAATTTTATCTAAGGGTTCATTTTCTATCCTCTTGTGCAAATGTAATTCAGAACTACTAACTACTGTGTTTGTTTTGTTGATCTTTCCCCTTCTACATGCAGCAAAGGCCCAAACATCTGAAATAAATAGATTGTAACATAAAAATGAGGGGTGAGCCTACCATAAAACACACATTTTATAAGGGAGCCTGAAAACAATGTTTATATTTCAAGATGTATAATTTTTTGCAATATTTTTAAGCAGTGAATCATAGTGCTGGTCAGATGTTTCAATTGAAAGTGATTTTTCCAACGACAGCTGTATGAAATAAATACCTTAGTATTTCTCTTTGAGGCACTGAGCTCTATCCTAAAGCAATATTGAAGCATATGTTGCAGCTAAAGGAAAACATTTCTGTTCTGCTTTGGTTATCTTTCATAGAAATATGCAAGTTTGATTTTCCTGCACAAGAATGAATCACAAAATCTCAGCTATAAAAACAAAATTGTGACAGGTGACTCAAACACTTTCAGTCGGTTTTAATATGTGCTTTTAGTAAGTGCTTCATAAAACTATCATTAAATAAAACTGGGTCATGCAGATGATTTTATTTTGACTCTCTGCTTTCTTTTTTGTATCAACCCCATAAAAAACTGCAGGGCATGAAAGGTGAGTCAATCAAGAAACTCCTTCGATAGGCTTCTTTAGGCTTGTGGATGTTTATTGCTGTATTTGATACTTAGATCTTCCTCAGGTCCCTCAATTACCCTGCAACTTGGATCCATGGGTTCCCTCATCACTGACACATCCTGGCTCACGTAACTCCATGCTAGCCATGGCAGAAACACAGATGCAGAGTTTATACTGATGTTTATATTGTAGCTTTTGTTTAAACTATATGTTGCTGGCATAAATGACATTGCGACAAAAATATGGTGCCATGATGGTAAGATACTTTGAGAAAAATCTCCTGAGCAGCCCTGCATTCACTTAATGTTTTAGGGCCTAGGTTAGTAGCAATTTTTTGCTTTTAATAAGACTGGGAAAATTAAAGAATTAAAATTATTAAAAGAATTAATTAAAATTAATTCTGCACTCTCCTTATCTAGTAGATGTGTTCATCAGAGTGACATAGTTTGGGTTTTAGAGTCTTGTCCTGTGTACAATTATACTTCTCTAATTCCCTTTAATAATGACTTCTTAAGAAGCCATGACTGTGTGTATATTCCCTAGGAAGTGCAAACTTCAGCTGACCCCTCTTCATTAGTTTACATTACTATTTAACCTAAAAGTCTGTTAGAAAATACAGGCACCACAAAATGAGAAAGTTGGACTGCTCAAACCAACATGTTCTTTTGGGAGAAAGGGTAAAGATTTAGGCAAAGCTAGTTTCAACATCTTCAGGATGACTGATTTCAATACAACTTTTGAAGTGGCTCTTAGTTCCTGTTTTGAATATTAGGAGTAATCTGAAAAAGCTTTAAAGCTGATGAAGTACCATTGCAAATTAAAACAAATATTAAAATCTCAATTGATGCTGAAAAGAGCCTGTCTTCCACAGAGCTCATCTTACTATTAATATATATTTATTTGCATGAACCAATCCTCTTATTTCTTCAGTAAATATTTCCTTCATAGATTGTAGATTGTTATATTCCCTTCAATAAATGTTTAGCTAAGTTTAGCACACAACATTTAGCTCCATTAGTCTTTCCTAAGATGACCCTTCAGCTCTTAGTTCTCCAGATTCTGCCTTATTAATGTCAATTAGGTGTTAATCAGCTTTCACTTACATGCTCTTTTAAAATGAAAGTGACATTTGAACTTTGTACAGAAACTTGGTTTTTTTCTGGTAGACTTTCAAAGTGGTGCTTTTTGATACAAGAAAAAATAAAAAGCTTGAAACAGCCTTAATTGGATGACCTTGGTTTCCCTCTTTTCCCTATTTTCCAGAAGAGTCATAACCTATTGCACTTCAATTATGATTTATTTTAGGCTTCCCAGCTATAACTCATAATTCATCACATTGTTCCAGAAACAATCTTCATGAAGGAGGCTCAACCCAGAAAGTGAAAAATAGTTGTTATTTTAGAGGCTAACACAGAATTTATGGTATGAGAGCATTTATAACTTTAGCAAAAACCTTTTTAAGTATCTGAGGTTGGAAAGCTGATACTAGGAAACTAAAACAATATGGAAATAATTTCGCAGTATTTGCAGGGAGAAAAAATACCCATATGTGTGGTGCTGAAAATTCATTCCTTGAATTATATTCACATCAGGACTGGATGCCTTTGTACATACTCATTTATCCCTAGCAAACTGGGCAGAGGCTAGAAGGAAAGAATGACATTGTTTGCCCACTATAATAAATTATAGGAGAAAAGAGGCATACAGCAGCAGCATTCCTTTTAGCAAGTGAGTTAAAGAGTGCACAGGCTAATGATGAACCACTTTCTATGGAGCCAGTATCTGAGACTGAAAAAGCAGCCACTCATTCCTTGGCTCTGCAGCAGTCTTGGAGGCTGTTATACACAAACAGAAGCAGGGAACAAAACTCTCACTTGGGAAGCAGCTAGCCTGAAACAGATATCCATGGTGAGACAGTCTTGGATACAAGAGGCAGAAAAAGACAGCATCATGATAATGAAGACATTTCTACACTTGCCTATTAAATATTTAGTGCAAGAAGAATTTAATCAATGTGGAAACATGGCCCCCTACCTTATTGTCCAAGCAGAGAGTGGTTCTGCCAAGCATCTTCCTGTGTGTAGCTATTTACCACAGTTGCTAAAGCTATGGAGTCTTCTTTGTGTGGTCATGATTCTTCCCCAGAACCTGGAAGGGTTGGAATACTGAATTATTATGGACTTATCTCAGTTGTCCTCTTTCTTCATCCCTAATTCACCCCTGCTACAGCATACCATGCTCTCACAAGCTTCCAATCCATGCAGACAGGGAGAGGACCACAGTTAATTGTGGGAGGCAGATAATGCTGACTGTATGTATTATCTGCATGCAGGACTTTGGGACCTTGCTGGGGCCAGAATAATCACAATGAAGGGCAAATCTGCCCTTGCCCACTGCAGCAATATTTCTGGACTGAAAATATGGAAGAGAAGCTGCTTTTTGAAATTTCACTCAGCTTGGCTAACAGCCCAATTCAGCAGACTTGGAAGATTTTCCATCATAATATTTCTCTGAAGTGAGCTGTAAGAATAAATGGCATAATGCATGTTTGGCTCAAGAGATGAGAGTCTAAATTTTGAAGAATCTTTTCTTGTTTGTTATGGAACAAATCCCAAACTTATTGCTTAGAAGTCCAGGCACCCTGCTGCTATGAGGCCCCATCTGAACATCTTGAGTATAGGGGGCAAGTACTCTTCTGTGTGAATAATTGCTAACATTTCTTATCTCAGCTGTACTAATTACTTGGCAGAAGTTATTTCACAATGGACAAGATCGACCTGCTGGTCAGTCCTGGAAGGGCAGAGAGGACAAGGGGGATGAATATCATTGAACTACTCCTTACTTATATGGCAGCTGCCTAAGACTCTGGGCAAGGCTTCAGTGCTGAGAAAAGGTAGATCATTAAGAGAAATAACCCAGTTACCTTGGGTTCTGATAGAATCATGTAGAATGGGCAAGATAGATTTTTTTGTACCCTGTCCACTGTATATTTTGCTCCAGTTTGTGCAGTACAATGTTACCAAGCATCTTGAGCACTACAGGTTTTGAAGCAATAGACATTTCTGATATTCTTGATCCTGCCTAGATCAGGTGTGTTGGTAGTAGTAGATTCAAGATTTTGAGTGGCCAGTTTAATATGCATTCCACACTTCTCACAAGAAAACATTAAGGAGAAGCTTGTAATCTGTGAATTTATGGTGGTTTTATTTTTCTTCCTGGGCAATACCACTGCCAGAGGCAGCAACGCTGCAGAAAATGCACAAAGATCTGAAAGGTCTAGATATTTAAGATCTACAGACCAAGAGGCATTGTGTCACACTTCCAGGCCCTGAAAGCACCGTCCCAAAATTTCAAAATTTTCAGCCACATACCAGAAGATCTCAAATCTGAGGAAGGAGAAGGGGAGATTTCTAGGAGATGCCCAAAAAATGGAAAGTAGGCTTTTCCTACTATGTGTTTAGGAGGCATCAGCAGCAGAGTTTGCATTTGTCACAAAGTGCCCCAAATGCACAGCATCTACAATGAAAAAACAGCACCTTTTCATGAGTTTTGGGAGACAAAGTTGGTTTTGGTGCTGTGCTGTAAAAACTTGTGACCCTCATGCCTCTCAAAAGTCATAACTCTCTACCTTTGGATGCTGTAATGTTCTTCCACAGTTTTAGACTGGCTATGGATGCTGTTAGAAGCCCACTGTGTGAAAGTGAATGCTTTTCTAAGGGATAGGGATATCAGAATTCTCAAATTCTGAATATGCAGTTTCCACAGACCAACTCAGGAAAATCTGAACTGTTTCCTGCTTCCTGTCTTGTCCATTGTGGGAGGCAGCATTTTAGTTCTTATTTATTTTGTAGAGACCAGAGGTAACAATTTGAAATTGCTGTAGCATTTTTACTTTTGTTTGCAAATTACAGGTTTCATAGCTGTGGTTTGAGTTAGAGAATATTTAAAATGTTCAGCTTTGAGGATTGATCATGAGCAAATGTTTTGTGGATGTTGTGGTTTGTGTTTTAAATTACTGATCAGCTGTGATTAATCTGATCAAATCCTCCTTTGACTGGAGGAGTGTGAATTGCCTTCCCCCAGGTATAGCTGCTTGGGAACTGAAAGTGGTTTTTATGGACCCAAGTTCAAAGTCCTCATGATGGGAGAATAAGTGCCAGCAAAAAATGAATAGAACTTGTGAAAACAAGAATATGGACTGTAAAATCACTACCAAAGACAGCGCGTTTAAATACTGAAGTGAACAGTCCTGGATAGTTTGGAGGGGAAAATTTGCTTTGTTTATAGAGAGCACAACATCTCCCATAAAAAACAGGAGGAGGATGGAGTACTGTTAGCCAAAAGCCAATCTGCCATGGCCTCTCTCTTGTTATTTGTTTAATGATGTGCATTGCAGTCTTCTTTCTCCATTATCTACTATTAACTTTTAATTTTTTTCGTCATATTGAATATAAACTGAGATGATACTGTTTTCCAGTGGTAATGATCACAGTACTGTTCAAGCCTACCGCACTGGGAACTAGACCTGGATTTTGAAGGATTCTCTGTGAGCTGGACCTGGAAAACCTATGGTTTCATCAGTCTGTAGGGGGACACCTTAAAGAGGCCAGACTCTACTCCATACTGATTAACAAAGAAATTTCTCCTGAAAGAACAGAAGCATAAGTACTTTTACAAAAGAATATGGTGGTAGAATCAATATATGAAAGTCTTACATGGAAAATATTTTGACCGTGATCACAGAATCATTGGCAGAAAATGTGAAATGTAGCAATGAAGTTGAAGGTCTCTAGTATCTCAGGAGAGATTGTTTTGTGCTTGAGAACATGCAGACAAGTCCAGGAAGAAAGATTCTTGGAATTTAGAGGAAATCATGACACATACAGATTTCTCTGCTGTTTCAATAGAGGTGCCAACTCATTTGAATGCATCTGCTTCCATCCATATTTTTATCACTTATTTGCATGCATAGGCACACACTTTCAGCTATGCATCTGTGTTTAAAAATGCACACAAGAGCCATGTATGACTCTGAGCATGTTTTTGTTAATATATATATATCATGCCAGCCAGCCAAATAGCAATAATATTTCTCCTGCTTGCTCATTCTTGGATGGCTCATTTACATATTTATGCAGCTCCTATTTTCTTTGTAAAATAAAAATCTATGAAATGATCTGCCTAGGCTTTCACAAGGACACAAATCACTAAGCTTCTGAATTTTTTTATTAATTCTATCCACTTCATTTTTGCAATTCTAGACATTCTTAAAGTGAGGCTATGCCATCATTCATCTGCTTTCAGCAAAAGCACGACGGTTCCAGAATAAGCTCTTAATTGTGGTCAGCATTTATGTCAACACTATCCATAACAAAACAAAAATTGATAAATATCAGCTTTTTTATATTTAAGTTGTATAGGTGGCTTACTTACTATCATACTAAGTTACTTAACAGAAACAGAAATAGATTGGGACGGATTTTGGATTGGTTTGGTTCATTTATTAATTTTCTTTGAAATAACAAACAGGTCACTGCTAAAGGAAAAAAAAAAAGAAATGTAACTAATCAAAACAAACTGCAACTTACAATCGAAGTACGCTCACAGGATTCATTGCACAGTCACAGTCATGCAGTGGTGACCTGTGTGCTCTTTCTATCTGCTTTGTACCCAGCTATGCTGTGCTTTATATAGCTTGAAAGACCTACAAGGAAATAGCCTGGATTGTGGAACAGCCTTTGTGCTACGCCTCCAAAAGCAAAATGCATGTTTGTACCAACATCAGATTATGCCAAGAGGTGTAAATCCAGATCAGCTATCAAAGGAAGGATGAACTCAAAATAGAAAATAAATTAGTGGCCTAGCAAAAATCTTCCCACTTCAGCACTAGTGCTGGATATAAATTCTGATGGACAAAAAAGCTTTTCTGGGAAATCCCAGCATTTGAGCATGCACTCCTTAATCTGAAACATTTTAGGGTTTCCTGCATTTTGAAAGAATACACAGCTGATTGTTGCCCCATGACTGGGAAACCAAGGATGGGATTTGCTCATACCTTTATAGTCCTCCTTAATGGGGGATTTTAGAGAAAGTCACAGTCACACTGATCCTGAGTGAAAGGCTCTCATGCTGCATAGTGATGGAAAAAGGAGCAGTTAGCAGTTATGCCAAGGGAAATTCTGATTGCATGGAAATTGTTGTTTTCTTTTTCCTTCCCAGTGAGGGCATTAGTCAACAAGGCAATGATATCTGCAGCCATGGAAATCTCAGCTAGACAAGGACATCAGCTTTTCAGATCTAACTTCAAAGTTAGCCCTGCTCTGAGTAGGGCTTTGGAGCTCCAGACTACATTAAATCATTCTGTGACTCTTTGACTTCCGACAGATGAAATACTGATATTTGCACCTGATTTAGTCAACCAAGACCTCCTTTATAGTAAGGAGAGAAAAGCTGGGTGTGATTCATTTCCATACTATGCTATCTAGGTCTGAGAGGTTGCAACACTGACTACAAAGGTTTACCTAGCTCAGGTTTGTGCACCTACACGGCATTTAGGTAAGACCAGATTTTATCTTCTGTGGAGATGTTTGGGCAGTGGGGATCCAGAACTCACAAGCTGCTTGACCTCAGAGGAGCTTGATGGGATATGGGAACCACAGAAGACTTCAGCAGATTCTTGATGAAACCTATATTCTCACTTATATATTCAGAATATTTTTATTTCTATATCATGATAGATCCTGAAAGGCTCTGCAACAGTCCTTTTATTGAATGAATTCAGCTGAAATAAATGTTTTAATAGTTTGTGTGCACTGGTGCATCCTTGGGGGAATTTCCACTTTTATTCCAGTCTTATTCAAATAAAAGAAGTTTTAGAACAGAGTTTTCATGAAATTTTACTCTTTTTTGGAAACTTGCAGGGCCCAAATAAGGGTTCAGTGTTGAAAACAGGTTTTTGAAGCTCTTTTATTAATATTGAATGAGAATATAGCTATGCTAGTCCTGTTGCAAGTCTGCAAGAAAGGGAAACAGAGAATAAGAAATACTTGCATCATAGTCAATTTGTTAACCTGACTGATAAAGTAATATCAGGATCACCCTGCATTGTGCTGGTTGAAAAAAACACATTTAGAGATATCTTTAAGTGCAATGGAAGAAAAAGTAGTGTGTTCCTAACAAATCCCATGCTAAACCTGTGACCTACATGTGTAAGCTCTGGAAGCTCATCTAGAGGGGCTTTCTTACCAATGTGGTTGTGAAAAGTAAAGCCATTTTCTCAGCCAAGGGACACTGTGCCAAGAGGAGTCAGTCCTTTTGCTGCCTTTCCTCCAAATTCTGTTCTTACTATGACAAATGGGGACTTGGCATTTGCCAAAACAAGGACAGTAACAGAAGTTTTTTGTCAGCACATGGGAGCAAAGCCATTAAGTTGTTTTGTTTTTTTTCTAGGAGGTACCAGTATGTCTCCCAAAACTGTACACAGAGTTTTAATTAAGATGTGATGTTTACTACCATCTTTCTGAGCCAGAACAGATGTTGCTCTCCAGCAAAAGGCTCTTCCAAGATGACTGGAGAATTCAGTGACATATGGAAATTAATGGGATTTTTGTGGTCAAATTTATCTCAGCATCACTTTCCGCAAGGAGGTCTTGATTCCTGAGTGCAGTCTTTGGGGCTCTTTCACTACACAATGATATTACTAAAAGCACTATCCAATTCACTATCCAATGATATTACTAAAAGCAATAAAGCAATGACAAAACCACTTTTTTCAAGGTGCTTAGAAACATTAGTGACTATAAATAACAACTGGGTAGTGAAAAAACATCTTTATGCCAATAAGTAAACCCTCTAGATGAAGAGACATTAACTTGCCCAAAGCGTGGGAACAGTCTAGTAGGAGCAATGGGAATAGCCTTGACTAGTGTTTCAATGTGGGTGGATGCCAAGCCGTGCACTTGCCACTGGTGGATGGGCTGAGAGCTCCCTGAGGGGTCAAGGCACCAAGCTGTGCTGGGGTCTGTAACCTTTTCACCCTATATGGTGAGCCTGCACCAAAACCAGGCTCAGCCTGGCAGCCTCTGTGCTGGTGGGACCAGTGCCAGCTGTGATCTAAAAGCTGGGGACTGCTTCTACCCAGTGCTGAGCCCCAGCTCCCCCGTCCCAGCTGCCAGCAGGGCTCCCTGGTGTGCATTTGCCCTGGATATGTGTGTTGGGATGTTCCAGAGCACAGGAAACATTGGCACGCATGCACAACATACCATGCACCCATATCTTGAGAAGCCTGCTAAAATCAGGGGGAATTTGGCCTCTTCTCTGTATTGACTCCACACTGAAGAAGAAAGCATTTTATGGTACTAATAAGAACACGGCTAAGTTCCTTGGTCCGTAAGCAGACAAATGTCAAATGTGTACGACTAAAGGAGCACTTGTTTTGAAGGCAGATCAGCTGCAAAAAATGAATTGGCTTTGCTTTTCAGATCCTCCTACAAGTCCCCAGAATACTTGGTGTTGTTTGCAGCTATGCCATCCTATTTCTGAGCATGTTTTCCTCTCTTTCGTACTGAAAAAAAAAAGTCCTCTTCATCAAGAGAAATGAGAGTCTTCATATGCTTCACGTAGGTAAAATCAAAAGGGGAGGTATGCAGGTATGACTGTTTTACAGATACGTGCATCTCTGTCACACGATAAAGAGGGGTTTTGTAAATAGCCTGGTGTTCCTGTATTGCCGTTTCCTCTGCAGGCAGCGCTCCAGCTTTGTGCGGGCGCCTGGCACTTGCACACAGCTCTGCTCTGTTATGGAAAGCCAGGCATGCGTGAGCTGATCACTGGAGACAGGCAAGGAAAAGGGGGACCTCAGCGAAGATGAGTCAGTTGGGGACAGGGAACACTGCATCTTTTGTGGAGTGGTGTTAAGAGGGAGAGGGAGGCGACAGTGATGCTTGCACGGTATCCCCATGGCCCCCCCTCATTCCCAAAACCGTGTTGGAAAAAGGCTGAAAAAGACAGAAGGAGGCAGAAAAAGACAGACCTGCTGGAGCACAACAAAACCGTGCAGCAGGAAAATGAAAGCCTTGGGGGAAATATCACTCCCATGTATTTGTGGAATACAAGTCCCAGAGAGGAAGAGTGGGAGAAATCATGCCGTTGCTGCTATGGAAACCAAATCCTCCCCATCACAGGGAGGGGATATGCCAAAGTCCTGGGCAGCCTGGCTGCTGCTCACATCATAAGCCAGACCCCCCCATTTCCCACCTCTCTGCTCTCTCCTAAGACCTTAACGGTTTCGAGGCTTTGTGTACAGAAATGAAGGGTTGTGGAGCTGCAGCAGTGTTCAACCAACCGTCCTGGCAAAATATATTCAGGTCGTTCTGTGAGAAATGTCAGAGGCTTTCTAGTTATTATTTGCCATTACAGGAATGTGCTGGGGGTTTTGCTCCCCCCTTGAATCAGATTGAAGGGAGGATAAAAAAGGGTTTAGAGGCATCACCTGTGATTCTTGTCTGTCTCTGTGGCTTTTTCCACTCCTGAGGCTGGATGAGAGAGAGTGGCTGGAGAATCAATTTTAGAGTGGGGCTCCTGGGTGCCAGTAATCTAGCAGAGGAAAACGTGTTTCCTACCTATGTTATTTCTGCTGCATCCATGTCTGAGGAAACGAGAGCAGGGCTTTACCAGTGGAGGCAAGGGGGAGTGGGGACCAAGGAAAAGAAAGCAAAAGAAAAATTATGATAAGGAATGGGCACAACTCTCGTTATTTTTTCTTGGTCTGTGCCTGTGCCAGGCTGCAGGGTATGGAGAGTGATTGCTCTCCAAGCCCTGGATATAGAAATAACTTGCTGTTTTACTTTTTTAAACAGCAGCTGTGCTCATTCCAATGTATGTTCATGGCAGTTTTGTATTCATCAGTTTTCTTATACCAGAGCCAGTGGTATGTTGCTCAGTGGGTTCCTGCAGATAGGAAAAGCTGTGGTCATATACATACTGCATTATCCTTACGTAAGTCCTTTATTTCAGAGAAACCTCTTAAACAGGCTAATCTGCAAATATAAGTGAAGTAGAGCCCATGGCATAAAATGATCGTAGTTGAGACCCCTGTTTGGAGGGAATCTTGGTACCTGCTGGGATGACAACAAATGTATGTGTTGAATTTCACAGGAGACAGAAGAATATTCCCTATAACAGGAGTCAAAAAGTCAGGTATTGTGCCAGTGGCATAGGAAGTTACAGGAAACCGGGAAAGTACATCAGGGAGGTATGTCTACCTTATTCTTTTATTATTCCCTTTGTGTCCATAACTAACTGCTGCTGGAAAGCCTGAGTGCAGATATTCTGGTAGTCTGACGCAGTTCCCTCTATGAGGAGTAGTCCCTTTGAACCAAACAGCACCAGTTATTAGTATATTATCATGAATTACCGGCAAGTATTTACAGGATTTTGACTTTATTGAGGCTTACAGGATTTCTGCATTGTTGCAGCTCTTTGAATATCAGTGAAGATAAACCATGCTCGTTGTGAATGCCAGCATCAACCCTGTCGCTGCTTGCTGTTACTGAAAGTTTCTGGGGGCACACCAGCCAGCTTGTAGTACATGCTGTAAGGCTGCAGCATATTTTAACCATGACTAAATGAAAACAAAAAAAAAAGAAAAGAAAAAAACAAAAGACAGAATAAAGGCATCTGAAGACAGAGAGACCTGGCTGAGTCCCAAGAGAAGAAGGAATTTCACTGGTCTAATGATCAGCATCTTCTTCAAAGACAGGAGCAAGAAGAATGTTAAGTATTTGTCCTATTTGCATCATTCTGTGACAGGAGATTCACCCTCTGTTATGAGCCCATTTTGGTTACTGTAGAACTCCTGCATGCCACACTTCAATGATTTTCAGTGAAAGGTCAGAAGGAATGGGGCACTGGTGCTGCTAATTCAGCAATTGTGCAGTACCCACTCTTAGATTCTTGGGGTTTTATTCTGCATTAAAAATAAGATGCAATTGTTTACTAGGAGATTACTGAATGGCCTGAGTTCCCATGATACCTAGAGGAGCCTGACAATTATTCTCCCTGGGTTCTCCCTGGAGCTATTTTCTTTGCTGGCGGGGAGGAAATTGTTCATGTTTCATTTGCACTACCGTTGTTCCAGCTGCCAGAGCAGGAATGTTTGCCTGCCAGCCTGCATTGGTAGCAGCGGCTTCTCTTCAGACCTGCCATCTGTTAGCGTTATTCCTGATGTCATCTGCATGATGGCAGCTCCTAGATGGATGTCCCTCTGTGCTAGGCACTGTTTCACTGTGTCAGGAACAACAGAGGGGCGAAACAGAGGCGTGTAAGGGACACAAGGGGCTGGAGAGGGGCTATCTGTCCCAATCCTCTTGGCAGGCTGGGAACACGGCCTTGAACTTCATTTTCCTGTTTCTGGCTCCTCTTGGACTCTTACTGAAATACCTCCTTAAGTATTCACTGTAAATAGCAGCTGCAGCACAACACAAGGGTCTGCAAGTCCCTGAAGGCTTCTCATAAACATCCTCATCCTGACTCCTTGTATGATCTGAACAGATTGAAAAAAAAAAAAAAAAAAAAAAAAGAAAGAAAAGAAAAGAAACCCACAAGGAGGAGTTTTCCCTTAATTTCACTTGGTTCTTAGCCGATCTGGAGTCTCTGTAACATAGGGTCCTCGCTGCTCAGGAGAGTATTCTTTTTTTGTTGACTCCTTGGTTCCTGCAACGAACCCTGTCAGGCTGAGCTTGAGCCCCATGACGCTGAGCCCGTGTTTTAAGAAATGGAGCCCACTCCCGGCAGGCCAGCCCTTGGCAGCTTGGGCGACCGCGGTCAGAAACATCCCTGGAGCCCGGCCGTGCTGGAACTCCCGCCCCGAGCTAACACCTGCCATTGCCCCCGCAGCCTTTCCCCCTCCCTTTGTCCGGAGCCGGGGAGGCTGCGGGGCCGGCTGCAGCCCCGAGCCTGCAGTGCCGGCGCGGCACCGCGGAGCGGCACCGTCTGCCCGGACACGCGGGGCGCCACCGCCCGGGGACCCGACCCCGAGCGCCCGGGGACGGCACCGCCGCCGCCCGGGAATCCAAAGCGGGGACCGCGTCGTCCGGGGATCCGCACCGCGACCTTACGGGAACGGCCGCAGGGCTGCTCTGAGCGGGAGGCAGGTGCCCCTCCTGCCTCGGCCGGGCACATACACTACCCAAAAAGAGCATTTCCGCGTAATGTCAGCCCCCAAATCTCGGGGTCACCCACACAAGTCCATCAAACACGAGCGCTTGCTTCGCGGGTTTTTGTGAAGGGTGAGTTGGTAGCTCAAAGCGCTGCTAAACCATCCAGGGTTGCATCCAAACACAGAAAGGAGTTTTTCATCGTTTACAGCATTTGGATTGGTAGGAAGGGTTTGTTTGGTTTGGTTTTCCCCTCCTGTCTTGCTTTTGGTTTTGAGATTATATTTGTGCTTCCAGATGCTCAAATGATTCAGTATTAAAAAATTTAGACAATGGTTTTCTTTTTTTTTTTCTTCTTTTTTTAAATGAAACTTAGCAGGAAATTTTTTTCTACTTTAAATTAATCCAGTGTTTGTGTTTGCCATGCTATGAACAGTGTTTCTAGCAAATGTTGTTATACAGGTCAGTATGTAAATCATGTCTATTTTCACTTTCTGAAAAGAATGGATTTTTTTAACCTGGAAGTCTGGATATTTAATGATTAGCTGTTATTTTTTTAAGCCAATTTAATAAGTCTGAAGAAGGATATAAAAATAAACAGGCAAAAAAAGGAAACATTTCAAATCCTGTCAAACAGAAATTGGTTCTGCACTTCCCATTAATTCAGTTCCTTCAGATTTTGACTGCACATCATCCCAGTAGTTTTCTCAGTCCTTATTTGAGCACTGCTGTGGTTGGTGTGAGGCTACCTGGGGCTACGTAGGAAGATCTGCCATAAGTCTCAGCCTCCACATCATGCAGACTAGGGAGACATGCAGGATGCCACATCTCCTTTCTGGAGGAGGCTGAGGTGACAAGAATGACTTCAGGGGTGCTCTACCATCTCACCCTGGTCATGATATGTGAGTCCTACTTCAGGAACTGGGAGTCTCCCACATTTACCAATTTCTATGTGGAGAGTCTGTCTGCTTTGCCTGGCAGGGCCACTTCCCTCCTTCATCTTTCCCAGCCCAGAACTGAAATTTCTGTCTTTATTTATCTGTGTGTTTTGGAGTAGTCATTTGGACATGACTTTTTGCCATTTTGGAGAGCAGGCTTGCTCTGTCAGCCTGATGCGTTTGCTCACCACCAGTGCATTTGGAAACAAAGGACTCTAAGAGCTTCAAGCAAGACAGAGGGTTTGCCAGCATTTTGGTAATGAAATTGATTTAGTTTACATACATTTAGAGAAGATGCTTGTTTGGTTGACAGCCTGTGAAATGTTTAGTTTTTGTTTGCCGGATGACTTAATGTATCACACACACACACACACACAGAGCCAGTAATCGACAGCCTAAAGTTAGACCTCATGCCTGGAGGAGGGACTCAGCATCTGGGGAGACCCTCAAGTCCAGTTTCTCAAAGTTACATAGGGTACCTGAATCCCACTGAGGTCAGTATCACTACATTATTTATCTGTGTGGACCTTGCATGAAGTGCAATTGCAATATTTTTATTGTCTTTGCTCTCTGTTTCAGCAAGTTCAAGGTAGAACAGGCCAGGCTGGCCCCAGAAGTAAAGGGCTGAAAGGACACCCCATGGACATGTATGGGAATCCATGTCTGCACATCCCTGCTGTATAATAATGCCCATTGTTTTCTCTGTCTTTTGTGTTTAAAGAAAAAACCCAAACAAACCCACACAAATAGAATGTGGCCTGCTTTCCCTCTCTTCTCAAGATCAAAGTCTTGTAGTTCTGCCCTTCTCTCACAGGCCCTTTTCCCAAGACTCTAGCACAACAAACAAAGCTTTTCTAAAGAAATACAGGCAGCAAAGTGTCCTTTTGCCAGTGCCATCATTTCACTGGCTTTGAATCCAGAAGGGCTGCTCCCTGCCAAGCCTAAATGAGCTGTGTCAGCTTGGGTTTGGATGCTTGCCTTGGTCCCAGGCATTTTCTTCCACAGTAAACAAAGCACAGGTAAACAAAGCAGCTGCTGAGGGGAGCTGCTGAGGGCCCTGCAAGATGGCCCATCACCACTTTGTCCAGGCTGCAGAGCCAGGTGGCCCATGGCAGCCAAGGCTGAGGCAATGAGGGCTGTGTTGGCACCTGGAAGAGGAGGCAGCCTCTCCTCCCACGGCCCTTCATGTCCCATGGAGCATGAAGGAGCAGCCATCCCCTACCTCCTCTTTCTGTGGCAGAAACAGAGAAACAGACTCAGCTGCAGTCCACTGCCAGAAAAGCCAAATTCAACCTTGTCTAACTTTTGATCAGCCTTGAACTTGACGTCTGAGTGGGGACATCCCCCTGTGATGCATCGCACTGTCTCTGAAACAGCACTGTGCCTGTCAACAACACTCATCTGCTGTGAATTGCTGGGTGGAGAGTGAAGGCAGGGAAAGAAAAGTCCAAAAGATCTGCTGAGGAGCACAGGTGCAGCCCCACAACACCTCTTTTAGGGGAACAGCTGCCTTTTTCCCTGTGTGGTCTGAACCATATAAACACAAGGACATGCATGCTGTGGTGCAGGTATGACAGCAGCAACTGGCTGCAAAAGTTTCACTTGACTTGGATCCTGGTGCAAGAGTTGGGGAGGGACAGCCAGCTGTGTTCACCCAGCCCTCCTCATGTTCCAACTCTCTGCAGGGAAACTGAGGACTCACCTTCCACAACCAAGTAGCTTTCTGGGAATTATGTCCATCCCTTCCACCCTTGTAGTCATCATTTTAAGGGCTTCTTCCCAGATAAAATAGAGGGTGAGAGAATGACCTAACTGTCTGTCCAAAATTACTTGGGAGAGTAAAAGCCCTTTGTGCGTACTGTGTTTTTTTAGGATTTCTTTGCATTTGTGTTTCTGATCACTGGAGGGCCCTTTTGAGGCTATATTAGGGACTATGCCAGCATTTCATGAAAAAGTTGGATGTGTCCTGAGGACCCTCCCACGAGGTAATGAAAAGTGATGCAAATTGATGAGAGCCTAGACAGCATGTCTAATAAAGCACATTGAAATGATCATCTGCTTTTGTGGCAGGGGGGTTATGTAAATAAAGTAAAACTTGGTTATTTCTGATTTCTGTGCAGTCAGTTTTTCTTTCAGATATCACAGCTGAGAAGGCAGTTTGAGAGAGGAGGAAGAACTCATTTCTATCACTGTGGCTGAAACCCACCTGTAATAGCAGAAATGGCTTTTCTGTCATCTTAAATTTTCAGGTTAGGACTTACTGTCTTCCAAAATACAAATGCATTGTGCTCACCTGGAATTGCAAAATCGTGATAATTTCAGCTGAAAGTCACCAGGTCATCTAGTCCTACCTGTTTCTCAAAGCAGCACCAGGCTACAGCAGCTTGCTCAGAGCTGTGTCCAGTTAACTTCTGAGTATCTACAAATGTGATACCTGTGGAGACAGCTCCTCTGGGGCATCTATGCCAGTATTTTACCACCTGCAGAATGACCTTTTTTTCCTGACACATAAGAACTAGCATGTTGCAGCATGTCTTTTTCCTAGTATTGTACAGCTTTGAGAAGGAAGTCTCCTCTATATCTCTCTCTTCAAGTAGTTGTAGTCAACTGGAGCAGTAATTTCCCCTCAACCAATCTCAGCCTCTTCTCATATGCTGAGTGCTGCAGCCCCTTGACCACCTTGGTTGCCCTCCTCTGGGCTCCCCCTTGTATATCCCAAATTGGAGTTATTACTGTGGGTGTGGTCTCACTAGGTTGTGAGCAAAGGCTGGTGCTGCTGACCTGCTGGCTGTGCTTTTGTTGACAGATCCTAGGATGTGGCCATCCCTCTTTGTAGAAATAGCACACTGTTGGCTCATATTAAACCCGCTCTCCACAGTATTACCCCAATCCTTCCCTGCAAAGGTGCTTTCTATCCAGCTGACAACCCAGCCCATACTGGGGCATGGAATGACTGTGTCCCAGATGCAGCACTTTGCCTTTTTTGAAGTTCATGGTTCTTGTCAGCTCATATCTCTAGCCTGCTGTTTTCCTTCCAAACAATATTTCAACTCTTCAGCTTATCAACTGTTCTCTCTAATTTGGTATCACCTATGAATTTGGAAGGTGAGAGGTATTGGCTTGTAGGGCAGAAGGTCTCATCTCTCAAGAAGGTCTTGCCTCCTTAAGAAGGCTCCTCCTTCTTGGTCTTCTTCAAGAACACATTTCTAACTTTTGCCTTTTTTCAGTCATTGGGAGTCTTGACTGATTACCACAGCCTCTCAAGGATGACAAAGATTGCACTTGCAGTGACATTCACCACCTCTCTGAGCCCCATATTATTAATCACATCTTATCCAATCATGTCTGATTGATTTATGTGATCACCTTTGTCAAAGGTTCTGCTGCCCCAACTTTGCTACATTCGCTAATGCCATAGAATAAAACCAGAAACTGCTGCCTATCCACCTCAGACATTTTAGATATCTAATCAGGAGCAAAAGTTTGGTTGTAGACAGTGGTTGAGATGGCTTGAATTTTTCCTTCCCCAAAACTGCTCTATGGCCCTGTCTTCAATTTTGTTAACTGATGTTCCAACTTTTTTTTTATCCCTAGCAAAACACAGAAAAAAGATTAAATGCCTCAGATCATCGAACCTCTGTTTGAGTAAGAAGCCTCTTGGTCAGCTCCCCACCTTCTGTTGTGACATTCAGATACTCTGTGGAAGGGCCCACAACCATCATTGTCCTCTCACCCTGAAGATCAAATAATTCTGATGACAGTAGGCTGGTTTCAAATTACCTTGTGATGATGACTGGAGACCAGGAGCAAATGGCTGCTAAAAGCAGAGACATGCTTGGGAAAATAAATCAGTTGTAAGTTGTTAACACACACACACACACACACACACACACACACACACACACACAAGACCACTTTGAACATTCAAAAGAATACAAACATGTATTCATTCAAAACATGTTACTTTTCCTCAGAGTGCAAGTGAGATTGAGCTGTTCTTAAATTCACAGAATAGGACTCAGTAACACCATATGGTCTTGGTTAAAATTATTTTATATTGTAACAAAAGCAAAATCATCCCATGGAAAGCAAACCTTGAGCCAGTTATGTGAATGCTGTTGAGGGAGTGAGAAACCTGAACTTGATTTCCTGACCAATCATAGTGCAAGTCACTTTGTTAAGATATCTTATCTGTAAACTTGAATAGCTTTGAGAATTTGGACTTTCATTTCTTTATCTGTAAAACTATGATGTTGGTAATAGCACCTCTGTGTTGTGAACTACTTGGATTACTGTGCTACTGGTGATCGTATCAATATCATAGCATAAATTAAATAGAAATGGAATTGCTTTACTCCAGACTGCTTTACCACTGTCTAAATGCAACCCTTTAGATCAGTAGGTGCTTTTGCTCATTCTTAATGTACTATTTCCTATTTTTAGGGTGTTTTTTTTCCTTCTTCTATTGCCAGAAGTGTCACACCCTAAAACTTGTTTCTTTAACTTCAAGGAAAACGGGACTTATCCTGCCACTTCCTAACTTTTTTCACTGTAAGAACTACTCCAAGACTATATCTATGTAGAATAATACAGCATTTTAACACATCCAGTGAAATATTATATTGTTTATATCACAGCTCAATGTCTTGGCTGTACTTTACTATCAGGAGCATAATTCTTTGTTTTGAAAATTAATTTCCAAAATTATAGCTACAGTACTGTTGGCCATAGTTGGCTATTAGCCATGGCCATTGCTTGGCTTTTGAGCAGGATGGGAAGTGTGCCAGGGAAGTAATTATTCTAAGAAAATAAGAACTTGACTCTGTAGAAGAACAATTTCTATTGCAGAAGTGCCTCTGTTATTTCTACCATACCATAATCACATAATGCAAAAGGGGTGGTGTGGGATAGATGGAGTAGGGGACCAGCAGCCAGAACTTCTGTCTTCTCTCCCTGGGTGTGGCATCCCTCTCTGCAGCTGTAGCATGGGCAATCACTGTTTGCTTGTCTCCTTGGAGGAATGGTTTTTGATTAGCTGTGGGTGATGTTCTTGCTGATCTGTGGCATGAGTGCTTGATAACAAGCAGCATCTTTTTTTTTCTCTACCTGGAGCCTGTTTTAATCTTTGTAAAACTAAAGATCTGTCTTGAAGCGTGACTTGTGACCAAAAAAAGTGCAAACGTTGCTTGATTAGACAAATTGAAGAATTATTCCTGTTATTACAATGTGGTTCAGAAGCCACTCCCAAATCTAAATCCACTTCTAATATGGGGGTCCAGGCTTCTGAGTGAAGAACACAAAGATTAATAAGGCATTCTAAAGTCTATTTTATATTCTCAGTTATTTCTTCAGTGTAAACAGATTGCAGTACTTTGCATGGGGAGGAGTGTGAGCTTCAAGAGCTGGTGAGCCATCAGAGATGATAATTGGAGATTCTGGCTGTGGATAAACACACACACGCACACACACACACACAAATCCCCACTGCAAACACAGTACAGCCTGAGCTGCAGTTATGAGAGCCGCTGCTCTGTGCTCATTTTCATTTCTAGCCAGTAAAATAATTCACTATGTCAATAGTACATGGGAGGCATGGATGCTAATTTACATTCCTTTGTAAAGGGTTTCAGATTATTATACTTCCCTCACAGCCAATCCTATGCTAATGGGAACTCTCTGATTCCAAAACACTGCCAGGATTAATGTTCATGGACTCTGCACCAGGGTAAATGACCTGTGGCATAGCTTTAATTAAGGAAGACAGATACATAATTAGAATAACAACAGCTTACTATCAATTTCTGCAGCAAGTCGGCCCCCAGGTGATACGTCATTTGTGTGCACCGCCTGCATGTGGGTGGACTACTACATGAAAGGCCCAAAAAAGAAAGCTTTGTCATTTCTAAATGGATATTACATAAGCTGCATCCTTTGTAGAATCCCTGAAGCAGCAGTTGCAGCTTATTATTTCAAGAAGAGGAACAGAAACCAGCATTGCACAACGGAGACCCGCGGAGAGATTCATATGAACTGATCCCACCATTTCTGGCCTGCCTTTCTGAGCAGATATAGTAAAAGATTTGGTGATGTCTCAGTCTAGCAGCTGGCAGCTCTCTGGAGAGAGGACTATATCTCAAAATATCTGGGTGCCTGGCCCCACGCCCTCCTCCACACAGAGTGTGGCACGTCTTGCAGTGTCAGATCCTACCCTCAGGATTTTAGGCTGGGTTTTCACTTGTGAACTGTGGTGAGCAGGGACCTGCTTAGAAAAATAAGTCACCGTTGTCCACTAACCATTGTGCTTTGCAGATAAAGCTTTGTATGAGGCTGATTGGCTCTCAACACACTGGTGCTGCAAATTTGTATGTGGACCCTTCCCTGGCAGTAACTATCTTCTTTTTTTGTGTTTGCATGGCACCGTAGTCAGACATGCTTTTCAAACATTGCATGTGGACTCAAATTCTTTTACAACATAGATTCTTTAAAACTGCATTTTAGACCCCCCACAAGTCCCAAATTGGTCCTAAAGCAGCTCCTCTCCTGACATATCATGACTAAGCCTCCTGCCAGTGCCTGTCCTAGTGACCCTAGACAGCTCTGCTGTTGTTCTGATCCTCACCCATCTCGGGAAATGTCTACTTCTCTGCCTTGACAGCCTGCCCAGCTATGCCATACAGTCACAAAGCAGAAGGAATCTTCAAGGGTCATCCAATCTTATCCCACAGCAGCATGCATAGTGATGGCAGATGTCTGACTTCCTTGAAGAAAATATTATCTGCAGTCTTTTTAGAAAGTCTATTGCACTGCTTCACTGTCCTTGCAATTAGAGAGCTTCTTCCTCATGTTTCAGTGAAATCTTCATTGCTGCAGGTTAATTCCTGTCCTAACTAACACAAATACTGGAGGGAAAATTAATTCCTTTATTTGGAATGATCTTTCATGCGCTTGAAAAAGGTTACCCTGTCCCTTCACAGATGTTTGATCATTCTCATTAGTCTACTTGATGGCTCTAGAATTTATTAACATCTTCCCTAAAGTGGACTCTTTCTGCTTTTGTTGCCTTTGGCTTCACCTTCAAGTTTCCCTGGATTTTAGAAAATTTTTTTTCTGCCTATACACAGGAACCTGTAGACCCTACAGAAATAAAAAGAAATTTTGTTATAATTATATGACAGAAACAAGGACAAAAATAATTATAGAAGCCTTTTAGCTGTATAACGACACTTCAGTGAATAAGGTGATAAAGTAGCCAGCTTTTTCATATGATATCCAGATGAGTTGCCTCATTGTCAAATCTTTGAACCTTAAAAAATAACATTTCAGAGATTTAGTTGCAACATGACACAAGACTAACTGGAGTTCTAATTAGTCTGGTGGACGACAGACTTGTTCCTACAGAACAGGAAGCTAATTATTTTTGCTTATAATAAACTCTTCAGATTTCACTCATAACATCTGCTCTTCAGCACTGGCACAAACACAACACACAGACAATGAATAATTATATTAACACCACAGTGTTACCAGAAGTGGGGTTTTATTCTAAAGTAAGACTTCATTAGTCAACACTGTAATAAAGAACAGAGAGTTAAGTGCAGTAAACTCGGTTATGAGTTGTGTAACTGTGATTGCTTCATACAGAAATTCAGGGAGCCTGTAGTTGGTTTTCCTGATCCTCTGTGATTTGAGTAGTGTTTCTGCACGAGTAGGACAGATCTTTACTACAGAACCAGTCCAAACTCCCAATCTCTTCTTGTCTACCTAGCATGTAGAAACCAAGACTTTGCTGCAATGTAGTGATGTAGGCTAACAAGTAAGTTTTTTCTAAATGACATATTATTGTGTATGAGCTGCCGAGTACTTACTACCTTGTGTCAGGGTGTGCCTTGGTTATTCCAAGGCACAATCAGCAATTTCTTGATCTGAGACAGACTTGTGTACAGTTATGGGTAAGAGAAAGCACCCAGAAGAGTACCACAGGCGACAGTGCCACCCTCTTGTTTGTACATATGTAATGGAAGTTAAGATTAACTTACATGACTAGGCATGGGTTAGAGACAGAGCTCTGCTTTGACTTAGTTGAACTCACCTCATTTCAGATCACTTGGGTGGTGATAGCCTTGCTTGTTCTCTTGCACAAATGATCTCCCATGATCACCTAGAGAGGACTCCTAGAGGAGTGGTTTCCAAAGGTTTGGACCAGCAGATTGCCAGTAACCTTCAAGCTTTCCATGGATCTGTGCCCCATACAATAAGAAAATTAATAATAGGTAGTATTTCAGTCTGCTCAGTTTGTGAACCATCACCTCTAACCTTTCAGGACAAAAGTCTGCGGAATGTGCTTTGTACACACATGCACAAATACAAGAGCATTGAGAATAACAGAGCAAAGGCTGTTTGCCACAGCCAAGCTCATCCCTGCGTCAGGCTGTATCAGAATCAAGCAGTTGCTCACCTGGTTAAGCAGAAGACAAAAACGTGTCCACTGTTAATATAGGGAAGAATGTAAATACGCCATTCACGGATGTTCACTTGGACAAGCACTCAAGCTTGTGTGCTTTTTCTTACACCAGAGCAAGCTGCCCTTCCCAAAATGAAGTTTGGGGTTTTCTTTACTGGAGTGTAAAGTGTGTAGCTGCACCTCTCGTCTCTTTGGGATTCCCCAGCTTTCATTTCTTTGCCTTCCTTGCTTTAGGCCATGTGCATGACTAACCTGTCCTTCCAGCTCAGAATTGTTAAACACAACCCCTCCCTGAAACCATCAGCTGCAGTCCTCAGACCTGACAGGTCCTGTGTCTTTTAGCATGAAGCTCCCACCTGGCTCCCTCACTATCCATCTTTGCTTAATGCTGTCACAATGCAGAGTGGTGGTGTCTCTGCCACCCCAGGATGTGCCACACCGGTATTGCTACTCGTGGGATCCTCTGATCTGCTGGAAGCTGGAGTAGGAAAGGCAGATTGCCCAGGCACTGTGCAGTGTCCCCATTGTTCCCTCTTCACCTCCTGGGGTGCATGTGATCCCCTCGAGCATTTGGAGCTCCTCATCATCCTGTGCTAGCAGGAGGAGATGGGCTGTGATGCCTTCTCAGCTTTCTGAAATTCAGATATATGACAAGTCAGACTTTGGGGTGGGATGGGGTGGCAGGTTGACGGACAAGCACATTTAGGCACTTTGGTTGGCAGAGTTCACTGCCCCTGCAGTGTTTCTGGACACTGATGGCAATGCAGATTGCCATCTGCATTGGGGGTTTGGGCAGGATATCTGAGTGTGAATCTCATTTATAGACACATGACCCTGCCAGCAGGCTCCTTTAGTGCTAATTTGTGGTGCAGGATAGGTGATGTTCAAGGGATAATATAGAAAGTGCTTCTTAGTGAAAGAATCTGTCTAATGAAGTAAAAAATTACCTTTGCTGGGATACTTCTAGCAGATTGTATTTACTGGAGGTTCACTATGGGTTTGTGATATGCTTTACCTTGTGAGGATTAGAAAACAATTACTGCAGGTGAAAGACACTACAAGTTCAATTTGTCTCAGCCTGCAGAAGTCTTTCACAATAGATAAGGTGAACAATGGCTTGGAAGTGCCTCTTTCCTTCCATTGACTATAATTTAGGAAGCAGAGTCTGTTTGGCTCACAGAAGTTAATAAGCTAAATCCCATACTAAAAGCACAATAAGCAAACCTAAATCTAGGATATGGATGTTCCTGTGCCTCTAGCTGCTGAATGAAGTGATCCTTGTGTTCTGTATTACTACTATAAATACAGACCTATTTTCCAGCATTGTTTTTTCAATCTGCTCTGAATTAGAGATCTATATCCCTTTATTTCTCTATCTCTGGATTCCCCAGACTGCCATGGAGCACTGTACCAGTGATCTGCCCTTCTTTGTCTGTGATTTGTGAAAGCAGAAAGTCCCCCCCACATGTGACAGTCACATTCCCCAAGCAAGTGGCTCGCTCAGCCCCAAGCCAGGCAGCCAAAACTCTTGTTTTACTCAGTTCCTCAGGAACTTGCTGTGGACAGGCAAAATCAAAGGGAAATGCCACTAGGCCACTACTCCCATGCCACAGTTGAGAAGGCAACAAGGATAACAGGTTCATGGCGCCCATTTTGAAATACTCAAACTAGATGAAGAAGCCAAATGTCATAGAAGTCTTGGTTGTTTGTATATCTCAGGGCCAGGACAGTGTCTATTTGAACACATTTGCAAAGGGTTTTCTGTTGGCTTCAGTTCTCAGGTCCCTATAGAGGCAATCCACTATCCCAGCACAGACTGGTGTTAAATGTCACTGGATCATGGTGGGAATGTCTCTACCCCATTTTGTCCTGGTGTGGATGACTGCCAAAGGAGTTGAGAGGGGGAGAAAAAGCCCCCTGAGTTTTGGCACAGCTGCTGCCGCTGTCTCTGCTCTCTGCCAGAACAATGAAACGCTGGACTATGTTCACAAATACAAAGTGAAATGACTGACCTCCACCTCAATGAGACACCTCCATATTTCCCAGTTTGGCAATATGCTGTTTACTCTGGATCAGAGAAAATTTTGGCCAAGCATAATTGCTTCATAGGATGCAGCAATGGCAGACAAGGAAAACAACTTATCGAAGGAGCGAGATAAGCTTTGCTAGTATAGATTGGATTGTTATGATTTCACTGATTCACAGCAGGATGAATTACCTATCACATCAGTAAGAAAATCACTTTCCCTTTCCCTGAATAAGTCAATCTGATACTATGGCATACATGTATCAGGATCTGTGCTGAGATAGGACAGGAGAGGAATGTTGGACTTCAATTTGTGAATCAGCATAGTGCCTTGTTTAAGGCAGGCACTTTTTAGGATACATACTGTTGTCTTCATTTCCATCTACCCACAAATAGGAAAAAATAGAGGGAGGAAAAAAAAGCATATGACAAAATCCATTGGTAGGAACATGCAAAAAAAAAAAACCCATAAGCAGCTGGAATTGATCATTGTACCTGTTTCCTAAGCATAACTATTCTGCTATTTCCAAAAGGCATCATTTCAACTATCCAATCCAGAGAAATGTGGTGGGAAGAATATCAAGTTTTTTCCCTACAAGGTTGGTGAAGTGGAGTCACTTCACTGAGGTGGTTCTCAGGAATAAAAACCCCTGTGAAATGGCAGCCAGTGTAAGCTGATTTGAGGGTGTATACTCTTGCCCTGAGATGGGCAAAATACCTTCTTCCTCAGAAGAAGGCTCCTTTTATCTCAGTTGATCTGGCAGTGATATAACTGATAAGGGAGTACCAAACTGGAGACAAATTGGATGGAGGCTTCCTTAGTTTCTGTAACTGCCAGGATATGTGGCACCATTTGCCTTGCACACTTTATTGTGTAAAATAGTGTAAAGGACTCTGAAAACAGATAGGAATTCTGTCAAGCCAGAATGATGTTTTTTGCTCTTTCATCCTTCCTGAAATAAATCAGTCCATACAGTAACAGGGCAACAAATAGGTAGTCTCACTTTCTAAATCTGTTATTTTTTTGATTTTTATCTTCTCTTACAGCGTTGCATGTGAAACAATTGTGCTGCCATTCAGGATGGTAAGAGTGCTAACGGGATTAACCCTCAGTCTAGCACCCTCCTGGTTTTCCTCTTTCCTTGAAACAGGATGCAGTGTCAAAATCACCTCTGTTTGAAGAACGAAGTACAGAGTAATAAGCAATTTATATTATGGGTACTTTTGCAATGCCTTCTAATCCCAGTTCCCAACATCCCCACATGACTCATTCTGCCTTCCTGCTGTGGGTGCTACTGGTCCTACATGTGAAATTAAACTCTGGAAAGCATTTCATAGCAAGAGGGGTTTGCTCTTTGGGTTCAAGCTCTGCCTTTTGTTAGGAGACATGCGTTAATTGTTTAAAGGCTAACTGGTTCCACTTGCTAAACCTGCTCTTATTTACAAGCAAAGCTGCTCTTGCAAAATATGAATCGCCAAAGCTTAGAGACTGAAAGGGTAGATGAGGTTACCCTCTCCACTACTTTGCCAGGACAAGCTCATACACAGCTGTCTGTGTCGTGTCTGGGGTAGTAAACATTTGAAGAAATAGGATATCCAGCACTTCTTTGGATACTTTTGGCTAAAGAAACAAATGATGACTTCTGACACATTTCTTCTAATTCTTTCAGATCCTGTAGCATCTGTATACACAAAACTTAATATAATCCAAGAATAAATATGAAGCTCACAAAGAGGAGAAAAAAAATGACTCAGGCATTGGAAGGTGCTGTGTTAGGTGTGATGAAATTACTGAAAAGGCTCTTTTTTCTGGAATCTACACTAACCTCTCATCTACTTAGCTCTCTCTCTGTTCCCTCTGTATCATTCACTGTAGTTTGTTAAAATTAAATCAGGATTTTTGTTCCTGTGGTCTGTCCATTAATTTTTTTCTTTCTCTTAATCAAATCTAACAGAGAACTCATTTTACTTGCGCTCAGATCATGTTCTCCTTAAAAAGGCAGTCCATTTTTCAGTACCACTAATGTGGGCTTCAATTTACTTTTGTTCTGCTCTGCTTTGGATGCACTGGATTCCCTCTCTTTCAAAACAGCTGATTTAATCTCTCCCCCTTCCCTGCTTGGGGCATCTGTGAGCAATTGGAGTGACTTAATACTCCTCTTTGGTTTCACGCTTTTGCCTCATTTTCTGATGTTCTCAGACAGACTGAGAGCTTTATATTTTATTTTCTAGAGATCTTAGCATGGTGACAACTTCAACTTTTGTGTGTGTTGTTGGTGTGATTTCTAATTTTTGTATTTTTCCCCAACTAGCTGTCAGTGTCAATCTTTTCCATGTGCCAGGAATGTTCCTTTCCTCCTATGACTTTAGCTGTGATGTATGCCACCATTTGCATATTGTTTAGGACTGTGTCACAGCTTCATTCTGGCTTGCCATGAAACTTCAGTTATTGCATTTTGCTTTACAGCTTCATTGAGCCAAGCTCCTATGTGTAGATACAGATTTAAGTACATGGTTCTATTTGAATAAAACAAATGGTCTTAAGCATACATTTAAGTGTGCAGGTAGAGAAGCTTTGCAAAATCAAGACTATACACTGTAGTGACAATAAATTATTTAAAACACAGGGTCACAAGCCACATTTCTATTTTTGCTCATAGCAACACCCTTTCACAAGACAGAGTAACCACAAACTGGAATGTGCAATCCCTCATTTTAGCTTGAGCATAATCAAAAGGCTCAGAACAATAAAACCAACCTCAGACTATCTGGGCAATAGAGATGTACAAAGCAGCATTGGTGAGGCAACACCAGGTGGAGTTTATTAAACTGTGACTTCTTACTGAGCTCTGGAGCAATCAGGTGCTCTTAGCAGGTTGACAGAGCTGGAGAGTTTTCTTTAACTGATTTTTTTCTGATTATTGAATCATAAATCTACTGACTGGAACCACGGAAAAATGTACAGCTTTCACCACATTCATTGCATCTTGGTTTGCAAGGGAAGGTCACCAATGGGTCTCACACACAGAATTGCATTGCACAGGAATATCTGTTAATAAATGTAGGCTGAGAACATTTTAAAGCAATTTGCATTAAGAAAAAAACCTACCTACAGAAACACATACATGCAGCAAGCATATATGCAAGTCTCATAATGCCTTGAGAGAGCCAGTCTGTATCCTTCTATTTATGAGAACTGTAACTCATATTTTAAAAAAGGCTGATGTGTCCATTTTTGGCCATGCTGGATTCTAGAGCATCCTGCAGACATAGATGAATTAGTGTTTGATCTCATTCTGTTTTCTAGGTGGCACTGGCAATCTGTGCTATAAATTCATGTGGTGCCTAGAGGGTCTCTTTCAATTCATTCATTTGTGTTTCCCACTAGCAGTTCTGGTTCAAGCTACAAACCTGCAAAGCAAACTGATTTGTAACCTAGACAAACTGCAGAACTGACAACACACAGAAGGGTCCCAGGAGGTGGTGAATATATACTGAAGCTCTGAAATTAAGAGAAGAGCAAATAAATAAAATTTAAAGGCAAAAAATAGTATGAATGTTTAATTTCTTTTGGTGCTATCTTAATATGGAGCCACCCTATGGCTAAACTAAAACTGTTAGAATCATTTCGTTCCACAACAGACAATGCTATTTGTCTGCAACTTTTTAAGGTTCAAAACACTGTCTGTGTCCTGTAATGTACCAAAACAGAACCATGATATTAACTGGGAGATTGTGTACGTAAGTGCACACATATGTACACACCTGGCCTGACCTACCAGGTCCTCCCTCTTCTACAGAAACAGCCAGGGACTGAGGGAGCTGCCTCGGGGGGCTTGGACCTGTCCCAGCTGGCGTGGCCACTTAGCCATACCCAGCCCTCCTACCAGTGCTTCAAGGGATTTCCCATATCTGCTCCAGGGATCTGCCCTTTACAGCTTATCTGCCCGCTCCTGACAAGTACTTCAAATTGCTCAGGACCAGAGTGGCAGTAGTGTAGTACATCCTCATCCAATCACCAGGACATATGTGGGTTTCAGCCCCTCATTTGGCACTATTTGTTGTGACAATTTAATAAAACAATACTGTATTTTTTTTATGCTTGTCTTAATGTAATGTTCAGCATAACTGAGAGAACCAAGACATGAACTCAAAGGAAAAGTTCAGAGGCTAAGAGCTGCTTTTAAGCCTTAGGAAATGCTGAAATGGAAACAAAGCAGGAATTGTCAGACATGTAGGAAATAATTTCTGCTTCATATTCACTGCAGACCTTGGAATTGTTCCAAAGAGGAGCCAGTCCATTAAACCTCCTAAGAGTGTCTGCACTGAGTCAAATCAAAAGCCCATCAAGACACTGTCATGTCTTCAACAGTTATTGGTAGCAGCTACTGAAAAAGAATAAAAGAAAGAGGTCAGGGAAAGGGAACCTACCTAACCTCTAATAAAATCCATTCGTTAGGGACTTCTGGAGCTATTCTCCACCTTACCCTTTCAGGCCCAATGCTCACACTCTCTTTTATTGATCTGTTACTACTTTTGGTATTACAAAAGTTTATGGTGGTGAATTTATGGCAGTGAAAAATTTATGGCAGTGACTCTCCTTCCTGAATTATGTTTTGTGTGAGTGTTCTCTTTAGTTTCCTTGAAATGTTCTCCCTGATCATCTAATTCAGTGTCCCCAGCTCCTCCCCTGTAGTGAGCAATTACACACTTTCTGACCTATCTGCAAAGCTACAGGATTTTACATTTCGTGTAATTTTCTTTTCCCTGCTGAAGAATCCCAGCCTATTTACTTTCCCCATATACAGGAGCAGCTCACCCTTTGGTCTCCATCTATGCCTTTCCTATATTTCTACTGTAAGGCCCTCAAGAATATGAGAGAGTCCTTCCTCATCTGTAAAAAGTGCCTTTCACAGCAGTGCTGCCTTCTTCTGACACGGCTGACATTACAGACAGTCAGGAGGAAAGTACAAGCTGCGGAATTTCTGTAGGTAGAATTTATGCAAAGGAGCACAGCTTCTGCATTGCACACTGGTAAAGAGATAATGCCACTCTGCCAATTATATAATCTATTTCTGGTTACCACTGGCCATGCAGCCGCCCAGTGACATTGCATCGCCCGAGGTTGAACTGGGCAGGATTAACAGCAGGAGATACTTTAATGAAAACCAAGCACCAGGAAAGGACTGATGTGTTGGGATTTGCTTTACAGCCTAAGATGCAAAGCAGGTAGGAATACCCTGGACTGATTCCAGCTATATTGCACAGTGGCGTCCAAAGATATCAGCACTAAAGAGCCCTTTTATTTTCCAAGCCATGCCTCAGTAGTCAGGAGAACTTGTTCAGTGGGCCCGCAGCCAAAGGGCCCAACCGTCTGACTTTCCGAAGCTGATGTTTACCATCTCTTGTATCACAAAGCTGCTGCCTGGAGAGCAGCTGGCTGGAGGTGTCTGGAACAATCCCAGCCACCGTTTCATAAGAAACTCTTTCTACGTCTCTGCTTTCCCACAAAGGCTCGTATTTTATGATTGCTGGTGGGCAGGAGGCTGATGAAATGCATAGCTGATCTGAAAACATAAAGAGGCACCAGGCAAGATCTAAAAACTACACCAGTCATGGTTGGGCCTGTGAAATCAATAACACACATAGTCATTGTGTGAAGAGGAGCAACAAACTCACTGCACCCTCCACCAGCTGGTTTCCTGTCTGTGGTGTAATGGGTGGGAGTCTGGGTGGTAAATTTACACCTTGCTAAAAGCCAGATTATAAATTCATTGTCCTCTCCTTTCGTCCCCATCTTCTATGTGCTCTCCAGAGCTAAGAGACAAACTGTGCCAGGTGCATTTTAACTACATATTTATTTTTAGAAAGCCTCAAATGTCACTTTCTTGCGCCTGAGAACAAAGGTTTTTTTGAAACAGAATCCCCCCTTGAATCAGAAATGGGGCTAAATGCAGTAGTGTCAGCTTTGACACCTTGGAAACTATGAACTCTACTTCTCTCTTGGTGGTCCCTTTCAGTTTGGGTAGATGACTTCAGGAGGGAAACTAAATATGCCAGCACCTTCATTCCCAGTCCCCACGCAGAAAAGTGGGATTTGAATCTCCCATGCTCTCCACTTGGCAGACAAACACCCTGCTAAAACGAAACTGAAAAACAATGAAAAGTGGTGAGTCAGTAATTACTCATCCCTGTCAACATTACCCACATGCCTCTACTGTCTCTGTGTCACCTCCTTTGCCCCAAGGCCAGGGGTCAGGGAATCCCCTGCAGTGCTAGCGACCAGCTGTGCGGCCCTTTCACATCTGCGGATGGTCGCAACCATTGTAGGTGCTCCATAATCCACCTTCACAGATCCGTCTGGGGATGAGTGCTCTGGCTGCCCCTTCTGTCCACAACGTGTTGGTTGCTCAGAGTGGCTCATGAGTGCTCAGGTGTATCTTGAGGCTGACCTGAAGGAAAGCAGATTACAAGCAAATTCAAAAGTTTTCCTGTGAGAGAAAGGCCAGGTCCTTTTCCCCCGACTCTCCTCTGATGTTCACAGCCTATGCCAGCGAAAAACCAAAAAGCGTTGCTTAGGATCTGAGTCCCAGATATACAAAGGCCAGTTTACCCCAATCAGTTTACTGAGGATGCTTCACCTTCCTATGGTCAGAATACCAAAATTCTTCCAAGTGATCGAGAGCCATAGATCACCACACACATCTCCCAAAGAGATGACCGGAAGAGAACGGTAGATGTCCCATTTGCTTTTTGACACATTGGGGTTTTGCAGGTAAGAGACAGAGATGCTGGATTTTCTGGCTCGTTTTCTTGACCATGAGAGACGCAGAAGACCCAGCAGCCCTGTACCATCACAGGATGGAGGTATTTATATGTAGCATGCTCAGCTCAGGAGGGAGCTGCCTGTGAGCCACCCTCACCTGCTGACCATCTTCTAGCAGATAAGAAATAGATTTTAGTCTAAACAAGACTAGAGTCCTATTTTTCTAGAAGAATTTCCTCAAAATTTTTCCAAATATGACCAAATAGGTCAAATGAGGAAAACACAAAGTTTTAGAAAAACTCCAACCTCCTGGGGCTACCTATTCAGCTACCTGAATATTGCTGTGCATTGCAGTGGTAAGACAACTGTCAACAGGGTTGGTCCCTAGAGACAGCTGTGGCATTGTTTATTTTGTTGGTTGTGGGGCAGCCCGTGTATGTGATTCATGACAGATAAGCTTATCTACTGAGAGCTTCTTTGACAAGCTGGAAACTCATTCCAACTGATACATTCACTGGTGATGATAAATGTAAAGGGAAACAAAGGGCACTATTTTTTTTTTCCTTTTTGATTAGTGTGTTTTTTACATAAAGGGACATGAAGATGCTGTTTTGTAACCTGCTCTGCTCCCGAGGACAGAGAGTACAGACCCATTTAGTTGAGTAAAGCATTGTCAGTGCAAAGCCCAGAAGTCTCCAGCTACCCTGGCAAGCAGCCAGACAAGAAAGATTGCTCCATTTTGAGTCTCAAGTGTTACTGAAGTGTGACATATTAGAAAGAATGGCCTTGGATAAAAAATATACCTTGACCTATGACTCAGCTAACTGGGTAACAGAAACCTCTTGCTCTGTCTTCTAATTTTTACAGTCTGGGAGAATCTCTGTTTCTGATAGCATGGACCTCATCTCAGCAGTGAAATTGCTCTCTGAGCAACCTTCCTAATTGCATCACATACGGCCTTCTGCTCCCTTTCACTGATAATCACCCAAGCACCTTGTGGCTAACAAGCAGATGCAGATTTTGCTTCTGTGGAAAGCGCCATTAAGGAAGCATTAACACACTTTGGCTTTCTGTTATATAATGAGGAGTTTTATCATCCTTTGTGTAAAGTTGACCATGGGCACCTACTTTTATTTTGTATTTCATTCCAGCCCACTTATCTCTTCTCCTTTTCTGCAGTGGAAGTAAAGAAGTAGGTTGGCATCTGATTAGCTAGGGCTTCACAGACAAGCACTGGCTCACTTCCATTTCTAGGATTCTTGTTCCTGTATACAACCTTCAGATGTGTTCAAGGCTATGCTATGCTCTGTTCTGCTATGCTACACTACATTATTCTGTTCTATTCTATTCTATTCTATTCTATTCTATTCTATTCTATTCTATTCTTTCTTGCCCTTGTCTGGATTCCAGGTCAGGTGATGCGTACTTCAGACGCTGTGCATCAGATATATCAGGTGTCTGTAAATCAGATATTCCATAAATGGGCCCACCATGGCAAAAAGCCTCCTTTTCTTTCCCACCTCCTAACACCTCATCTGGAGTGCTCCATGCCACTGAGGGGATGCAGGCTGAGTTCCTTCCAGCTGGTGTGCTGCTGATTCAGTGATTACAGGAGCAGCACCCATTTTCAACTGTTTTGTGGATTAGATATGCAGGAATTGCCATGCCAGAACAGGCCACTGGTCCATCTAGTGGCTAATGTAAGATATTTAGAGAAAGACATAAAAGGCTTATAATGAATCCAATTAGTCAATATTACACCAGTGGAGGATATTTCTCCCTGACCTCAGCTGGTTATCAGATTATGCACCCTGAAGCATGAGGATTGATATTCCTTGTCATTTCAGTGCATCCGGAGTAGCTGCAGATGCTCTGCTTATTCATATTTATGTTTAGGAATAAATTCAAGTCATATACAAGAACATGCAACTCCTCTACTGTTTCAGTGGTGTCAAAATAGCAGTGAATCAGATAAATTTATTGATAAAGACATGTCTTTGAGCATAGAAGAATAATGTTAAGCTTTGATTTTTTTTTTTCATACATGCTAGGAAATAGATCAGTTCCTGCAGAAGAGTGTTGCTTTTACTGTGATATTCTTCAGCAGATTTTTTCAGTGTGGGCACAGCAATTTCAAAGAAAATGACAAAACCAAACAGCTGGCGTTTACTGAGGCAGACTTTACACAGGAGCAAGATCAATCTAAGGAAAGTAAACCTCAAGTGCCTACTATAATATTGATATGTACCTCAGATTTCAGTGGTTTTTAATGCATTTTTAATGAAGAAATGCCTTTTCAAAACACAGTATGGTCCTTCAAAATATTGCCATGGTATTTTCTGCTGAATTCACATGGATCTAAAAGGTAATACAGTAGCAGTGAAGGTAGGTATAAAACCTCCCAAAATCCCAATATTTATTGTGAATGTGACTTCCATTTGTGAGAAGGAAGCATGTATGTGAATGTCCATGTGTGTTCATGCATTTATAGGTCTGACGTCAACCTGGTCTGCTGTTTATTATGGGAGGTTTCTGAAAGCTGTACACAGGGACCGTTTCTGATTAATTTAGCCAGTCCTCTTTGTGATGTTCAGGGTGGCTCACTGGCTGGTGGGGGCAACACAATTCATCCTGCAGATTTCTTGTAGTTTTCACTATGATTATTGCTTTGAGTATTCACCGATTTACAAATTTGGAACTGTATTCATCATCTAAACCTCATATCTACTCACCCAAGAACTCACCCAAGTCATCTAGGAGCTTTTGGGAGAAGCACATGTACAACAGGTGTTGCTATTTTGGAAGAATTTCATTTGTGTAAGTTGTGCATAGTATGGTTTTGGCATTACTGACATAATCATTTTTTAAAAGGTAGAGAGGCAACAGGAGAGGTGCTGTATGAATCGGAAGATGAAGTGTTTGCTAAAGAAATTACCTCTTATGCAATTAATACTTAAACATTTGTTGATATCTGGTGAACACCTGCACATACTATTCCTAAAAATAACATTTAATTCCAGTTTCTCCAGGAGAAACATTAGAGAGTCATGCCTCTTTTCTATGATGTGGTACATTTCAAAGTAAAACAGAAGTTTGGTGCTTGGAAGAATTCCGAAAGCTTTTCCAATTCATTATTTGCCCTTCTTTAATGCCTCTGAGTTCATTCCCTGATTTGTCATTGTGTTGCAAAGCTTTTCTGCAGCTGTTCGTGCAGGGTTTAAGCGACACATTGCATCCCAGGCCCCTTGCAGAGTTTCAGATGGCCAATTACACTTGTGCCAAGGGGATGCACAGAGGGAATATTTGCATCACCTGCCATTAGCACATAGGATCACAGTGTCCTCAGGATCCCCTTTCCTATGGGAGGAGGAGCAGAGGCTATTCCGGAGATCAGCGCAGAGGCCAATCTTGTCCACTTGTTCATGGGATTCCATTTGAGCCACCCACCTCCCTCACTGGAGACCTGTTCAGAGCAGACTGTTCCCACCACCTGGTTTGGGTTGCCTCTCTGTGGAAAGCTGTGTGACAGAAAAGCTCAGAGTGTCATGAACACCTGGACTAGGACGTGTCTGGCGTATGCCTCCAGATGAGGAGCTTGGAATTGTGCTCAGGTGCAGTAAGATAAGTACAACTGTAGAGCGTCTGAATTCAGCTCCTCTTCTGAATATCAATCCGTGGGAAAGTCTCTCCTTCTGCACTGCAAGTTAAGCTTAGAAGTTGGATACAAAAAATAACAACCCACCACAAACTACCCATGGGGAGAAGTAGGGCATTTTGGCTTGCTGGAGGTTTGGACACACTTTCCATTGGTGTTATTCTGGGATAATAATCAATGTCTGGTTTGTCCTTCCAGACCATGACTCAGAAGCCTATCAGTCTACTCTAAAACTTGGATGAACAATCAAAATCTAGACTGAAAATCAAAGATGATGCAGGATGGCATCTATCTCCCTTTCACAACATGCATCTTCGTATGCTCCTTGAATATTTCAAAGTGTTTTGGCACTTATTATCCCGAAATGTTTGTTTCAGCTGTGGCAGTTAACGAAAACTCATCAAATGCAGTATTATATTGACATTTAGATGCATGCCTTCTCTATTAGTAGTTCTCCTCTGTTCATTTCCATGAACATAAAAGTTGCAAAGTTGAGCCTTGGTTTCTGATTTATGTACTGCCTGTTCCTAGCACAAGGATTTGTGTAGAGGATGAACTACAGCAAATGAATTCTGAGCTGAGTGCCAGAACAGCTACTGAAGTGATCCCAGACACAAATTTGTCCCACCATATCTACTTAGAATTTTTGACTATTCACAAAAGAGTTGGCTGAAAAAGTCCTTTAGCTTGAGTATGTCTAAAGTTCAGTTTATTTTTTCCGACTCAGGTCCTGCAGGACTCCTAAGGATTCCAGGCACTAGACAGCTGTGTTTAGCCTTGCCTGTTACAGTAACGTCAAGGAAACCTATCATAACTGGCAAGCCTTCTAAACACACGAGTGCTTATGGAATACAAAAGGAGAAAACAGGCAGATTAAAATAAACTGTTACCAGACAGAAAGACACCCACCCTCTTCCCCTATAACTTCTTTAAAAAAGCCCCGGGAATTTGCTTTGATCAGACTTTAAGGTGAGAGCAGATCTCCTGGAAGTTATCTTCAAGCTAACAAAATAGTGATAAGCAAGGGAGGAAATGGAGCCAAGATACGTAATGTTTGTTAAAAGACAAAAATCTGGTGATTGTGACAAACCCTGCTATGATCTAGCAGAGAGGACATTGCAGAATGAGCCTCGCTGGGACCTCAACAGGATTTCCATTCTTTTGCTGTTGGTCTGTTTGTGTGGTTTGGGATTTGAGCTTCTCTGGAGGACACACAGAGAGACTTGAAAATTCAGCCACCTCTGGCTGGCTTTCTCCTTGCTGGGATAGAGTCAAAGTATAGAATGCAAGTGAAAAACAAAGAAACAAGAAACAAACCCCAAACCAACCGAACAAAAAGCAACCCCACGCAACAAAAACCCACCCAAACCTCTTCCTCACTATTGGTCTCTGTTGAGGAGTTGAGTCATTGAGTGATTTCAAAGCCAACCCATGCTCATGTCCAGACTTCTTGAAACACCAGGAGAATGAGCTTCCTAAGGGAACATTTTATGTTATTTTGGAAAAAAAATTTGGTCCACTCAATCAAAGCCACATTAGTATGCATCACTTTACCAGGCTAATGTAAACCCATCTTCACTAGCCAGTTGACAGAGGGCTTGTGTTGACCAGCTGGAAGAGCCTTATGAAATTGAACCTTTCATTTTTGTGGAAAACTTGCAGGTTTAAAACAGAGTAAGTGAGATGAGAATTTGCAGCGAAAGAGCATGGTTCCATCAGCCTTCAGCCAACAAGAGATGGAAAGTCTCTCTAGAGACTGCAGGAGCAGCCAGGTCTAAAAATGTCACTAAGATGAGAGTCACCACCATCCTTAAAAAGGTGTCCAGGGAAGATGGGATGAACCTCCTTTGTGGAGTCTCTTCCTCTTTACACTGACTGCAAGAGAAGCACAAGTAATGTTTTTGACTGTTTGCTGAGCTTTATACCTCTAAAATCTGTGTCTGGTCAAACAACTCAAGGAAAATGGCTTATTGCCTCTGCAGATGCCAAGGCCGTGGTGCCGATAAGCAGAGAACTCTACTGTGTTATAGGTCAGGGCTCCTCTACCCAGCAATATTTAGAGTAAAGAAGCCCAACAGCACAAACAGGATTTGTGTGTGCAGTTATCTTGTTTACCTGGATTTTCAACAACAGCAAATTGCTTGACAGGACATTCAGAGGAAGGTGAAAACAAACAGTCTTCCATCTGGAAGACTGTACCATCTTCTGCTGGTACAGGGTTTTTAACTTGAGAGCCCAGAGTAACCTAAAGTCACATCGAGAAAAGGTCAGAAGTGGTTATGGCTATGAAAGAAACTGGATGCTTGCAAGCTGCTCATCAGCAAGGACTTCTGCTTAGCACATGATTTCCACAGGGCAGTTTTGTTCCAGCTGTGTTAGATATAATGTTTAGATAAGAATTACAAAACACAGACAGAAAAGTATTCAAAGTTGTGGTGAACACACTAAGGATATCTCAGGACTCACCCTGGTGTATTCAGGGTAAAAAGGAGAGTAAATGCCACGAAAAAAGAGTGTGCCTTACACATCAACTCAGAACAATTTATTTGTGGTTGGCTGATTCCTAACACTGTCCTGAAATCATTTAAGTGGCAGGAAAACATTCCTGTAGCTAGTTTGCCATGTGTCCTAAGACCCAGGATCCCTTTGGATGCAGTTGGTGTTCAGGGGATTACCTGGTGCTTTCAAAGCTTGCTGTTCACTGGGTCTGATACCCATCCGTAATTGTGAATTAATATGCTATTAGTCACTGCCAGTCTTGCTTAAAAATGTTTTCCTCAAATTCCATACAATGTCTTGCAGCTTCTGGATCTTCAGATAAGGTGTAGAAGGGCATTTTAATGGTGTCATTTATGTACTCTTTGAATGTTACTTTCCTTCACAATCTGATGGCCTGCACAGACATCATGCAGCTCTTGGTTTTTCAGTTTTATGTTCTTCCTCAGGTTGCTATTTCCTTGCCCTTCAGCCCTTCCTCTATCCCATCCCATCCCACCTCATCCCCGGCAACCAGCCCCAGGCAACTCACACAAGAGGCTTGGGGCAGATAGCCTCTCCCTGTCCAGGTACAATGTGGCTACTGTTCCCTCACCTTTCCTAGCCAGCCATCACGCCCACATCCAACTGCAGCTAAGCAATGCAGCACAAAGGCAGCAGATTTGCATACATCTGTGCAAACTTTCTGTGAGGTCTGAGTGGCTGAGTTTCACTTGGGGTTTCAGGCTAATGTGGAGCCAGACAGCGGTGGGCATCAGCAAGTATGCAGAAGGGATTTGTCTCATCCCTTCTGCTTGCCAGGCTGGGTATTCCACTGTTGGAAAAGTCACTGCCTGCTTGTATTCAAAAGTTCCCTCTAGTGAGACTAAAATTATTGTCAAGACTTTGCTGCTTTTGGCACTGATGCATGTGAGGGAAGTCTCTGGGATTGTTTAGTCTACAGAAGAAATACCAGTTTTGTACCAGTTTTCAAATAGGATAAATATTGCAAACTAGGAAAAGGGCATGCCCTCTATGTCTTTGGAGAACGAGACAAAATGGAAGGGGCTTAAATTATCAATGCAGAAATTTTGCTTGGGTACTAGGGAAAGCTTTCTCCTGGTAAAGATGACAGAGCAGTCATGAAACTTTATTAAGGAGAACTGTGTAGCTTTCATCAAGCTGCCAGAGCAGGAGGTGGCAAAAGTCCAGCACAGATTAGATCAGTATCTGACTCCGCTGGAACAGGCAGATGGTCCTGGTGACCTCTCAAGGTCTCTTCCAACCCAGTTTTCTCTGACTCGTTTTCAATAAGCAGTACCGAGGAACTGCAGTCAGCGCAGCTTTGGAGGCTGTATTAAGGTAGGTAGGAGAGCACCTCGACCCTGGGGAACACAGAAAGTCAAGAGAGATAAGAGAAAATGTGCCTGGGGGAAGAGGGAAGCAGAGAGAGGGAAGGCAGGTTTCCCAAAGCTGCCTAGTGTCAAGGCAGTGGGGAGGAATCTTGCTTTTGGAGCCAACATCTACTGGCTGTCTGACCAGAGGCTGCCCAGAAACATTAAGCTTTTGTGTTGCCAGAGGGTCTGAAGTTTGGTGAATTGTATATTGCTTTCAAATACTTTTGATATTCTGTAGTCTGTGTCAGAAGGCTACAAAACATCACATTCTGCCTTTCAGAGACTCTTAAATATTTCAATTTCCTTATCAAATTCCTTGTCAAACAAGGTTTTGCTCAGATAGTCCCAATGTGAGATTTCCAGGTGATGATTTTCTGCAGAGGAGCCCAAGAGCTGAGGCAGATATCAATCTGATTTGATGAAACCACAGAATTCTCCCTGTCTTTCTTCCCTTTTCTGCATGGGTGATCAACTGGCTGTTCATCTATGAGCTGAAATCCCACACTGCTCAAGATACTGTCTCACTGCAAGGAGGCTGCTGAATAACCAGGCTGCAGCAGCAGCTGCAAAGCCACTGAGGCTGCTCCTTCAGCTTCACCTGTGGAGATGAGAGCATTTAATAAACTAGGCAAGATAACATTTATATTAATCACTTGATCTTGATCTCCCACTTGCTATCTGACTTCCACAGACCCAGCTGGATCTGTCACATTTAGCACTTGAGTTTGGAGCAGAGAAAGGCTCCAGCATAGGCATGTGCTCACAGGCAAACACACCTGTCCCTGGTCATTCTCTGTCAGCAGGAGTGGCAGCTCCTAGAGTGATGTTATTGCCTGGAGATGGAGAATATGCAGAGGGGGCTGGTAGGAAGTGTGAAGCACGGTACCTGTCTTTGTTCTTTTAATCTCCACGTTCACCAGACAAGCAGTGCCCACCCCTGAGCTCACCAGCAGGGAATTCAAGGTAGGTCACACTTCTGGCCACCTTGGAGAGCCTCAGCAGCGTGGGCAGTGGGAGGCTGTGGCACATCCTCCCCAGTGGCTGCTCTGCTGGGGCAGCAGCAAGGGGGTGCTGGCAGGTCCCAAGGCACTGCTGGCATGACACAATGAGCCCCCACAGTCTGGCAGGTAGACGGGCTCTGCCAGATAGCCTGTGAGCCAGCAAACAAATCAAGCAGAGTCGATGGTGTCTCCAAGCAGCTCAGCTCCTGCAGGTGTTGTTTTCATTTCCAACATCAGGGGAGCAATGCTGAGACCCTGCAGAGAGGCAGGGGAGATGGCAGCTTGACTTTGTTCACTCTGATTTCTTGTGAAGAAACAAAGAAGAGCCTTTCCCAGAACTGGCTTCATTGCCTTCTGCAATGCAAAAGCTGCATTAAGGAGGCATAAAAATTAGATTTTTGCCCTATTTATCTTTCTAGGAACTAATCTGACTCACTGTATTGGCATGCGTTCCTTACAGATCAGCTTATTTCTCTTTACCCAGTGCAGTGCACAGCCCTGCACTCTCTTCTGGCTGTGAAACCACGGCACCCAATTGGACCTTGGTGACCTCCCAGTATCTCCAGCAGCCTTCCCTTCTTCACAGGCTCACTGCTAGGAGCCCACTGCTCTTGGTCCAGCTGCCCTGCATTTATGTGGGGAAACCCAGGACAGCTGGAACCTGCTCTTTTCAGCAATGATTGATATTTCTGCTTTAGTGGGCAATGGTAGCATCTCTGGGGAATATCACGGTCTGCAGGAGAGAGGGGTATCCTGCAATCTAGCTGCTGTTTGACATTGGGTATTTATTAGTGGCAATTATTAACAGGGAGAACTAAGTCCATCCCCTCCCCTGGGAGTCACTGGTGCTGTTTAAAACAGCAGAACAACTAAACCAAACCAGGGCAATAATCTTAGGGATATCAACTCTCAAACACAACAACACAGCAATACTCAAGCCTTTCAAATCACCTTTAGTTTCGTACATCAGCCTGTTTCAATGAAGAGCCGCCCTTATAGAATTCCCCAAAGACCAAAAATCTCTGGTTACTTCCAGCAGTAAAAGTTCTCTCTATGCTAAGAGTAGCTTGAAGATACAGCATCTTCAGGCTAAGAATTAATCTAGTTGGAAAGCCTTTAACCCACCATGAGGTGGTGGAAAAATTGGCTTCTGAGAAGATGACAACAGGCTGTGTCCTAGAAGCTTCCAAAAGTAACTCTGTGCAGTTGACTGAAATGAGTTACCACAAAAGCCCATGTGATTTGGAAATGGGAGTTGCTATCAGTAGAATAAAACCTACATGTTTTGTGTAAATCTACCACCTCTGCTGCTCTCCTAACCAAAGTCTTCACTTGAGTTCACTTCACAAACCCTGCGTACAACCCGGAGCCCATCGAATGTGGGCAGTCATGGCCGCTGATAAAGCACTGAGCTCTTTGAATGGCTCCCACCTGGAGGCTGAGTGAAATGTGTGCAACAGCCTGTGGGGTGAAGCTGTGCCCCGTGGCAGGTCTCAACAAACAGGATATCAGCCTGTAATTGCTTCAGGCTGACCTGGACAGTGGCAGGGCTGTGCAGGGTAGCAGGGTCCCTGCAGATAACCAGTGAGAGAGGGATGTTGGTGCACAGCACCATCTGGCATAGCTGGAGCTGGTCCTAGCCATTTGTTACTCTGAAGAAAACCCTAGGAAAATGTGGATCCCTCTGTGTTTCACTGATGTATCAGGAAAGATGAATTGACAAGCTAAGGGCATCTTGGCTAACAAAACAACAAAATAGCCTCTGGATCAATGTGGGACTGCTAAGGCCATTACTCTTGGTCATAACTTCAGAAAGGTAGGGGGTTTAAAGTGATTAAGGTAGCAATTTTCTCTTATTTTTTTATCCTCGTTACATGAATCTGAGAAATCATCTAAGCTTTAGCAACACCAATTTACAGATCCAGGCATTAATGATAATTATGATACAAAGATAGGAAAATTGAAGCTGTTGGGATGTGATCCAAATTCAGGCCCCCATGTAAGGCACAATCCACATTAATTGAGTCTAATTAAACATGTTTACTTGGCTACAGAAGAAAAAGAAATTTTAAGATGATATTATTGACATGGATACCTCTAGAAGAAGCGGGGGGTAGGAGTAGTTTAAGCTGGCATTCGCTGCAGAGAAGTCTCTGTTCTATCTCAGCCTAAGTATTTGTCAGTGTTGAGCCACTTAATGCAGTGGTAATTTGGTCTTCTTGAGGAGTGTAAATAGAAGTTATTAAAATATAAAATTAATGTTTATAAATAACATTTTCATAAACAGGCACAACGGATGCACATGCAAAAACTTGTTTGGGTGAAAACAAAGAGTAGTTGCAGCTGCTGGTACACGTGAGTAGCTGCTGGAATTTACCTTGAAGACAAAAATGTTGATTTCCATAGTTAAATGTTGGCTTCAAGCAAGCACCTGGATTTGATGCAATTAATGGATCTGGTGGGTCCTGTTCCAATCACCCAAACACCCATGAGACATACCTACAAAGTAAATGAAAAGACTTAGTAGAGGGTTTTGTTCCAAGTAAGTTTTATGGCTTTATTTACCATCTCATTTTGAAGCTTTGCTGGCTTGTTTGGCCATTTATCTAGGTCTTCAATAACCCAGCAAAGTTCTGGATTCTTATCTTTTTTTTGTAGAATTTGCAATTCTAATTCCACTTATTTACAGGAACTAGGGTTTAAGGAGTACTTGATTCAGGGTCTAGTGAGGATGGAGAGAGTCAAGAGCCACATCATGTCGTTACTTCTTTGGGAAACACTGGGATTAAAGCAAGGCAGGACAGCCTCATCCTACACTCCTGATGCTGGCAGGAGACCTGACCAGCTGTTTCTAAGTCTCAGGGCAGGAAGACAGTGTCCAGCCAGGGATTGTGCTTCATCCTAGCCCTTCCCAAGCCCAAGATAGCTGGAAATAAACAAAGGTTTCATTTTGGTGATTTAAAGTGATGACTGCATGTTTAAGCTTCAGCAACAGCCATGGAAGGAAAAATTCCCACCTCCTGGAAACTTGAGGCTCCTGTATGGGTAATACTTGAAAGTGTTGAGAGTCAAGCACAGGAAACCTGCCTCAGCTGAAATTCTCAAGCCTGTAGAAATCACAGAAGTTGAAGGCAGAGCAAAATTCAAGTCTCTCAAGACTCTGCTGCCTTTAGTAATGAGTCTGGGACTCAAATGTTACCCAGCCATAGGTAATGTTGGTAAAAGAAGCTGAATTCTGTCTTCCCAACAGGGAGGTGACAGACGTGGAAAACGCACGAGGCTTTCTGTGGGAAGAACCTGGTGCTTCCTGCTACTCCAAGGCTCTGGAAAGTGCTAGTTGAAATTAGTTTTCAAAAAGCATGTTGTAGCACTGGATCTCCTCTTTCAGCATATGCAAACCTTACTGCAGATGGGCCTGTTTAGCAGATCATATTCTGTAATTGCATCTGGACGGAAACCTGTCTGGAAAGCTCTTTAGGGTGGCTTTGACCACAGGGCCCCTGGCCATGGGTCCTGGGGTGAAGTGCTGCAGCTGAGTGTTTGAAAATAAATTGTTACTGCTGCATAATTACTGTCCCTTCATGGTTAAGACAGAGGTTCTCAGGCTCCACTTTGTGTTTGAAGAGAACCGACTTCAGCACAGAGACAAATACAACCTGGAAATGCTGTCAAATCTATGCAGCTGCCTTGGAGCTCCAGCTTCTGTCCTGAATCTGTACATAGCTGGACCTCAGCACTTCACAGGCTCAAAAAGTGGCAGAATAATTCATACTAGAGGCTCAGAGCAGGCTAGACAGGCATTGTTCCCCAGCTTCACAGTTCTATGCTGAATGGCATCTGGCACTATCTCCTTGTATTCCTGCCAAAAAGTCTCCTGGTAGCAGCAGCCAGGAGTGCTGGCTGCATCCAAACAAGTATCAACAAGATCTTGGTTTTCTCAGTGTCTGTTTCAAGGCTAGATAACATTTTAACCCTTCAGCTCGTGTTGAAGTGATGTACATGTATGTGCAAGGGCTTTGTGTGAGGTTTTGAAGGACCCTGGAGGCTCCCGAGCAGTGATGGAGGATGATGAGAGGTTGAAGGAACGCCCTGTGGTACCGTTCACAACTGCTCTATAGTCTCCATATCACAGTGTGTGCACTCTACTAGCCCAGATTCAACTCACTGGTGTAATCTCTAATTCACTGTAGAGGGATGCAAAGTAACACACACAGGCGTCAAAAGGCTGGCCAGTGGCAGGGCAGTCTTTAATTTTACATCACAGAAACATCCTGTTAATGCTTGGCTCCTGCCTCTCACAACCTCAGCATACAGACCTTTTTTACCAGGCGCCCCTTACACATTCTGGCCAAAATCAATGTGAGTACTCCTTCTGGCTACTCCCCTTCCCTCAGCACCATCCAAGAGAAGCGTGGTTAACCTCTCACCCTCTGGGTCTGCCTGTGCCATTGAAGATGTAGTGCTGCTGTAGCTTCCTTTGCACATCACAGTGCTTGCTGGCTCCAAGGGCAGAGACTTCTCTCTGCACAGCCATGGCAAGGGAGCCACAGAGCATGCTAGCTATGCCTTTTAAACATGATGGCTCAGCACTGCAGGTGTGAGGAATGGAAAGCAGGAGAGTCTTCAGGGAGAGAGAACCAGGAGAGAAGTCAGAAGTTGGCTAGAACCTACTGTTGTAGTCCAGCAAAACAGCAAATCTCGTCAGCAAGTATTAACTTCTGCAAAGCCAGAGGATTTGAGGCTGTAGTGGAGTTCCATCATAGCTTTCTGTTTCCTTCATCTCTCCTAAGATCCAGTAGATTCAAGTATATTTTCTCCCCTCTTTCTCTCAAAAGAAATGTTTGCTCTGCTCAATTATCTTTATTGCTCATCATGCTTAATATTCCTATTTTGCCTCAGTCAGGAGACAAACAGTCTGGGAAATGACTCAGAAGCAGCACTGGGCTTTAACAGGTTGTTCTCTGGAATGTGTACAAAAAGTTTTGAAGGACAAAAGCTAGTAGTAGTAGTAGTGGTAGTAGTAGAAAGAGATGAAAAATAGTAATAAGAAAAGTCTCAGTCTCACAGAAATTGTTTTTAAAATTCTTAAAACGAAGGAGCCTTCTGAGGCACAAGGGAGCCAAGAGCTGAAAATGGATTGACATTTCTGTGTTTCTTTTTTGACACTGCTAGGGTTGATTAAGTGATAATTAGGCCAGAGAGTGCACCAAGAGTCACTGCTTCATCCTACTCCTTCACCCCCTCAGGACTTGTCACCATTGAATAAAGGGCAGAAATGATGTTAGAAATGCCTGCAGTTTGAGAATGTGTAAATTAAGAAGCTTGTGCTTTTTCATGCTTTATGGCTGATTTGAGGAAAATCAAATTTCCAGACCGATTCCCACCTCCATCCCTAAAATTAAAGGGGATTGGGTTACATGCTCTTTACTAGTAGGACCTAGAGCCCACAGAGCTGGTGCACGGACTTCAGTTGTGTTTACATTTCTGTAGACTTAATACGGGAGGTACGCAAATGGTGCCCACACACAGAGTGCAAAACAAGAATAAATATCAGCTCTCCCCAAAGACCAAAACCGAATAATCCAATAATAACTATTACACAAGGTCTTTTTAAATCTCTCTCCTTCTCCACAGTTGAGATTTCCAGTCCTAGGAGGGATGCATATTTTACTTTTTTTTTGTTATTGTTCTGATTTGGTAAAATAAACCTTTTTTCTGTAAATATGTCACAAAAAAAACCTACCCCAAAACATTAGAGACATACTCCTGACTGGAGAAGGATGTACTATAGGGAAGTTTTGAATATGCATTTGAAAATTCCCTAATCAATTGACTGGATTACCAAGTTAATTTAATTTTAACACTTGTTACTTAATTTTAGATTCTTTCATGAGGTTTTTTCACATATTCTAATTTTGTGAAGTTTTTTGTGCAAAGCTAATTTTTATTTAGAATACAAATTATTCTGTAGTCAAAATATTATAAAATATTTAGAGTGTAAATAAACTATGACTGAATAATACCCCTTACATTCTAGAAGTTAGTGTCTCTCACTGATTTGAAAAGAAATTATTTGTTGCATAGCTCAGGGAAAGATGAGCTCTGAGCACAACACCTACAGGGGTTTTAAGTTCTTATTTAATCAGAATATGAGTGAGGTGCATGTATATTAATTATGTGAGTGTATCTTGCAGCAGCTGTTTCCAATTTCCTACCATTCAATTGCTACCAGTGCCATACAGCTTAGATAATGTCATGAGATCCTAGGCAATTTTTATCCTGACTTTTTCAGTTAAACTCTATGAAAAAAAATTTAAATTGGTTTTCTCTCTTTAGCTTCCAGGAGAGAAGAGCATGGGAATGGCAAACAGAGCAGAGTATGAGTGTGACCTAACTACAGACCTGATAAAATTTGAGCAAAAGCTCAATGGAAATGGCTAATGCACTTACCTGACTCTATTTATTCCCCATCCCTGGAAACATTCAAGGTCAGGTCGGATGGAGCTCTGGCCTGCTGGAAGAGTCTCATTGCGAGGAGGTCAAACTAGGAGACCTTTAAAAGGTCCCTTCCAACCAAAGCCATTTTGTGATTCATTCTATTAGAAAGCATGGTAAATTTACCACTCATTAAATTGACTTTTTAAAATTTGTCATAGATTATCAACTCTGCAGCACCTTGCATTCCCACCCAAAAAGGTTAAGCTAATTTCCTATATCCCTTCTGAAATCACCATAGCCGAGAACTGAAACCTTCCTGTCTGTCTTGGATTGCAAGTCAGTGCATCTACAGTGTATCTAACTATACAATACTTTTATGAGACCAAGCCAAAAATTGTGAAGAGCCTCAGTCCTCTTTATCCCTGGCTTCCCACTAATTTTGAATCATCAGTTTTCAATGACCAGCTTCAAGCTGAGCTTTGCTTATATATCTCATTGCCCATGAACAGCTGGAGTAGGACTTACATCACGTGATTTCTGGTGTCTGGGGCCACCAGTGAGTTTTCTTAGAGTTAATGGGGAAAAACAGGTATGTCTGCAGTGCTTTGGTTCATCCTCTCCTGCCTGCATTTCCATTCCCTTGCTCTTAATATGTTTGGTTCCCTGAATTACAATTGTAAAGCACAGCAGGGTAGATGCTGCATGTACCTTCCTTCCAAAGCCGAGGAGATGAGTTATATGGACCCCGCTACAGAGCCTTGGCTGCTGCCTGAAACTGTATTGTTTGGAGTCTTTTTGCTTGAGGGGTTATCTGATTCCACCTCTCCTGCACCAGGCGGGACAAGAATCCTGTTTGCTGCTGAATGGAGCCCCACCAGGCTAGCAGAGCTTCTCAGAGGCAAGGAGAGGCATGGCACCTTAGGAGCCTCCTAAAATCTTGTGCCTCTAGCTACCAAATGGCATGCACAGCACCTGGTGCCACTCATTTCTTTCTTTAGCTATGGCAAGGACACAGCTTGTAGCTCAACAGACCATCAGGAGGCATTTTTATTTAATTCCCCCGCTCTTTTCAGTTGTGCACTTGAGTGTTCAGCTGTTACCATGCTGAAATATGAAAACTTAGCCAAGAGGTACCTTGAGCTATTGTAGCTGTTGGCTCACTCCTGGGAGATGCAGGACTGCATAATTTATCTGCTGTTTCTTCTGCGTAAGACGAACATATTTTCAAAATCAAAACTCAAGATAGGTTTGTGGTAAGAGTGCTGAGATTCCTGAGATAGTTCTGTGCCAGTGCCCTGGCTGTCTGTCTGATAAACCCTGCTGAAGTTGCTCTTGGCACCCTCCAACCAGCTGGCAAGTGGGTATATTCCTTTCAATGGAGCGATTTTCCAGTAGCAGAGCTGAACTGGAAAGTGAACCTGGAGGCACAACTCATTGGACTAGCACCTGTGGAATGTGAAAGGAATCCAGACACTTAATTCCTGGGTAGCTCTCTGGAAAATCCCTGCCTTGATGCTCTCAGTAGCTTTAGCATGCAAGCCTGAGCAGCTGGCATTGCCAATGGGCGCCAGAACAGCTGTGAGAGGGCACACTCATGGGACATTTCTCTTTGCAAACGCTTTGTCCCACAGCAGAGAGGCTGTTTCAGGGACCCGCTGTCTTCCTGGCAAACCTGTGATTAAGGCCATTGGTCTTAGTAATTATGAAAAACTAATAATGAAAAAGGAGGAATGTGTCTGATGAAATCCTCTGTAAAGAAAATACTTAGCAGGCACAAAATGTTGGGTTTTGATCACTCCTGTTTGTACCCCACAAAGGAGGCAAAAGGCCCACACCTCTGTGAGCATTTGTCCCTCTAACCTTGCCAAGTGAGATCCCTTCTACAACTCACAGAGATCCCCCAAAGGGCAGTGCACCTCACCTTACCATAGTATCTAGGAGCAGCAGAGTGAACCACTCTCTACAGGGCCCTGTCTTAGTGGGGAATATGGCAGAGCCAACACTTGACTTAAAATGACCATATTTCAGTGAGATGAACCCCCCCTCCCTTGTACACAAACATTTAGCTCACATGGCTGAAACATATGGACTGTTGTGTTTATAAGTTCAGTACTCACTATACACCTAACAAGGCAAGTCTAGGTAAAACATACAGAGTGAAAAAAAGGATCCTTTTCCTTGTGTCACCACCCCTCTCCAGCACCACTGCAAACACCAGAAATATCACTACGTACAAGTAGCTCAAGTGGCCCCAAGATGTCGTGGATTTACTCTCACCTCCAGTGAGAGTATTAAATCAGCAGCTGTGCCTCTGAAGTGAAGGTTAGCCATCGCTCAGAAAGTTCCTGATGGGCTGTCATTGCCTTCTAAATCAACAGCTTCCTTAAAGAAAAAGAAACTCTTTTAGGAACAAACAGCTCCCTTGTCAGCAGATGCTTGGCCAGCACACAGGCACATGCTGATGACTTCCAAAAGGGAGAAGGGTCAAACCTAAAAGTCCCGTAAATTTCCTCATCTAGATGAGACCAGTCTCATCATGGTTGAGAATGGTATCACCATTAAGACTCCAAAATAGTGATTACTGTCATGTTTAGCACTGGTAATGAGAAATATCTGTTGAATATGTTTATATTTCTTTGTATAAAGCATTCTTGTCGGTGTGTGTGTTGCAGGAAATGACTTACTCACTGAGCAAATTGCAGTATGAGGTTGGAGTATGACCCAGGTGGGAAAGCATTTTACCCTAACAAACGTTAATGACTTGCCGGCAGTTCAGCCACGTCATTATCAGCCATATCTGGTTGCTGCCAGGCTGGGAAAGGATGGGTCCTGCCCACCAAAAATGCCATCAGCACCCTTAGACAGCTGAAAGCAGACACTAGCCTTGGGGCAGCAGTGAGGAAAATGTTTCCCGAATAAATTAATACCAATAATCCACGGAGTGGAAGTGACTTAAAGAAAAGCCTGGGGTCCACAAGGAAGGCGAAGTAAAAGAACTGAGGTTTTCTGTCAGGAAAGAGTATTAAAGACATGAATCTTAGGTAAGAAGTGGGTCCTTAGATACGGCTCATTAGGTGAGAGTGAAAGAAGTTCTTGGAGCTGATCGGCTGATAAGCAAATAAGTGCTTGTGCTTTTGTCTTCTTCCCCGGTCTCTAGGCCTTTCGGGGTGTTGTTTGCATTTAGGCTCTGTAAATAGGCACAAGTGTCTGCTATGTGTTAGACCGGCGTTAAGGATGAGGAGAATGTGTCTGAGGCACCTGGCAAATAGCAAAGCTAGTCCCTGCTGCATGGCTGTTGCAATCCTTAACCATAAACACTCAGTGCCCCAGCTGTGTGCTGAATTCATTTCTGTGGGCATCTAGATGGAAAAAGAGGTGTTTTCCACACAAGTGTGGGGGCTGTATATTTAGGAACGAGAGGGAGGAGGATCTGCCTGGACCTTTCCAGTGGCCTGTGTCAGCTGGGAAAGGATATAATGCTCCAGCAAAACAGTAGGAGAGTGTTCGCACCCCCAGGGTTTTAGCAACAGGCCCATGTTAGCAAATAATATTGCATTTCAAGTAACAAGACTCCAATTAAATCAGTAATCACACGGAAGTTCAGGATCGGATGATTTTCTCCCCCCTATAGGAATTTCACATACAAGAATCCTGGATGTTGCCATGGTTTAGCTCATCACGTGTATGTCAACATCTTTAAGGTGGGAATGATTTCCTAAGTCTGTGAGGATGTCTCTAAATAAAAGGGCTCTCATTTGCAGACATAATGAGTACATACAGCTCTTCATACCTGTAGTGTGAGTTTGTCCATGCACACAGGATGTTGTTACACTGATCCCAGCCACCCAAAACTTCAAACTAATCTAGTTCCTTTCTTCCTCTTTTGTCAGGCACACATTAGCACATATCAGATGAAAGTGTCCCACATGATGTGACCCCTGACACACAGGTAGTGGCTCTGGCTGGGATGGGGCTAACATTGCCCTGGAAGTGCTGTGCTTTGCACTTGCACCTAGGAGGGTGTTGGTAACACACCACGTGTTGGCTGCTGTGAGCAGCACCCACGCAGCACCAAAGATGTCTTTCCAACACCCCCAAGGGCCAGTAGGAATTCCATAGGAATATTCCATACCATATGACATTGTGCTTAGCAATAAAAGGTAATAGAAAATGGGTTGGGGGGATGATTCATTGCTGAGGCATTTGTCTTCTGAAGCACTTTGCATACTGGAGCCCTACTTCCCAGGAAGTGTCTGGACATTGCCTGACGATTGGAAGTAGAGCATATGTCTCCTTTGCTTTTGCTTTGCTTCTGCACACAATCTTGGCTCGCTTTTTTTTTTTTTTTTTTTCATTTGACTGCCTTTATCTTACCCCATGAGTTTTTTCATCTTATTTTCTCTCAGTGTCCTGCTGAGGAGGGGGAGTGAGAGAGCAGCTGGTGAGCCAACCACACCAGCTATGGTGCGTTTGGACCCAGATGACTGAGTGTGGTTTTTTGTCATATTCCCACATGAGTGACTGGGAAAAGTCTGTGTTCAGAAAGACAACTTACAGTTCTTTAAAAATTAAGACAAATGTATGAGGGAGAGAGTACTTCCATCCTCTGTTCAGTGGAGCAAGACCGTCTCTATAGGATTGTATTACCCACTGGTTTCTTCTCCTCATGACAGCAAGATGAGTACCCACTTGTGCTAATAAGGCTGCCAGAAGAATGACCTGAGTGGGAGCCATCCTCTCCTGCAGATCTGTTCTTGTGACCCCATGGAAATTCTCAAGCACCCACCTATGCTCATGTGTATTTGCCCTGACCAAAAATACGAAGAACATAAAGTTCATGTTCAGTTCAGTTAGACTGAAGCAAGATAAATCTAATACTGTTAGTGGCAGTATTTAGTACAGTGACCTGAAAACCTAATCCAAATTCATATTTTTTTACATGTTGTTTTGGATTTTCTTTTCATTTTATATATCAGCTTCTTCAAACCAGATGAATTGTTACGTGAATAAGGGACCTGCTCAGAGATAAGAGATGAGAAATTTACCAACTCCATAGATTGATGTGCAATTAACTGAGTAATTTTAGCATCTTAGTGGCACAGGTCTTTTATTTATAAAGGGATGGTATTTTCCCCTTTCTTCCGTGGAGGGAGTTGCATAGAATGCAGCAAACACCTGTAATGATCTTCAATGATTTCAGCCGCTATAAAACAGTATTAATGGAGCCTCAAAATTTTGTCCCAATGGAAGCAAGGACTAATTAAAAAATAACATTAAGAAAAGCATGTCCCAGGCTCTAAGATTTATTTAAGGCCTATATTAAAGACTCCATTAAAAGCCTATTAATATTATTGGTGATTTTCCTTTTCACTCAGTGGGATTGACTCCATATGCCTCATACTCTTTCAGCTATTATTACAGGCTGGAGGAGTTGCTGCTCTTTCCTCTTTGCCATAAATATGTAGCTGGAGCTTGTGAGGTCTTTGGCTGCCTGGCAGGCCTTCAAAATAAGGCAGGCAAACTGGAGGAGCGAAGCTTCTTTCTCACCCTTCTTATGTAGCCTTTCCTGTTTGTATTTCCACGGCAGAGCCACTGGTGGTTACTGAATTTTTTCTCTAGTTCAGCAGTCCTAGCAAACACTGAAAGCTGCCAGCTGTCTCTTCCTGTGCATCTGCAGTGGTGAAACTCATCCCAAACTTTTTGGTGCCTCTTCCATTCACTAGAGCTTTAGTGATCCTTGGATGCTCATGGAGAGAAAAACACTAAACATAACAGCGCTTTGGAGATATGGTTTCAAACTCATACCTCTAAAAAGTAACTGGCAGCAGAAACACCAAGGAAATTCAGCTCTGAACTCACTCCTCAGGTGTCTGGCTTGCTGTGGTGCAATAGTCATTGTAACATGTACAGCCTTGGAGTAACTAAGTGAGTATGAGAGTGTCTGTGGCTCTTGGGCACCTGTTGGTTTCACTGTCAGAACCAGAAAAGGCTTATTGAAAGACATGATGTGGTCCATTTATTTTAGTCAAGGATTTTCAGCCATGCAATTTGATTTTCCTGTGGGTGACAGGTTATACTGGACAGTTCCTCATTCAGCCTCAGTTTTCTAATGTTGTAGATCACAACCTTATCTTGCTTGTTTCAGAGCCCTCCTCCCAGTTCACCCTCCTACACCAGCATACAGTTGCTTTATTTTTAGGTAATTAACCTTTTCTTTTGCCTGCAGTAGATAAAGTGCAGGGCTTCATAATTGATGTGCTGTTGTCTCTGACTTCTCCACACCCCCGTGGGGGCTTTCAATCATCGTTAGAGCTGCATCTCAGTCTGAATCCACGACACAGTGCTGTCTTATTATTTACCCTGAGTAGAAATGCGGCAGAGATCGATGAAATGAATTATTATTATTAGCCAGAACTGACTGGAATTGAGATGCTGAATGATGCACCCAAATGAATTTTTAAAGAGGCAGAGGTGCACAGAGGCTGTGTAACACCAAGTATCACTCAAAAACACAGCTGTTAAGATGTGAACATCTGACTGCAATGGGATTTTCAGTGCCTAGTTAGCAGAAAAATAAGAGAGATTTTATTGACTAAAAAATTCTCAGAAGGTATATTTATAAAAGCAGAGCCTAAATATTGAAATAAAAGGCAGTGCCCCAGTCTTCAAGTAGAGCCAAGAAGATAAGCAATGTCCTAGGCAAGTCCTGTCCTGCAAGCCTAATTTCCACTAGCAGGCCTTGGAAATCAGTTTATTGGATATTGGCTGAATAGAGCTTTTATCCTGGGGTGCAGGGGCTTTTAATCTTAAGATCATTGAGGGGTTTGCCTTTTATGAGAGCTGTAAATAGAACATGGTTCTGGACTGCACATCATTATTTCTTTGTAGTTGTGAACGCTTGGAAAGTCAGCACAACCTGGGATTGCATCTGATTTTTCTAGGAAACAGGATTCTGTACTGTATCAGTCTGACATTGCAGGTGCAACGTAATATAGTGTGCAGATATAATAAAATCTGCTGCTTGCTGTGCTCCCTTAATTTGAGTTAATCTGCACTTTGATTAGAAGTAAACATTACGTGCAGAAGAGAGAAAAGGAAATCCTTTACTTTCTTCAGGCACAGACAGAAATTCACAGGTTGTCTTCAGATTCCTTTTCAAACCCATCATCATTCCCAGTCCTCTGGACAAATACATGATTTTATTGCGGTGGTCAGGACCTGTTTAGACTCACAAGCTCAGTTTACTGGAAAATGAAGGTGAGATTGTCAGAACAATTGTTTGATGCCCAAGAGACTTAAGTGCAGTCTTTGTTTCTGCTGTGAATGGTCATTCCCTAATGTAGGAAAGGGAGAGGAGACTGTTCATTGGGCTGACCCAATAATGCAGTTGAGCCCTCACACCTCACCCCTAAAACTCAAATGCCCTTTTCTCTTTGCCATGCCTCTGCAGAGCACCAGCTGTGACCTGGTAAAGATGTCAGGTGGGAAAGCAAAGAACTGCGTGATCTGTTCTCCATCACCTCCAGGTCTCTCCATCTTCTTACCCCCTCCCTGTATCAGCAACAACACACAAGGATAGGGAGCAACCAAGCAAATGGGAAGGGAGACAGAGGGCCTTGCCCCAGCCTTGCTCTGCACAGCCTGTCTGGACTTTTATTGAGCCATCCAGAGGCCCGCCTGCCCACACTGAGTAATTGCATTTTGTTGTGGCTGTTATAAAACGCATTGGAAACGTGTGTCTGAAAGGGCACGCTAAACTCCTGCATCTCAGTTAGTGTGCATTTTTTCTGCCCTGTTTTATTTCCATTTAATAGGACAAAGGAGACATTTCAGTGAGGAGCTCTGGCTCCCTTGTGTTTCTCTGTTTCCGTCAATGGACTTCAGGAATGTGTATCAGTGTCAGAGCAAACACAGGGCTTACAGGTTCAAAGGGACTATTTTGTTCTGGTTAATCACCCCAAATGGCAACCCAGGGCAGCATCCCTTCCCTTTAGGACAAATTTCCAAGTGACTTGCGAGAAGTGGGTTCATCTTTAGGGGAGCATTTGATGTCAGGGCAATACCTAATGAGGAATGTCTGTCCTTCTCAGCAGTGCTTTGTGACATTCTATCTGTCAAAGTCACATTCCCATATCTACTCATGGGACAAGTTTTCTGCATTGCCCAGAGCTCCTGGGTACCTATCTGAATGGGTTATCTCTTGGTTATTGGCAGTGGCACTTAGGACCTGGTTCTACACAAAACACCAAGGAGCTACCTGAGGTTTTGCAGCATCAGCCCCTGAGTTTATGGACGGGTCCCATTTTGCCTTTGTTTGGCTCCTCTTTGTGCAGCCCTGAAATCAGGAGCAGACCAAGGAAAGAAGCCAGATATGTCAGGCTTAATTATATCCTCAAGTCCTGATAAAGGATGGGGATTGAGCAGCCCAGTTCTCACAGCTTCCAGCTTTAATCAGCGTTGTGCACAAAGCAGTGTTTAAAATGTTGCTTACACTCTCCCTTGCAAATAAAAGAAGTCTGTGCTTCGGACAGAAGGTATAAAGTATTATGTTTATTCAGTGAAAGATAGCAATCATGAATGTTAGGCTGGGTTTAAAAGCCTTGGACTTTGTAAGGGAAATTGACTTCAGTTTAATAGGAAAGAAGTGGAGAGGTGGAGGGGGTGAGAGGAACAAGAAGGAAGTTTCAAACAAAAATGTTCCAAAACTCTGTGAATAAGAGTTTAATTTTGCCTGTTAAGCTTAAACAACTTTCCATTAACATTCCTTATTGAGTACTGTAAATGGAAAAAGCAAATAAACATTAGTCTGCGGCCTATGTGTCGTCAGTGATGCTGTTCATGAGTTTTTTTCCTCTGTCAAAGAAAGGGGAGGTGCCAGCAGCACCACTGCTTGCCAGCTTGGTCAGACTCTGGGCTGCATCTTTGTGCAAAGCAGGCAAGAAAAAAAGCCTTGTTTCACCTCCATGCTGCCTAATGTGGGAACTCATGTGGGGGCTTATGAAATGCACCCTAATGGTTGCCAAAGGAAAGCCTTCTGCCATCACATCCTACGTTACCTTCCCTGAGCTGGTCATGCTCTGTTTTGCAAAGTCAGGAGGGTTTTCTGGAACCCACCATTTTCAACTTCAGAGCTGTAATAAGCAAGGACATCTCTTTAACTTCCAGTCTGCATTTTATTGACTCACTTATTCTTATGCCAGGATTCACTGCAGTAGCTCCGTTCTCTCCCTCTCTCTCTCGTGTTTGGTCCTTCCTCCTCCTCACTGGTTTAAAATACATGAATATCAGTTATATCCCCTTTCAAGAATTCACACTGAGCTAGGTAAAATCCTCTAGATCCTTCTTACAAAAAACATCTCTTCATTGCACTCAGGTCTTGTAGCATGACTCAGCAGACTCATATCACTAAGTACTTTACTCACTTTCTCATAGATACTTGTACTTTTCATCTCGTCTGGGAATTTGTCCTACCACTGACATTGCTGTATCTTTCTTTGCCTATCCTTGTTGTTGCTGTATCTTCCTTTGCTTTGCTTTCCTCTTGCAGTCTGCACAAATTGATCTGTAGGAGAGACACTTTCAGTCTTGCCCTTTCACCTCTTAGTTCAAATTTCTTCTTATCAGCAACAATATTCAAAGGCAGACAAAAGAAACTTTCTTATGCAGAAAACACTTTTAAGAACATCCTGGTCCTGTTTCAGTCTTCTCCAGACTCCTGACATAAAAATGTAGGAGTATGAATGTCGTCATGAGCAAAAGGTGACAAAACTCCCTATATATTTATTGGAAAGTTAAAGCTTGATTCAATTGCTTAGGTGTAGCTGTCTGATCCTATTTACGACACCAGAAGTCATCTAAGACACCTTCACTAAGCTTGGAGATACAACACGAGAGCACCACACCTTTCTGGAAAAGCATCTCAAAGACAGGTGTGGTCCTCGGGGGCGTCTGGAGGCCTGTGCTTCGCTGGCAGAGCTAGAGCAAGGAGCACAGAGCTCTCCAAGTCACCTGCACCTGCCTTCCAGAGAGCTCTGCAGACTCGGCTGACAGTGGAGCCCGGTGTTTGTGAGCCACAGGAGCTGTGGGCAGAGGCAGGAGCTCTGACACACAGTTCCCATGGATGCATCCAAATAGCTTGTCCCTCTGCCAAATGTCGGTGTTTGTGCTTAACTCAGGTTGCAGGGCTCTGATGGGGCAGTTCAGAGCATCCATTAACAGGGTAAGGAATTTCTGCTCTTGGGTTCAGATGCTTCCAGTGAGATCATATTTCTATGGGAGTGAATGAGGAGAGGAGGAAGACAGTAAAAAAAATACAGAAATGGAGGAGTTGTATGGGATCTTGGGTAATAAAACTGGTGCCCATGGCAAATATTTGTGGAGGTGTGGATTATGAGTCAGTAACCTTTCAGTTAAAAGGCAGTATAAGCAAAGAAAAGCTGCTAAGTAAGATTTTTTTTTATGATTTATTTAAAAGGAAGAAGATTTGACGGACTGAAGGAGCTAATTATCGAAGACAGCTAATCTCACGATTTGAATGTGTGTGTGCAAGTTTCAATCAACTGTAGAAAATACCTTAAACTTCTATTCCAAGAAAGAAGAGAGAAAAACCAGCAGAGAAGGACTACTATCATAACAGGATGAGTAATCCTAGATGAAGAATCCTAGAAACAAATAAAAAACAGGGAGAGAAAAATAGAAAAAATGAAAGCAAGGAAATTCTCTTAAAAGTTGTAGAGGTGAAAGCAAGATTTTGCAAAACCCAAGTGAACTTTAGACTTCAAAGGTTGTGAGAAAGGATGACACCTTCACTGGTTATATAAAAAATGGATAAGCAAGTTGAGCATTATGGTGAACATTAAAGATATTGTAACTTTGCTTCCAAAACGTAAGTAAATGTGTTGCCTCTGTTTTCAAGAACATGGGGAGAAAGGCAGTAGTTAATGCAAACGAGGTTAACTACATGGAGCTCATGTGTTTATGAATTCATGAATGGATAACCTCCATCACTTGACTTTGAAAGAACTAACAAACAACACCAAGTTTGGTCGCAAAGTTTTTAAATAAAATTCACAGTTTAGGGGTGATATTACAGAAATAGAGAACAGCAAAGGTAATATCTATGCTTTAGAAATATGAAAAATGTGGCATGGAAAAACACAGGCTTGTTCATCTGATCTCAACCGACCACAGGTCCTTAGAATGAAGTAAAAGAATGTGGATAACAGGCAAATGAAGAAATAACCATACTAGACTTAAGTGACCTTTCCTTGATAAGACAATTAATTTTCTGAGACAAAGAAAATTAAGTGAATCATGCCTGTCTATACTTAAGTGAAGCACTTGAAAGGGGGCTACATAGGCAATTATTTGATGAACTGGAGAAGGGGATTAACAGAAGAGCTGTTATAGAGAACTGGCTAAACTTGGATTGTAAATGGAGTTAGCATTGAAAATCAAGGCATTATAAGGGAGGCACTCTCTCTGATGTGGCTGGTGATTTCTTGCTAATGCAGAGAGAAATCAGAGAATCTGAATAAAAAAGGATGTGATTCAAAGTTCAATTAACAAAAGATTTTGCTGTCAGCAGAGAGCTTTTCTGAGGAAAATGATTGAAAGACCAGCTGACTAGAAGGCAACTGCAGTGAACAAGCCAAGAGAAGGACAAGTGTAATATTGAACATATCAGTATATCAAACAAAAACAGGAAAGCAACTTTCAGAAGACATTGGTGAAATTTTAGGTGTAATATCTCAATTAGGTACAACTGGGTTTTATTTGAGTAGGGTTTTTTTAGATTGGGTTTTTTTTCAGCTTAGCTAGAGCAGGTGACCAGGATGCTTTACAGCATGTTAGATTTTTTTTATTCAGCCAAAGGTGGTTTCTCTCACTCCAGTTTTCTTCATGTGACTCAGAGTCTCTCATTCATATATCCCAGCAAGTCCTTCCAGCCCTGCTTGCCAAAGCCCTGCCAAAACCCTGCCACCTTTGTGCCACCTCTGCTTTCTACATGATTTTATGTCCCAGATACCAACCGTGACTTGTCTGGGAAATGGTAAATCATAACTCTGGACAGACACACATATCTGTAACTGGAATTAAAGTTATTTTAAAAGCATCCCTGCCTCTCCTACACACAGCATTTGGGGGGGAGTGCAGATTACAGTGCATCTGAGGTACAGTAATGGTAGTGGGCTGGGCTGGCTTCCACTCAGGCTTTTGCCCTTCTACTCTTGTCTTGCTTACCCACTATGTCCTGATACAGCACTGCAGGAAAAAACAGTCTGCTTTGGCTGGCTTTGGCTGGCTTTGGCTTTGGCTTTGCAGACTGTTTGACCTGATATGTGGTCATAAAACAATCCTAAAACCTTTGCTGCTCAAGGTTAGTGTGTGAATTTATGCCAGCTGTTCCTGAGCAATTTCACAGAAGAGGAAAACAAAGGATGTTTTCAGGTTTTAAACCTTAAATTGAGACTCTTGATATCAGACCAGAAATAGCTATGAGATCACTACAGATAAATATTAATGGCTGGCACAAGTTTTGATGCAAACACTAAATCACATAAGACTTATCTGCAGGCTCTTCTGGTACATCAGGCTTCTTAAAACAAAAAGCATTAGAATAGAAGTCAAGAGCAAAACTCAGCAAAATTTACCTACACAAACACAGGCTCTACCTGAGAAACAGAGGACTGCCTTCTGGAAGCAGTGATGAGTTCTCATGGCAAGTGCAGGGTAAGAAGAGCTAAAAAAGTAATTCTTGCTTGTATAAACAGGCAGGTGGTAAGCAAGGAACATGGTTCATCCCTGTGAAAGCATATCTGGTGCTGGTAGTCACAACTTCAACATCGGTTTCGTAAGGGAGAGGACAATAAAGAAAGGCAATAAAAAATTACTCATGGCCAGGGAAAAATGCCTGCAAGTGTGAGGTTGAAATTTTAGCAAAGAAAGGGCTGGGAAGCGACTGTACTAGAGTAGGCAATTATGAGGAAGCAGTAAAAGATGCTTCTATATAATTGCAACGTGAGATGGGAAGAAATACTTGAGAGAAGTGCAGATTCCTGACCCCATTGCCAGCATATATGGCTGAACCGGTATATATGGTGCACAGGTAGCACAACTACATAATCTAATGGTTCTTCTCTAATCCTGAATTCTGTGAGTCTTTGAATCATAAAGCAAAGACCTCTCCCCATTCAGGATTCTCATCCCTCACCAGAGGATAGAGCAGAAGTCCTCTGGAAGGCTTCCCACTGGCTTCAGGGGCTATGGGCCAAGGCCACAACATAGCAGTGACATACTTCTCTTTAGAGAAATAACATATAACAGTAGTGGCCTAAGAAATATCCATGCTTCCAGGGAAGTGAAATGAAGATTTTGAAAGACAGATCAGTGCTGCTGTCTTTTCTATCCCCAAAGACTCAGAAAACCTCACCTGACCAACCCTTACAGATACTGGGTGGCATGCTGGGGCACTGGTGACAAGACTCTGAGCATCTCTGAGGGAATTAGCTCTTCACATTAATTTTCTGGCAGGCAGCTTAGGACCAATCTCTTCTATATATTACCTTTGATCTGCAATTTTATTTCTTTTGCCAGGGCTTAGCTCACTGCATTGCCATATCCTCAGGTAAAAACCATGTGAGCTCCATTGTGCTGCACAGCTAGAGAGATGAGCTTCTCCTCTCGACCCTTGCACACGGCTCGAAGGTTAAAGCAGTTTTGAGCTCCTCACTGGGACTGACTAGCTAATTATCAACTTCAATTTCATGCACTGTTTTTATCCATTTAGCTCCTAATGAAAGGCTTTGATGCTGCATTTAAGAGAAAAATTCCAGTTCATGCTCACCAGCTTTTCAAATCTCCTTTGCCACAAGAGGAGAGATGCACTTTTTTTCAGGAGGCTGAGACCTCTCTGCTGAGCTGTTAAGTTCAGTGTTAGGTGCTATAGCAGCAATAGTACACTTTTCACCATAAGGGCTTTAAACTAGCCAGATTCTACTTACATGTGTGCTACAGAAAAGGACAAGGGTGAGGAAAGACCCAGGTGCAGATTTCTCTGCCCAAACGCTGCTCTGTGGCGGCACTTGAGAGGTGGGCGAAGGAGCACAGTCCCTGCTGTGGTCACTGGTGGGAGATTTCAGTGGAGGTTGCTCTTCTGGATGTCTCTCACTCTCCACTGCCACCGTGGTTTTAAATGACATGCCAAATTTAGACCATTGGATTCGGTGATAAAATTGGTAAACCATGCAAGGACAAGAACAGCAGTTGAAGTCTGGTGTATTCTGATTCCATAAATCACACCTGAATTTCACCAGACTTGCTTCTTTGAAGAGTGTCTTCTTAGGACCATGTGTAGGACAGCACAGGATTAAACACACGTTTAATCCTAAATGTATAGTTCCCTGGGTGCATCAAGGGGAAGAAACTGATTTTCTGCAGTGCTCCAGTGGATGTGGCCAAGAAAGATTATGTGTAACCTCTGTCTGGCAGTGATCACTATCCAGGCTTGTGACCCTGATTTTCCTCAATTATGTCATCAGGATAATTATTTTTCCCCCATTCTGCCTGAAGACACATTTCAGTTCCAATCTGTCCCAGCTGAAACAGCTCAGCTTCATCTGGCAAAAAACAGCCTGAAGATTTCATTACACTGGATGTTTAACTCTGATACTGAGTATCTGAATGAACCCTTTCTTTTTATGTCTTCAAACATGATGGAACCTCCTAAATACCATCTTCCTCTACCTCCACAGCACTGTAGAAAGAGCTTTTGCCAACTCCATCATCAGCTGATAGTGGGGAAAATGTCCATATGATTTCATAAAAGCAGTATGGAAAGGCAGAGACTTCCCTGCAGTTCCCAGGAGAAGATCCCTGGGTGCATCTGGAGACTGAGATGTCCAAATGGTAGAGCAGGATGAAGCTAGACTTGGAGCTAGGTTGTGTGTGCACATATGGCACAATGACCTCTTCTCTCTGCTGGGTGCTTCTTTACTGGGGGTTCCTCCCAAGGAAACCTCAAATAGAAAGCATGAACAGTTTGGGCCTTTTTTGTCCTTTGCTGCAGAAAAGAAAATGGCCAAGCAGCACAGACAGCTCAGTATCAAGGCCTCTGGGCTTTCTTGTTTTTTAAACTAAACCACTAGACTTCAGTAAATCCTCCTATTTCAGCATCCTTTCAAAGCAAGAGTAAGATTCCAAGGGTTTACCTATGACCTAACTGCTCAGAAGCGCAGTTTTGTTTCCCTTAAAATTCAGGCTAAACAGTTTCAAGCCTCCGGAGAATTTACTTAAGCCTTGTCAGGTTCTGAAATCACTTTTAAAAAGGTAAATAATGTCTACTGAAGTGACTGCCCATCCTGGAGAGGTGTTTACTAGGGCCAACTAAAAGCAGAGCCATAATACCTCTGGGTAGTAGTCCCTCAACACCCCATGGAACCCCATTCCCCTCCCAGCTGACTAATGCTATTTGAAAATCTACTGCATCCTCATTTTCTGTGTATGCCACTGGGGAATAAAGGACAAAGGAGAGGCAAAGTGTGTGATGAACTGCTCCTGAAGATGGCTGGAAAACTGCAGTCAATCTGGCACAGCCCACCTCCCACACAGACCCCCAGCAAGGGTTAATGAAATCAGAGTAGATCACAACACTCCTCTGGAGTGCCTGTGCTCTGCCATGCAGCAGCTGTGCCTCGTGAAGGGAAGGTTTGAAGCTTTAACTGCAGCAAGAAAACCTTCCCTACAAAGAAAACACACAGGCAAAAAGGTGAGAGCTTAAAGTCTGACACCAGTGACTTTAAGCCATGTCTCAATAAGGCAGGCAGATTGTCTAGCCAGCATGCTATTCAGAGGTGATATCAAGCATTGATTTATTTCCAAGAAACATTAATTACATTGTTCAAAGTCTCGAAAAAGAAAGAAGGTCTTGGAAGTATCAGCAATTCGACACCAGGCAACTGATAACAAAATCCATAAGTGATTTTGAACTGTTTTAATATACTTCTTGATATGTTTCTTAGAAAAAACAAAAATAAAACAAAAAAACGCAGAAGACAATCGTCAACAGATATGCTCTTTTAATCTAACTAACCACTGCAGCATGCTGGGAGCAGCTTGTTCCATTACCTCCTCACATTGTTGAGGCTTTATGCTTCACTTATCTGAACAGATGAGCAGACAACCTCTATTTCCAGAGCATCCTTTGGATTTTTTTGGTGTTTTGAATTAGTGATGCAAATCTAATTTTGCCAAAACAGGCCTAGACTTCATTACTGAAGGAGCACTTTCTATGTGAATTAACAAGGCTGCATTGTGTCACTGTCTGATGTAAGGTGCAGAAATGCCCAATTTATCACTATATTAAATGCAAGAGCCTGTTGTGGTTTCTCTGTAGCCTACAGAGTGTACGTTTGCAGTTCTGCAGCTGAATTCCCTTCATCAAACACCTCATTACCTTGGCAAAGTGAAGGGAAATAGCAACTTAAATACTTCAGGAATACGCTGCTTATACATTAACTCAGCGTGTGGTTCCGTAGGAATCAGATAAGCACCACAGCGTATCTTTTGTTAAATAGAAAATCAAACCAGAAAAAAAATTATTCCTGTTGAGTCTGGGGTGTTGCTCCTGACAAAAATGAGTGTGAGGGAGGAGGAATGATGTTGGTGAAGAATTCAGTCTATTTCAATACTGGGGCACCTGAGAGCATGTCTGAGGTGTGAGCTCCCACTCTGTGCTGAAATAAAACACGGGTATGTGCCACCCACCCCCGCCAGGCTCTGGCGTCCCCAGTGGGTGTGCGGACTGGACAAAAGCTCTGACAGTCTGAAAAGTCTCTCATCTGCACTTCCAAGGGAATATGATTCCACAGTATCCCCAATGCTATTCCACTGGCCAATTCAAGCATAGACCAGGTTTTCTTTCTGACTGAGTAAAATCTGAGTGACCTTGTAGAATTGCTTGTTCCTTTGTGGATGGGCTAGTTTACGTAAATTAGTGTGCGGAATTCTTATCTATTTAGCAAAAGTATTTGTAATGGAACAAACAGTGGAAATTACAGATGTAGTTCTGTAGAATTCCAATAGAAGGAAGCACCTAGGAACACAGGAGCAATCTTCAGGGTCTTGCAAGCCAACATACCGTCCCTTGTGACACTGGCCATCTGCAGTGAAATTGCCAAAGAAGAGAAAACTAAATTGCAAAGTGTCTCTGTGCAGTAGGGATAATGCATAATCCCTTTAGCACAGGGTCACTAGGAACAGGATATAGGGCTATTGAAGTGTCAGAAGTTATATTTTATCTCAAAAAACCTCTGCCTCAGAGGAATCATTGCATGGAAACTCTGTACCTCTCAAAACAGAAAATGCTCCCAAATTCATCTGAAGAGCCTTTGTCATTGTTAGCATTTTAGCTGTGGCAAGCAGGGAATGGTTGCCAGCAATCAGCTGAGCAGCTGCCCCACCGGATGAAAGAGCTGGATGGGATGGCAAGCTCTGATTTTGTGGCTCATGTGCTGTAAAGCTCTGCTGTGCTCAGGAGTGATATACCTGCCACAATGCATAGGAAATAACAATGCTGTGGGCTGCCGCGTGCAAACCCAGAGATGTTATGCAAGACTTAAATTTCCAGAGAACTGTAAACTCCAGTGAACTGTGTATCTTCTCTGTCTGTTGTTGTTTATGTGCCTATTGATTTATCTATCCATCCATCCACCCAAAAGTAACAGCTAGAGACTTCTCAAATGCAATACAAATGTTCCCGTGTTCCTACTTCCATTATCCCAGGAGTTATTTTTTCTGGCAGTTCACAAAACTCTTTGTCAGTATCCATTAAGTAAAAAAAAACTTAATTGTGCAGAACTGGTAGTTATTTGCTGATGCAACTCTGTTTACTAGTTACAAAGATTGCCAAAAATCACCAGCAACTTACTTATGTGATAAAAATTGAAACAGAAACTGTGGGGTTTTTGTTACACTGAAACAAAAGTCACTGCATTTTCAAAATGTACCTTCATTTGTATGTGCTGCTAATCATCCATTTAACTAAAGGGGAGAGCTACTGCAGCAAACCATAGGGGGTTTGAACAACTAGAAGAAAAGGGTCTTCTTATCAGGGAAATAATGGGAGTAGGTATAGTTCAACTTCTTTGCTTGTTCTGGACTACCCTACAGCAGATTCTATAGGGATGCAAGGAACAGAGAGCATCCTCAAAGATACCTGAATCTCACTTTAAATCCCCTTGGAGTTCATTCCCAGTGCAGAAACCTTTGAGCATCCCAGCAAGTCCTGTCTGTGCCAGTGAGCTTTGAAGACTTGACCTTGCGAGTCCTTGGCCCAGATGGGTAGACACATATAACTTTCACTGAAATGGGACTAAGCAGGGGTTAGTGAGGTGTTGAAGAGTCAGTTCCTTATTTTCACCATCTAACTCAAAAAGGTATGGGAACATAAAACTGGGGCACTATCAATTGCAAATCATTATGTGAGATCAGCATTGAAGGCCAAATCTAAGGCAGGCAGATCTAATGATGCATCACTTGAAGGGAGCAGGGAACAAAATGTTCTTGATCTTTGAAGATATGCTCATACACTTGCATAAAAAATTGCCTTAAAGGGGATACAATTATTTTAATGATATCCCTAAGCTGGATCTGGGCAGGTGCAAATGGCAAGTTGTATTTCTATAAGTGCTTCAGACCTTTCAAAATATTACATTTTTGAAATTTGTGATTATACCAAGAACATTAACTCAGCTGGCATCATGAAAGATCAGGCCTGAGCAGAATAAAATCTAATGACTTTGGAGATCAAACAAAGCAGTTAGCAATTTCTGCTTGAAGAAAGGAGTCCAAGGAAAGACAGAATGTCTTTTTTTGGGTTTTGGGGTTTTCTTGTTGCGTGTGGTTTTGGGGTTTTTTTGAGGGTTGGGTTTTTTTTAGGGTTTTTTTGGTTTTTTTGTGGGGGCTAGATTGCAATTGATCCTTATCCAGGTTTAATCTGTGTGTGTGATTTTCCTGAAGACGGTTTTGTATTATGCAGACCTGAGTAAATGTGCCTTGGTTCTTCTTCTTTCCTGTACCTGGTGTGCTTTCCATTTGAACCTATCCTGGGCAGAAGTGCAAGATTACTCAAGCAGCAGCACAGCTTTTCTTCATTCAGCTGGTCTAAGTGTAAATGATTGAATGAAATTAAACATAATTATACATAAAATTAGAGAAGAGTTAGGCCATATATCACGTTTTGTTCCCAGTCTTCAAACTCTGAAAAATAAAAAGAAATTATGTTTTCTGAAACCATGACTCTTATCTCAGTTGCCCAAGATTAATTTCTATGTTCCCTTCCTTCCTCCCCTGCAGCCTTTTGGGCCCAACTGCCTGAAATTTTTCTTATCTCTCTTCCTAAAATGGACCATATCTCCTTCCCACCACCTCTTTCTCACAAGCATTTGTACAGCCGTTCCTTTCCAAGACAGGAAGCTCGAGACGGGTCTGTTCTCATGATGATTGTCAGAAGAATCTAGTTGTTTAATTTCTGGTTTGCATTCACTGCTGACCCTGCTTTGACAGTCTCTTGAGGTTCCTCCCAACCTGAGTAGTTCTCTGAGACAAGCCCTGAGACACTGACTCCAGGATCACCTCACCAATTGTCTGCAACCATGCTCCAGCATTAACCAAAAATGCACATCAGAGCATCACACACAGAAAGTGCAGGCAGAGGTACAGCTGCCTAAAATCTTTGTGCAAAGGCAATAATAGCGGCAGGCCTGAGAGAAACATTGCCCAGCCCCTTAATTTTGTCAGTTCTTTACACACCGTGAGAGCTAACTGCATTGCACATCTGGGAGGGCTGCAAGGTGGAAAGGCAGGCAGGACTTCTCTGAAGTCAGCTACGTGCGGATTTTATTGTAGCACAAAAATTTGGGAGCTGTACTGGGTGCTGCAGCATGCGTGCTAGAGAAGTCCACTTGTAAACATGCTCACAATGCCCCTGCATCCAAAGCAGGCAGGAACACGTGCACTGAAACCACTTATGGAAAGGAAAAAGGAACACAAACAAACAGCCCCAGGGCTTGCTTGCGTATGGTCTAGAAGCAGACTTCCTGTGAGATAAAGAAAACTGCTGAGAATTTACAGTTTGATCCTGACCTGCTCATAACTCCAGATTCCCAGGAAATTTGGGAGTGATTTGCAGAAAACACTGACTCCTCTGCCATCGCCCAGGTGCACAAATTTGCATTATATTAATTACTGCATTTGGCACATTTGAGATGTTTTTCAATCATCTCTTCGGCTGATGATATATTTACTAAGTCAGAAATGAAAACGCCCCAAATTACCCAAATGGCTCCCTTCATTCAAGGATGACCTATTATTCCCACTCCTGTGAGAAAACACAACATTCTATAGAAGACTGGGAAATAAGGTTCTATCAAGTCATATTTCTCAAATCCTTTTGAGCTCCTGCTAAGATTTGAAACTGAGAAGCCTATTTAAAATCATTCCATTTCACCCATTGCTAATTTTACTTATGCTGAAATACTTTCAAATAATATTTAACCAGTGTGCAAGCAATAGATGTGCAGATGGTAGGTAGATAGGTAGGTACGTAGGTAGGTAGGTAGGTAGGTAGGTAGGTAGGTAGGTAGGTAGGTAGAAGTATAATTAATGACCCAAAGAAAGCTGTAAGCCAGTTTTACTAGTTATAAAGGATGCTCTTTGTGTTTCAGATCTTTGACACTTTAAACCCTAGTTAACATATATGATGATTTAGCCCCTAAACCAATTCTGTCCCAAGACAATGCATTTCCTTGATTAAGGGGTTTCCTTAGGGAATATTTAATGTATCATAGAACAGTAAAACTCTTTAACTTAGCAAATAATTCCAGCTCTCCAAAACTGAGTCAAACCAAGGTTGCTCTGGCAATCCCATCTGCTTCATAGAAATCACATAGAAATCTGCTTCACAGAAACCACATTTTTCCTTTTTACACTGGATTTTTAGAAAGTAATAATAAAATATTGAAAATGTGAATAAATAAAAATATTCAAGCCTTTCTTGGAAAAATAAAAGGAGTTTATAAGTAGCTGGACATGTTTTCCGGTATGTGGATGCATGCCATTATTTCACAGAAATGGGGATATGGAGCACTGGATCTCAAGACATTTTCTGGCTTGAATGTACCTAGACTGTATGACATTTATCACTGAGGATATATAAAACCATTTCTAGGGTGTTCATGAAGGCAGCTCATCTATTTCTTGAGATAAACCTGTCCATGCAGATGATTGCCAAAAAGCCAGTGGACAATGCTGAGAAAACAGGCAACATGAGAGATACCAAGAGTGTAGGAAAAGTGGTGAGAAACCAGAAAGAATGGCACTGGTATCTTGATGTGAATTAGGTATGTATATGTGATAAGAGGAGGACAAAACACCAGAGGTAACTGTCTTGTTCATGACACTATTGTGACGCCAGCACACTCACCCAAAAATCTCTTAGGAGAGATTTTTCTAAGAACTGGTCTCTAACCAGTTCTTAGAACACTCAGTGAAGGTGACCACTACAGTGCTTTAGTCATTTTCTTTCCAATGCCTTTCCTGCTGATGCCTTATTTCTCAGGGCTTGACGTAGAAAAACGCGAGGCTGGGCACTCAAACTCAAACCAAGATTCCTCTACCAGCTCCTCCTGGATTTCACCAGTTTCCTGGCTGTGCTCATGCATCTGTGAGCCACTGAGTGCAGGTGGTTTGGCCTCTGTGCAGTGACAGAAACTCAAGTCTCCTGTCCTGCTCGTGTCACGGCTCTGTCTTGCTGTCCTGTCCTTGCTGCCTGTGGAGCAGGCACCAGATCAAGTGACGAGCTCCATGAAGTCTTTGTCATAGGTGTGCCACAGCAGCAGCAACCCTGGGCCCCAGTGGGTGCTTCAGACAGCTCCTGGCATGTCTCAGAAAGCTGTGAGAGGTGATACACGTCCATGTAAAGGGACAGTATGGATCACTGTAAAGACAGACGCAGCAAAGAGGTCAGATTGGTCAGTTAAACGAGATTTTTTTCTAACCACTATTTCTTCTTCATTCTGTTCTTGCATTTACAAACTTCTGATTTCCTCTTCTGTTATTTTAGTAACCATCTATGTCCATATTTACTTTAAGTACATAATAGTGTCTTTTTCTTCCTTTGTAGAAAACTGCATTGATATCCAAGCCTAACTGAGGAGTTTTCCTGAATCTATTTTCTTTTAGTGACTTTTAAGTATAAGCCTCAGTCCCACTTCCCTCCTTGTATTCCCTTTTCAATCTCCAACTCTGATGTTTTCAGTAATTCCTATTTTTTCCCCTCTTAACATTTTGAGCTGCATTTATGCATACTAAACTACAGTCCACTACGTTTTGCAGACTGTGTAGTATTAATTTATGAGCCATGAGCTGGAAACTGCTGCTGTACTATCTTCTCTCTGTTCAAGTAACAGCAAAATTCAATGCATTGCACCTGAGATTGTGTGTGTTACAAAACACTGTGAGAGCAGAGGTTGTCAGAAATTGCCTGGGGACCCAAGTAAACATATAGAACAGTCTTTTTTTTTTTTTAACAAGAAGGAATAAAAGCTGTTTCTGATCAGTTTTGGTGCTGTGAAGGTGTTCCCCAGTTTATGCTGTGCACCCATCATTTCACTCAGACCCACATGTTTTTGAAAAGCCCCATTCACAGGAATCTCGAGGTGGGAATGCAGAGGTCAGCACTGGTGCTCCTTGGGATGGAGAGAGGTCAGCAGCAACTGTCCATGACTCAGCCTGCTGGAAATGACAGCCAGGTTCTTGCTTTGTCCTTCCCATGACACAGCAATCTCAGAGGCAGTCTCAGAGGAAAAGTCAGCATCATTCACAAGCCCATGTTCTCTGTGCCCATCCTCAAGTGGCTGGCAGAGATGAGATTGCTTGGCTCAGCAGCTGCCTGTTATTTCCTGCCAAGTGGAAATGGACCCAATCACTTTCGTGAAGGCAAGCTTTACCTTGGCTATGTTCCTTTAAATCAAAGCATTTGCAGTTCACTAAGAGCAAAGTATAGGTACAATGAAAGCCAGGAGTTCCTTTCAATATGGAAATGCTTCCCAAAATGACTCAAATTAAATTTCATAAGAAGAAATCCATACTTCCATGAAATTTATAGATGCATTATAGACAAAGAAGTACATTGCAGGTTAGTTGATTTAGTGTTGATATTTGGGCGTCACTCAGCAGAGTAAAAGAGGAATGTGATTTGAAATACACTGGAGGGGATTCAGGAGTACATTGGCAGCACCAAGTTTCATCCAATTTGAGGGGATTTTCACTCCGCTTGGATACTGTAGCTAACTGGGTTTACTATCGAATTACATTTCTCTGGATTTCCTGTAAATCTCTGAACTAATGAAAATAAATGCAAACATAGTGGCTTTTGCCTCACTGCGCTCCCATTAAGCCTTCAGCTACTCTGACATAATTTGTTTCTCTTTTACCATCTCTGTTTTTATGTGTTGTGCGTGGAGACCAAAGCTTCCATACGGCAGGAGGACACACACAGGAACAGCCCGGTGGGGAGCAATCCAAAAAGCACCACTGGGTGGATTTCAAAGGAATCCTTTTGTCTGGGACCAGTTACTGGGTCTGTGCATGCATGTAGGTGAGGCTGACCCCAGTGTTAGGGCTAAAGGAAGGCTCTGGGAGTTTTGAGTTTATTGGGGCCCTTGGTCATCACCTGGCGTTTGAAACCAGGACCTCCCACCTCGGAGGTACAAGAGGTTTGCGTGTCCTGTCTGCTGGGCACAGCACACAACACTGGCACCAGCAGGTTACGTAGAGGTGTTGCTGGCCCATATAACATAAACTGGCAATAAAGATAAGTGCCAGACTGGGTGACTCTTCCTGCCCATTGTGGTGGATGCAGTCAGGAAAAATAAAATAGAAAAAGCCGTTTCATATTCTCATGAATCAGATGTCTTACCTTCCATTAGGCACCAGAAGGAGAGAGCCAAAGGAGTCTAATCCTGGTGATTGCAAACAGCCAGGCTTGCTTAACGTAGCGTGCAAAAGCCTTGCAAAAACCCACCCTGGAGCCTGTGGCAGAGGTATTGGTAAGCAGGCACTTGAAAAGGCTGGGTGCTTGTTAATGTTTAACAAGCACGTCCTCATCTGACTCAGTGGGGTTGAGCTTTGTTTATCTAATCCCTAAATTCTCCAAGAGAAAAAAACTCTCTTTATTAGCCTATGACAAATAAGTAAAGTGGAGCACCTGGAAGAATCTTGCTGAATTTTCTGTGTCATAGTAAAGCAGCCGATTCTACACAGCTTTCCCTTTATGAGATGAAGCAATATTTTAGACTGATTTAAGCAAATCTTATTCCCTCTAACATGGTGGTGAAAGAGGTAATATTTGTCTGTCCTGGGGTTTGTAAATGGATTTGAGAGCTGTCTTCAAATTACCATTTCTGCCAGACTCATCTGTGGTAGAACTCAGGAACAAGTGAGGTGGCTGTGTTTTGAGCCAGACTTAGTTTAATTTTAGACAGGAACTCATAGTTCAAATCTAAGGCCAAACCATGCCTAAATGGAATATAGCTGTGGGAAATATGTAGGTTTTCTAGCTACTTTTCAATAACCAGACTTCTGTTCTATTCTATGGAATATAGAGGTTTATCCTTTCTCCTGAAAATTATCCTTGTGGAATTCTGTGGGTTCATTCTCCCTGTTTAGGCATTAGGGCAAAGGTTCTTTCTATGGGGAATGACACCAAAATCCTGATTTGGCAGACCAAGGAGTTGCTTTCAAGCAGAATTAGACAATGGGTCTCAACCAAGTCTACTGGAGTAGGATCCAGTGTCATATTAAGGGTCCAGATTTCAGAGCTTATTTAAGTCTTCATGGCTCAGGCAGAGCAAGTGCCACAGCTGCTCACAGCTCTGTTACATAAAATCCATGTCAAAAGTGGGACCACGAGTGGTTTTGCTTGAGAGCAGTGTGGGCTGCAGGACACATTCCCCTGTGAAGCAGGATGGAGCCAGAGGGAGATTCTCCCAAGTCAGAGGGAGAATCCCCCATTCCTGACATCTGCTGTAATGGAGTTTATGAGAACCGTAGCACTTAATGAAGCTGCAAGTGCTATTTTTAGACTATGGCATGAGTAATTCTGCCAGGTTTCTTTGATACAGAACAGTCATTTCCTTTAAAAGCCCATGCCTGGTTTTACGATCTCACTGCCCATCCATGCTTCAGCCAGTGGTTTTGATTTTGTCTTCCTATTCTGACTTTCACCTTTTCTGGTTGCCATGGTGATAGCAACACAAACATCTCCAAAGGATGAGCTACTTCCCTCGGAAGAAAAGCATCTTACTGTGCACATCAGGACTGCAGAAATGTTTAATGCAATTTTGAACACATGATAAACTTGTTTGATGGGTCATAAAGCACAAATCACCATCTGGGTCCAAGGTTATGTCAATTCCACTGAGGGAACATATTGTTTTATTCTTTTCCATTTTGAGGACTACATTTTGTTTCTCACTCAGGCCAAATCAGGGGTATAGCTTATGAAGGCTATTTGGCAATCTAAAGAGCTATTTATAGACTAAGTAGAATATTTCCTGTCAAAAGAAGCTTCTCCTCAGATTCAGATCTAAATCAGCTTGATCATACGATTTCAGAAACATGTTTCAGCCCTCTATCCTCCAGTTCATTGCATTTTTCACATGGGAGGTTGAACAAAACACCTCAGCCCCTCCACAGAGAACTTACAGTTGTCAGCATACACCGCAAATGCAATCCTACATCTGATGAAACTGGGGGGAAACAGTGCAAACAACTTGCTCAGAGTGTATGTAGGAGATGAGTGCCAGAATCCCGAAAGGGCCCGTCCATGGGCTGCATGGTACCTGCTCCTGTGCTCAGGCTGCTTGAACACAACACTTCAGCAAACGTAGTGCTGGTCTCCAAAGCAGCTTTAACATGATCAACAAGGATCTTGCAATGTTCCTGTCTTGGAACAGCATCCCAGTACTGGATGTTTGGTACAGGATGGCATGTAGCAGCCTTCCCACCTCTGAGTCTTTGCAGGATTAAAAAATCTCAAACAATGCTTGGAGGTGGGCTTCTTCTGAGCTGCTGCATTACCTTCCTGTGGGAGAGAATTGTTGGGTTACAGCTGGACCTCGAAAAAAAAAGAGTCTGTTGCGAAAAAATATGCAGGTTGGAGTCAGTAGAAAAATCCTTCCGATTTGAGGATGGGCAGCCTCGTCCATTGTAATCTAGAGACAAACCCAGGATGGTATCCCTTCTCTTTTTCAGCATGCAAAGAGTTAAAGCAATACACTTTCAAATGTCCCTAGCTTCAGGCTCACCTCCTCCCACTCCTGGTCCTTGCCCTGTAACTGGTGCAAGATTTGAAAGGAAAAAAGGAAGGGCCGTATTATTCACATTTGGAAAATGCAAGAATGAATGTTGTTCCCTTGGGAAATCACTTGAGTGACACAATGGAAAAAAGCCCCGGGGGCATGTATTCCTGCACCATCTGCCTCCACACCCAGTGCAAAGGCCCCTGGGCTTCCAATGGAATTAAGTCTACATATCGTGTTGCACAAGCAGTACACGTCTTGAAGAGATCTTTCTTAGCCATGAATATGTCCCAAATCAGCTGGTGCTGCTCAGCATAGAGAGTTAAGCTCACACTGTGCCAAATTTTGCAGCAAATGTTCTTCATCTATCTTTGCAATTCTGAGATTTACAATATTATCATAAATTCTAAAAAAAAAAACAAAACCAAAAACCAAACCAAAAAAACCCCTAATCAATGAAATATTTTGAAAGTCATCTCAAAGATAGAAAATATTCTTGGATATATGTACATGCAACTATAATCTGTATATTACTAACATATTTACTGTCTGTATTACTTTGAGGCACATATACAGGGTAAAAAGGAGCATGCTACTCAGAGGTTTTAAATATTTTGAAAGTAATTCCAAGAAGGTTTCAATTTGATATTGAAGTGCTTGTAAACTTCCTTATGTATTTGTGAAAATGGCGGTTAGAAGGCGGCTTTTTAAAATTTACTTGGCAAAAATTTTAATAGCAGCAGCTGTTCAAACATTCTGCAAGACACCCTTACACAAATATACAACACCTACTGAGAGAACTGAACTTTTGGATTGGTATTTTATTTACAAGCAAATCCAGTTGCTCTTGTACTTCCACCACATACTGCCTTTTACAGATGGTTGTGTGGGTTTTTTTGTTTTAAAGATTTTTTGGCGTTTCTAACTCCTGCGGTATCTAGATCTATTCAGGAGCTTTTGCATCTCCATGAGCCTTCCAGGACAGGGAGGATCTTTATTTAATCAGTGCTTGAAAAAGATCTTGTGACATGCTGGATGTAAATGAGTTGTCACTTATATTCTGCTCTTCTCACTGGCACTGGGACATATTGAAGCAAGTCAGGCCATCACCATCTCAGGAGAACTGGAGTACCCAGGCTGGCTAGAAAGGGCTCCAGACTGTTCTGGGAATTTGGCTCTGGGAATCAGCTAGTTTTGACACATAGAGCTGATTAAAATAATTTCCTCTGATATTCACATTTCTGTCTCTCACGCAAATGCTGGATTTGGCAGAATTTCTTGCAGGTCTGAAACGTTCATCTCAGTGAGGTGAACGAACCTGATGGGAACACTTTGCAACTCCACGGGTAAGCAATGACTAACAATGGCCATATTGCATATAAGCACCATGCAAAAGCCCTGCTGCTACTCTGGTGCTGTTATTGGCTCCTTAAATTCTTCCAACTTCTTTACTAACCAGTTATACCACACCTAATCTTTACTTTTTATCTGGACCATGCAAAGTTTTTGCTATTTAACCATATCATGCAATCTCTCTGCTGGTCTGCTCCAGGCACTTAGTAATTGCTGTACTCAGGAATCTTTCAGAGCTGAGAAGTTCCTCAGGCAAGACTGAGAGCCAGGTGGCTATCCTGGGAGTTTTATGAATCTTCTGGATAGAAAAGGCCAGAGTGGGTAAGTGACTGTGTCCCTTCACAGAGGAGGGCTCTCAGGTTTCCATGGTGTGACCCTTTGGCAGCAGCTCTCCAGTGATTTCTCTCTCATTTAGAAATCCTTGTGACTGCCAGCTGGCAATGCTCTGTCTCTCACAGTCCCTTGTACAATGGCCTGGGGAGTCACCCAAGCTCTCTTTTTAGGAGGTCTGACTGGTGAAAGCTACTCCTGGAGTAGGGGAGGACCCATGCTCAGGCATCTCCCAGGAAAACCAAGGAGTGAGATGAGGCTGTAAAGAGATTCTGATTCTTGGAAAATTATAATATGGAAACAATCATTTTTTGAGGGACTCCACCAAATCAACAAAACCACATACAACTATTTCAATAACCACTAAGAAGATAACTGCTTTAGGAATAGGAGGGAAAAAAATAAACAAGGAAAGAGAGAAGCAGGAATACTTCAAGAAAAAGCAGGAAGAGAACAAAGCAGTTATCTTTGATGAGAGGATCTAAGATAAGAGGAAACAAGTGAGCCAGAGTCATACAAACATCAGTTTTAGTCTGTCACTGAGAAACTGAGAATGCATCTGGTCTTCTCCCACTAGACATAAGTGGTGGTTTTCCCAGAACGTGTGAAAGCACAGAACGAAGCAGCATTAGGTTTAAAAGTAAAATTTTGGAAAGAATTAAAATTAAGGTATTGAAATTGTCCACCAAAAAGTATTTTGCCACCACCCCACTGTGTTTTCCACGCTGTCATCCCCTGTCTTCCTTATATGAAAGCAAGAGCTGTCTGAAGACCATCAAGTAGTCATCTTGGTGGCATCTGAGGACGGACTAAATGTGAGCATTCACCTACTTCTCTTATCTGTGGAGCTGAGTCTCAACATTTCCACAGAACTAAAAAGATATGTAGATTAGACATCCACGTGTGTTCCCTCTCAGGTGGTCTGGTGTCTCCTCTCAGCCATGTATCAGCTCAGACTCAGAGAATGGCACAGAGGTAACCATAGTGATATGTGCTTTAAATGGTTGTAGTTATGATAGACTTAACAACTTAGAACAAATAGTTGCATAAGTCTGGCCTAATCCTAATGAAATCCTCCCAAGTCTGGCAACCTAAAAATAGAAAGATTTAAGGAAAAAAAAAAAAAAAAAGAGGAAAGAAGAAAATAAAACCCCCATCCACCTACTCAAAACTAGCTTTGCCTTAAAGAGAGGAGAATTTGTGCTTTGCAGTTAGATCTAAATTCCGCCTCTCCAGGAGACAGGGCCTTTGTGTCACAAGTTCATTGTTGTATTTTTAGACCCAGACACTGAAAGGTGGGGCCTGAATATAAACCTCATTGTACTTTGCCAGCAAACAGGAAGCAAATGATACCTCATGGAGGTCAAGCTCGACTCAAGTTCTCTGGAAGCCTGGGGTCTGTTAGTTCATTTGTTTGGTTTGGTTTTCCCAGACACTGTAGTTTTCTCATTACCTCCCTTCACAGGAAGTTTTTAGTAGCTCTTCAGGTGCCTATTATGGTAGTCCCAGCGTAGAGGGTTTTGTAGGCTTCAAGTGACTTTCAGGAAGAGCATCAACAGTGGGTTAAATAAGCACTCTGCTAATTTAACTTGGGTCTTCTGCCACTGCAAGCCTGAAGCCATCTTGTGTGGGTCGAGATGTCAGTATCCACAGCTGCATTTAGCTTTGGAGAAAGGTGATTGCACTTGCTGTTACAATAGGACAGAGTTGTGTGGTACAGAGACAAAAAGGAGAGATTATGTCTGGATCTGGAGCTTGTGTGCAGGACCAGCTCCTCCCAAGCACACACTGGCAGTACATCCTGGCTATCTAGGGAGCTGTGTTTATGAGGAGATAGTGTGTTTTCCTGTGCTCTTAGGAACCCATCAGGCTTCACTCTTTCCACCTCCCAGCTCCATTTATATACTTCTTATGTCTGAGCATCCAAGAGGACCTTCAACTTCCCTTGTGTGAAAAAAAAAACCCATCATAATGAGGTGTTGATATGTTTGGAACGCTATCTGCTGCTATAATAGAAATTATTAACAGCGATAGATCATTTTCCACACCCACATAGATAACAGTGTCTCTCTTGGGACAGCTGACAATCTAATTGTGGCAGAATGCAGGGAGGCATGAAGCACATTTCATTAGTAGTTATTGACTGGGCTAGTCTGTCTTGTCCTTCAGGGGAAAAAAAAATTACAAAAAACACCTGACAGGAAAAAGGAAAAGCCTGTGCAGTACTTTTTGAAAATCAGCACAGACATAATTAAGGTTAACAATGCAGCAGCGAGTCAGCGCAGCCGGTCAGCATTCTCTTGTTCCACCCTGCACGACGACATATTTTCCCCAGGAGACACTTTGTGAGGTGCAAAAGTTCACCTGCAGTCTGGTAATTCACTTTGAGCTGGGACTGTGATCACTTAATGGATTCTTCTATGCTGGCTGTTATGGTAACTGCTGCATCACGCTCTCTGTAGGCTTGTTTTCGGAGGACAGTGTAAACTGTGAAAGCAAATCTCAGATGGGTTTCTTACTGGAATCAAAATCCCAGGGCAGATTTGCAAGTCTACACACAGTCTTGGCCCACGGTGCTCTCCTTTTATGGGCATGTTTGCTTGTTTGGCTTAATTATAAACTCAGTCCTTAGCACTGTGTGCTCAAAAACACTTCTTAGAATCTAAGTCTTTTGGGTTTGGGGTGGATTGGAAGCACGCGTGAGATGTGTTAAAAAAAACCCCCAAACAATTAAAGGAACAGAAAAAATCCTAAAAGATGAGACAACTAGAGCAGTGATTGGGTTAAAACATTAAGCCCATCTTGCTCAAAGGCTGCAGAAGCAATGCCCTCTCCAAAAACGAGCAAATAAATATCCTTAGGTGCTGGGAAAAAGAGCTAACTAGTGCTAGCCAAATGTAACCAAACAGGGGTGAATATGAACAGTCTGGAGCAATGATTCAGAGACCTGGGAGTAGAGATTTCTGATCCATGTCCTTGGTACATGTTTCACCATGAAAGGTGACACTTGCCATGCCCCAGCTGATCTGTTTGCAGAGAGGGGCAAGGCTGGGTGTCAGGTCCAGGACAGCATGGAGAATTGCAGTGAATGGGAAGAAGTAAAGTGCAGCGGGAAAGAAAAGGAAAAAGGGACAAGAGAAAGACAAGAGACAGCAAACTGAAGTGGCTTCCAGTGGTCTGCTAGAAGTTGGCAAACATGTCTCTGCAGAAGGACGAGTGAGTGTGAGCTGAGGCCAGGCTGTGGGTGGCACACAGGATAGAGGTAACAACAGAGGATGAGAGTTCATATCTGGGCAGGAAGCAGACCTGGAGCTGGAAGGAGCCTTAAGAAATCAAGAAGGTTATTCCTGTGCCCGCAGCAGGACCTTCCCTGTCAGGATCATTCCTCATAGGTGCATGCCTGACTAGTTCCTAAAGGTCTGCAGAACAGATGCTCCAGGACTTTCCCAAATCTTGCAGTTTCACCCTTTTCATTAACATATTTATCTCAGAGATAGTGTCTAACCTTCCCACTCTTTGCCAGATGGATAAGGAGGTGAGATTGATCATATCTTCTCTTCAGCAGTATTTGAAGAAGATTTAGTCTATTTGTCTCACTTTTCTCTAAGATTTCTTAAAGTATAATACTGAAGTATTCCAGCTGATACCTTACCAGTGAGCTTCAGAAGGATCTTCTCATGCTTGCTATACTTGGCTTGGATTTCAGTGTCATATCATCTGTTTTTGTAACAGCATAAAGTTCCTGACCCACAGGCTGATTCTGATCTACCATTGCATTCATACATTCCTCTCCAAAACTGCTACCAACTCATTTTCCTCCACTGTATAATCATATAGTTGGTTATTTTAGCCTGAGGACAGTACCTTTTGTACCTGCTGAATACCATTTGGATTTTTCCTTTCAGACCATTTCTTCAGTTTGTTAAGGTAATTCTGAATGTTAACTCTTTCCTTCAAAGTATTTCCCATTACTTTGATCTGTAAATCCACTGGTCGTCCCTTTTAGTCTCTCATCTATTTTGTTAATGAAAGTACTGAACAGACATAATTCAAGACTGATTCTTACAAAGCCAAATTGAATCTTCTCACTTTAACATGGTTCTTCTTCCTGTAAAAATGCAGCAGAAGAGATAGTAGAACAAAGAAGAAAGTGGAGTTAGGTCAACGAGGGTGAAAAATATTTGGTGGGGGCATAAAGTTAAGTAATAGGGAAATGGTTGAGATATTTCTCCCTAAAGCCATTAAGGTAAGATACAGAAGTGAATGAAAGGACTAAACCAAAAAGGCTGAAAATCTAGGCAACCATAACTGAACTGGTGGGCTCCCAAAGCATTCGACAAAATCAGTGCATCGAAACATTTTTTTGAAAAATCAATATGACAATCAACAAAATACAGCAATTATACATGGTGGTCGTTCAATCAGACAAAAGGAAAACACTATGAGTAGGTAGAGAGGTGTTTGTGGGCTAGTCCTACAACCACATCAGTCAGTCTGACAAGGGTAAAAGGGCTGGAGCAGCAGTTCATGCAGGACTGGATTGTACTGTTTTCTGGGGCCTGCACCTGCAAACCACTCCAGTCACATCCACATCCTTGGATAAGCCCAAGGAGAAAGGAATGTGGTATGAGTAAATATCCAGCAAAACACAGAGCAGGAGACTGAATGGCTGAAAGTCATCTGATATTAGCCATCAGCAAGAAAATGATGGAGAGCTGCATATCTCCTTGCTGCTGCATTTCTGCAACCTGCCATGTGTAAAATCGAGCTTGGCAAAACAGGATCAATCTGCACAGCCCCGAGGAAGACAGGCAATGGAGAAAGAGGGAGGTATGTCTCACATGCTGCCCTCCCTTGCTGCCGCTTTCCAGCTGTGGCTGTCAGACACTGAGTCTGCTGTGGGTTTGCCAAGCTGAGTATCTGGGATGCCCTGACTGCCCTCATCATGTGGCAGGAGCTGTTTGGGCTGTGCAATGATTTCTGAGGCAGTAAGAGCAGCCCAGTGTGAGTGGGAGAGTTGGAGGGCTGGCAGGGGTGGACCACCATGGTGAGGTTTTCCTGGTGTGCGTCACCACATCTGTCACTGTGAGGGTGTAATGACAGGTCACCAGCCAGGCATTAAGGTCATGAGTGGGACCATTCCAGTGCTCCCAGTAACATGCACCTGCTCCTGACTGTCCCAAAATATGTGATATCTCAGCAAGGACAAACCTCAGTCACTTGCAGTTGGCCCAAGGCCACAGCCACTGATGGTGATTCACAAGCTGAGCTCCTCTTGCTCACCATACATGTGAGTCTTGATCTGACGTATATTACCCAAAATAGGAATTCCTTTTTAGCAACATGGTTTTCTCTGGAGTCACATTTAGGCCTCACACAGCTCAGCTCCTGAGACAGCAGCTTCATACTCCTTGGAGATACAGAGCTCCTCTTCCTCAGCCTACAGACACTGCAAACACCTCCGGAAGCTTTCAGCCATGCAGAGCAGACAAGCTGTGGTAACACTCTCTTCCCATCTATTCTGCCAATGGCAAACACTTCCCAGCTGCCACCAGCAATGGTTTTCCTGCATGTTGTCCCTCTGTGGAAGATCTTCTGGTGGGGCACAGTGTGAAACCTACCTGAGCTTGGTCTGCAGCTGCAGGAGAGTCTGTGCTTGCATGAGTTGTACTCAGGGGAGAGGCACAAGAAAATGACACTGAGCAGGCACCTTCTGTGGGAGTGGAAGATATCACTCTAGCATTGCAGTCCTTCAGGGACTCTACTGCTTTTCATCCTTCCAAATGAGCACATGGAAAGGGACCCCTCTGCTACAGTTCATGTTGGCAACTGGCTGTCATCAAAAAGAAACCCCACACCTATTATTTCAGAGACCTTGAACTTTCTGTTGTCTACTGTCCTTCAAAACAAGAGCATATATAATTTTGCAAACAAACAAGGCCTAGGTTTCTTCAGCCTCTGCTTTATGCTTTTATGCATGAATACCTCAAGGTACCCAAAAGAAACACAAATTAGTCTGGGGCATCTATTTTCCAAGGTACCTGAGCAGAGTTTTCTGTAAGAGAAACATGAGTCTGAAGCCGTCTGTTATTTCCTGAGAAATTTCTCCCCTGTCTGACAGGGCTGACTGCTGCATTTTTTATTTCCTTTACACATGCAGACAAAAAAAAATGGCAGCTCATGGCCACCCACACTTTCAGCTCTGTGTACTGATCTCCACAGTTTCCTCCCAAGTCCCTGCCAGAAAGGCAGTTCAGCTGACTACAGGCAGCTCTCATTAATCTCCCCTATCTAAACAAGATGCAGAATGGAAAATTGCGAAGCAGGAAAGCCAGCAAATTGCACCAAAGCAACATTTTGGGAAACCTAAGCAGGACGCTTTTTGCAGCGCACCCTCATTGACGAGCAGTTGTTTCTGAGGAGCTGCTTTTTACCAGTCTAAAGCACACAAATTTGTATGCCTGTAAGGACATTTGGAACATCTCTGGAAGGGTGCTTCCTTCCTTCTGTGTACCCGCTGCTTTTTGCTAGAGTTTCCACTCCATTCAGGACATTAATTAGCTGACTGGGGGCACTGACCCTTGTTATTTCTGCCCTTTTAAAATTGTTTATGTTTCAGAGGAGCTGATAAAAGGCAACAGTGGCGATGCTGTAAGAGAAACTCTGGCGCTGCTGCCGCGCTTCCTAATGCCTCCTTTCGCTGCCCTTGTGTTTAAAAACACAACAAGAGGGACGAGAGGGCCTGTTTTCCTCTCCATTCCTCTTAGCCAACACTGCTATGGGGAAAACCTCCATCTCCGCTGGCTGTTTGCCTGGTTCACGTCCCTGTTGGCATAGCTTATGGGTGAGATAACATAGGCAGAAGCACGTTGTGGCTGCTGCATTGCACAGGCAGCCCAGAGAGCAGGCTGGGCTTCTGGTCTGGAGAAGGTGGAGGAGCAGGCAGACCCCTTGGCAGGTGCCCCTGACATGGCCGTGTTCCGTTGTGTCCCATGAAAAGCGGGAATCTTTATGGAGAGCAACGCCATTTCATGAGATCACAGGGTAATATAGGATGTTGACAAGGACCCCTGCTCGGAGCAGGATCAACCACAGCAGGTTTCTCAGGGGCATGTCAAGTCAGATTTCAACTATCTCCAAAGCTGGAAAGACCATAACCCCTCTGTACAAACTCTGTCAGCTCTCAAGCACCTTCATAGTGAGAAAGTTTATCCACAAGAGTTTCCTGTATTTTGATTTGTGCCCATTGCTTCTTGTCCTGTCACTGGGCACCACCGAGTACAGGCTGGTCCTGTGTTCTTTACTTCACTGTCAGGTATTTATGCACATGGATAGGACCCACTTGAGCCTTCTCTGCTTTGGGCTGAGCAGTCCTGGCTGTTTCAGCCTCTCCATGTATGAGAGATGCTCCAGCCCTTCATCAGCTTTGTGGCCCTTCATGAGACATTGGCTGGTGGGGATGCCGGTGACTGGCAGTTCAGAGTTGTGTATTCTGCCTTCTCACCAGCTCCTCTTGTGCTGTAACCACTCTGTGAGGCTGGAGGAGCCCAGCTGAAAATTGCTCACATGCTGATGTCTGTATGAAAGATCTCCCAGCCCGTGCACATGACGCTTCCCTGACAGCATGCCAGAGTCAGATCACTCCACTTGCTTTTTGTTTTCCTTTCTCTGCCAAACTCGCAGACTCAGCAGCCACAGAAATATAGCCTCCAAGGCATGAAGTCAGTTTTTGGTAAAGACACAGAAATCAGTGCTCATTTACTTTTTTTTGTTTTGGCAAGTGACATTGCCCATTGCTCATATCCCCTACTACCTGTCTCCACTGGCACTATAAAGAAAAGGGAGCTGACTCTTTGACTCTTTGTGTGCCTAGAAACTCATTCCTTTTCTGACCTTAAACATTGCAATTGTTGAGACCTGTAGGACAGATAGTCCTTGTAAATTACTTGGAAACAAGTGGGGCAATATTTCTAGGCTTTATTTAAATAGCAGTAACCCTGATTTGATTTTTTTTTTTTTTTTTAGGTTGCAGTTTCTGCAAAGCATCTGTTCTCTACTCAGTGTTAGCCTTAAAAAAAAAATCTGTGGTGGTATGACATTATGAGATACATACGATATATCATAATTCTAGGGGTTGTTACATACTTGTACACATACATACATACACACACTATGAAATCTAGCAACCAAAATACAGAGTTCTTTCCCTTGAGATATTCCTGTTAGAGGTACCCAGAGCAACTTCTTCCTGCCTTTTCTTTAATGAAATTACCAAAACAGGTGTCTGGGTTTCTTGCCTTTACAGAATAATGGTCATGTACCAGAGACAGCTTCAGGACCTTCCAGCTTTCCTAAAAGCCACATCTGCATGGGTTTCAACAGTATCCATAATTGTAAGTGTGCTGGAATAGGGGTGCAATGAAACTGCATGTTGCTGAAAATCCAGACGAAGCTAAATCAGACTGATCTTCTAAGAGGATGTAACTTCGTGGCATTCACATTTCAAAGTTTTCAGGCAAAAAAAGGGTTGGTGGTTTGATAAAGAGTGTTAAAGCCCTGTAAAAACCCTGGCCAGTTTTCCCAAGCTTAGCAGAAAGAGGGAAACCAAAACAGTTAATTCAAATAGAAAGTAAATCCCTTACTAGTCAATCTTTCTGCCGGGAAAGAAAATTATTGTATAGACCTGGCCAGGGACAAACACATATTCCATGAGGACAATTTCTGTGGGCAGAAACCCACAAACCTACAGTGAGAAGGGGCAGATGGAGAGACCACCATGGTGGCTGGAAGGAGTACAGCCCACTGCTTTACAGCCATATGCTGCTTTGCCAACTCAACTGAAGTTACAGCATTTCTGAAATCCACGTAATGCACTGAAGAGTTATTAAGTTCGAGCAGACCAAACAGCAGTGGGTGTGACAGCTGTGTGGTAAGTGCTTGACTCAGATGTCTACCACAGAACTTTAGTTTCTCATATATTTCTGTCCTCAGTGAAGACAACAAGCAAGGCTGGAACTTATTGGTCAAGGGCTCAGCATGAGGATGTGTCAGGATGACTAAACACTTGTCCCGACTGTGGCACCAATCCCTGACTAATCTCTCTGTGCCTGAGGTTTTAGTCTTTCCAATTGCTTTGTTCTCGGGAATTGCTCACAGCAGGAGAAGAGTAATATTTTTTCTGGAATAATTCCCCTAGCCTTCAGTTGATCCAAGATTCAGTTAAATGTGTTGTAAGTGATATAGCAATAAAAAAACATGAGGAAAAGCAGGAAGTTGGTTAAATTTGCTACAAACGACTATTGTCGGCAGCCTGTGTGCACTGACAGGATACAGCAAGTTTCTGGAAGGACAGATTGGATGTGTCCTCTCATTCTGCAGACCCAGGTCAATGAGTCTTGCAGCATAAAGTGGCACACACGTTTGGCTGTTTTCAGGAACTATATCTTAGCTGTGATACTGGGAATTCTCAGATGTACTATTATGTGGGGCCATATAAACAAAGAATGTCAAGAAGTCCAAAGATCTTGGAGACAGAGTGAAGCATAGCACAAAACCACTCTTGGATGTCCTGCTGCTTATAGACTGTGTCCATTCATGCATGGCAAAAACTCTCTTTCTGGGACAACTGTTATTCTTTAAGCTCTCTGGTGTAACTTGGCTTCAATAATTAACTTCAGTTATTGATATAGCTGTTTAGATTAGTTTAAAATCTGGAGATTTTTCAGACTCCTTTTGGTAGAGCAGTAAAGCGGAGGGTGGTTGGAAACTTCCAGCTAAATAGGCTCTGAGCTTTTACTGTCATTTAAGGAATGTTTTGCCTTACAACCAGCAACGGAATTTTGTCCCCATTCTGCAGAATGCAGGTTTGTTAGCTGTTGCTACCAAAGCTCTGGCAGTAGGAAAAAAATGCATAAACACAAGCCTTGTTTTTCTTGTGTGTAGATATGTGTTCAATAAAGCGTGACCCAAATTTAGCTGTTAGAGTACACAAGCTAAGTACCCTAAAATAACTAAATCTCATTCTATTTCAGACCAAAAGAAAGGCTTTTGAGCAAAAAAAAAGTCTTTCCAAATGGAAATGTTCTTAAGAAAATACGTGATCACTATCTATAAATATTGTTTGTCTGTGGTTTTGGATTATCACAGCTATAATAACTCTACTAATAAACTTTGTTTTGTAAACTCGGGTGTCAATCTGAATCTTGAGATGCATATTGTGCAGTGAGTGGAATGTTTGCTAACAGAGAATGTCTCATAATGAACTAATGCCTATTAGTAACAGCAGTTACTGATTTAACCACATGATTAGCTGCCATCTGTGAGGAACTACCTTTCAATAAGTAACTAGAAGGAAGAGTAAAGCCTTCTTCTGTGGTTTGTTTTGCTGTTATGCTCTAAAGGGTTTTGATTCTCCTCCCCCCTTACAAACACGAGCTGAAACAAGTCTCACTCTGACACTTATTTCTTTGGAATGCCTTTCAGTACATAGTACCTGTAAGTGATGGGGTTAAAAACCAGCAGTTGTTAGGAGGGACCCATTATGCTGACTTTGTTCTTAAGAATCCTTTGATATTCTTAATGAGATGTGAAAAAGTACTAAAATAAGAAAAAAAACTGTTCTGAATACATCTGCAGGTCCCTCTAGATTCTTCCTGTAATACTGGAATGCAAAGAAGACACTGAGTCTGGGACATCAGACATCATTATCTTCCTTTGTTATGCAAGAAAATGGTTGCAGGGCATGTTCATAAGGAGATAGTCATTATACATCTAAAGTGAACCTAACCTGATGTTTGGGAAATTTAAGCTGCCATTAGAGACTGAATTTCAAGCCAATATCAGGTTTCAGCAATCTTCTGACACAGGACACAAAGGAAGCTGCCATGAGTGAGTTTTGTCTGGATCTATATGCTAGCATATACAATAGGGACGATTGCTGGCGTGGCAAAGATGCAATGCCAATAATGTATCCAGGAAAAGGGTATCTCTGCAGCACAAGAGATACTTCTACTCGAGCCTCCAGGCCTCTTCTATCTACCTTTGCAGTAACTTGTAGCCTAAGCTGTGTCAGCCACAAGCAGAACTTCCCACATTCACTCTTGCTTGAAACAAAGAACATTGCTGTCTGAAAACCTATCCAGTCTTGATTTGGAAATTGCCAGTGATGGAAGAATAAATCACAAGACTCAATAAATGTTTCCAATGGTTAATTATCTCTGTTGTTAAAGAAGATTCCTTACTTCTAGCCTGAATTTGCCCAGCTGCCACTTTGAACCACTGCATCTCATTATATTGTTATTAACAATGTTAAATGATCCATTTGTTCTTTTCTCTTATACATGTAGGCATTCACAGGCAGGATTCAATTTATTCATCTTCAGCTGTCAAGCCCTCAATCTATAATCTAAATTAGATTAGATTTAGATTATAATCTAAACTAGATTAATCTAAATTAATCTGGTAGGTCCCTTTGCACTCAGTGCAGTGAGATGGCCATCCCTCATCCTCACTCCTTGCTGCCACCAGGCATGTCTACTATATGTGACATAGCTGGGCATTCATTCACCTTCTCTCTGCTCCTGTTTGACGTTGTGTGTGGCCTCTGTGCCCCTGTATGACTCCTGCTGTGACTCTTCCATGTTTGGCCATGCACAGAACAGAAGTTTTGTACAGGTGATGTCCCTGATGGGGCTTTTACATCTCCAGCTTCTTGTCTAGCCCCTTGAAATCCCAGATATATTTGGCAGTGACCTGATTTCTGTTGCCTGCCCACTCAATATTTCATAGAATCGTAAAATTATAGAATGGTTTGGGTTGGAAGGGACCTTAGAGATCATTCAGTTACCTTCCACTAGACCAGTTTGCTCCATAAAAGCCCCATACAACCTGGCTTTGAACACCACCAAGGATGGGGCATCCACAGCCTCTCCGGCAACCTATGCAGGCATCTCGACACCCCACAGTAAATAGTTTTTTCCTAATATCTAACCTAAACCTGCCTTCTTTCCATTTGAATCCATTCCCCTCTGTCCTGTTACTACAGGCCCTTGTAAGAAGTCCCTCTCTACCTTTCCCGTAGGCTACCTTCAGGTACTAGAAGGCTCCAATTAGGTCACCCTTAGGCCTTCTCTTTTCCAGGCTGAACAAATCCATTTCTCTCAGCCATGGAGACATGGTCCATCCCTCAAATCCCTGTGGTGTACCTCCTCTAGACTTGTTCCAAACAGGTCAATGTCTTTTCTACACTGTGGACCTCAGAGCTGGATGCAGGTTGATGAAGAAAGCTAATCTGCCAAAATTCAGGGCAAGCATGCTGTTCCAAAAAAAGTGGCTGAACTTCTTCCTCTTGAGGAGAGAAGCATGATTTTCTCTAGTAGAGTCCTCAGCTCCACAGTTGCCCAAGACTCCCATTTTCCAAGAACATTAAGAGCTACTGGAAGAATTTCCTTCTCTTTCCATCTCACTGTGGCCAGCTCATCACCCAAACCACCTCCACAGCCTGCTTCTCTTCTTAAGGAGATAGGAAGTAATGTTTTCTAGACTTGACCACTTCAATCTTAAGATTTCTTATTGATCTGAGAGGGAAAGAGTCCTCTCTTTCCTTGACTCCATTAATAGGAATCATGCCAGTTTAGTATCTGTCAAATTCGGAACAATGGAACTGAACCAAGTCACTAAGCCAGGGAATATCAGTAATAAGGATCTGAATGACCAGGAAATAATGTGTGTGTCCAGCTCAGAGTAGCTGAGCTTTTGCAGAAATTAAAGTTTAAAAGCTGAAAACAACAAATGGAGTAATTCAGTGCTGACAACTTGAAGGTTTCTACCACTTGTATTCTTAGACTGATATGAACCATTTGTACTTTTAGTGTCAGAGACATAGCAGACACTGGAGCAAAAAAAATTCTTTATGTAGGGAAGAATCTCCAGCCCAGAAATATTTAAAAAGATTAGCTGAGGTTTGAGTCTTTGTGAGTAAACAGACTGGGGTCTGGGAAACACTGGAGCAGTAACATCATGCTTCACCCAGTGCCTAATGGCAAGGAATTCTGCTGCAGTGGCAATGTGGCGGGGGAGACCACATTGGAAAAGTGCTGCTCTTTACAGAAAAATTCACCCTGACCCAGCGAGTGTGTCTGTGTTTATGTGTGATCACAGGCACAGCCCTTGATGGATATCACATTAACAGAGTACTTTCACCACTGCTCATAGAAGCACAGATGTGCCAAAAACTGTGATCCAGAGGGAACACGTCAAAGTCTGAGTGAGAACAGTTAATCCTTCACATTTATCCCATCTTTTCCACTGTAATTGCCTGCAGGAATGTTGCCTATCACCAGCTGTGGCAGGGTGTGTAGGCGAAACTGAGCTGGGGGATCTCAGAGCACCACAAGTCCCTCCACGAAAGCTACTACACCGTGATGGTAACACCCTGCAGCTGACATTAGCCCGGCCTGGATCTGCATTGTAGTCAGATACTATGTTCAGAGGGCATAATTTGTCACAAATCTGCACTCCTGTCCACCAAACAAGTGTCACAGTCTCTGCTCCAATGCCCACAAGCATAGTGTCGTCCTGGGTGGCATTGTAGTGTGGTGGCAGTTCCCTGACCAGGTTAAAATAGATCACTCACATTACTCTGAGGTGTAAGACCATAAAGTCTAAGAAAACTGGGATTTAGGAAGATTTTTGGGGGGAAAAGCTGAATATGACCTAAACTAATTCTGCTTGATCTTCATGTTTTGATACTGGAAGGGCAGAGGGTTTCATTCTTCACTCATCTGAGTTATGGGGTCTGAGTGATGAGGCCTCTGCCCTCCTCACAAGGATACTTATTCTTTGTATTTCTCTGGAGCTGAAATAAGACTTTCAAGGATTTGTAAATAATTTAGGCAGATAACTCACATCCATTTAATGTAATTCTCTAAGAAGCACTCAAAAAAGTCCCGGCCAGGGGTTTTAGGAGATATTTCTTTCTGTGCTAGAAAACCTTTACACAGCTACTGCCAATACTACTGTGGAAATAACACTGTAAGATTTCAAAATCATGTTTATAAGCAGGAGCTGCTACCCAGTGATTCACCAGCACTGTTGTTATGGTTAATTTTCCTGGAAAAGTACATTATTGCAACAAGTTTTCTCTTTTTTTTTATGATCACAGTCTTTGTTTCATTATCTGTTTGTTTTTACTGCTGGATCTTAGTTTGGCACAGAGATCCTTGTATCTAAAAAGGGGTTTAAAAGCCATCAGCATTTTGAAATACATACAAATTGCCAAGGGATTTTATTTTTGGCTTTTCGAGTAATGTTGTGTTTTTGTACTTTTAAGCAGCAATGAGCAATCCGCCCTCTCAAATAGCAGAGTTTTTAAGTGATGTTTCAACTTTTTGTGGCTGCGGTCCACTCTTTTATAATGTGGGAAATGCCCTGCCTCTGAACTGTGTGAGTGATACGTCACACTCTCCACAAGCCTGCTTTTTAACAGAAAGGAGTAAACACCTCCAGGGTTCTGAGGACATGTTTTTAAACTGTGTCCAGTGCTTGCAGAGATTGAGATAACGATGACTGAGGAGTCGGTAGAGAGAAAACACCAGGTCAGAGAGTTGCCGAGGACAGGGCAAGAGGAGCAACCTGAAGCAACAGCATAAAATGGAGCAAAGGAAAATTACAGCTTAATTGCCCAGGAGCTGCCAGACTGCCAGCTGAGCCTCGTGGGGAAGATGGTGTGAGTCCCAGAGGATAAGCCATAAACACGGGCCTGGACAAAGCACTGAAAAGTGTGCTGCTTGCTGGCAGCCCTTCTGCTACATGATGGAAATAGGATAGGTGGCCTGAGATGCCTCAAAAGTCGTCTGTAAGGCATCTCTAAAGGCCGATCAGGAGCTTGAGGTGGTGCCCAGTCCCTCCAGCTCTTCTTGTTACTGTAGCCTTCTCATGCTCTCCTATCCCTCCTCCTGCTGCTCATTTCTCCACTCTCTTCCTGCTCTCCCCTCTTTTACAGCTCTCGAGTTTGTTGTGACTCCCTACAAGCAGTTTGATAGCGTGGTGGCAGTCTGGGTTATCACAGTACACAAGAGGTATCAAAAACACTCATATCACCATCACTGAGTGATACTGGCTGTCACAGACCTTCATCACCTGCAGCTTGTAGAGATGGCCACAACTCAGCTTAAGGTTTTCCTGAGAGAAAACGGGTATGGATGTTCAAAGCAGGGCCCTGCCATCCCAGGATGGACGAGACACAAGGGTGCAGCCCACTCATGTGCTCCTCTCTGCATGCATGTGGACCTGTGCTCATGGAACACAGGCCAGAAATTTCAGTGTTGTGATGGATGTTTTCAGACATCCATCAGGAGGCTAGTCCCACATGACAGGAACACTAGGAAAGCTTGGAATTAAGAAAGGTACAGGATAAACATCTTCTTTTTCATAAAGTACAAGGAAGGAAAAGACAGAAGAATTTTAAGAGTGGTGTCAAATTTTTCTCACCCAGAAGCAATCTCTCTGGGTCAGATGTCTCTGAGTAGATTAAGACATCTACATTCAGGTATCCTGGGTGTCTCAGCATCTGCAGGAATAATAAGCACATCTAAAGGTGGACTTCTCATCTGCAGGCAGACATTTCAAATGTTTTGTGTATTCCTTTGCATTAACTCAACAGGGATCCAAATGATTAGCTCAGATGTAAACACTTGTTTTGTAAACATGCAGTAGCAGGTGCCATGGATGCTGCCTCCATGCCTTGACATGCCCTGCTTTCCCTCTTTACCAGGGCTGTAGGCAGGAAAGCTTCACACTGCTCCCACCTCAATAGTTTAATTTCCCTTTGCCTTCCAGCCCATTTTTGATTCATGCCTGGATTTCGTGTGTTCTTCCTTGACACTCCCTATACACAGAACATTCCTCCAGTAGAGGTTTGACAAACATCCTTATTCTTAAAACAGCTCAGACCCACCCTGGGCATGGTTTGCTCAGCCCTGCAGTGCACTCCTGGCACTGCCAAGGGAGGATCTCCTCCTGCTCCTATTTCACCAGCTTTTGATTTCAAGGAGGTGCTGGATCCCATAGACACCATAATAAATTTGTCTCTCTAAAATTTGGAAGGTCAAGTCATCCCTGTACAGACTGGAAGATGGGGGGAAAGCAAAAAAAGACATGGGAACTGTCCATTGTCTGTCATCAGGTAAATGACTCCTGCCAAAATGGGGAAATAAATTGCTCTCTGTGGCCACTGAAGGTTGGAGGAGAAGCAATGTACTTAAATTACAGCAAAAGTTAGCTGTTAGGGAAAGATTTCTGAAGGAAAAGGTTGTGAGGATCTGCAGTACATTATCTAGACTCGAGATACCCTCTTACAGCTGATTTTAAGATCAAGTTTGAGAAACATGTCACACTGCAGTCACAGCTGAAGAGCAGAGTCAAGGGTTACATGGCTGTTCATGACCTGTTTTCCAGAAGCAGGTATCCCAGTGTGATGAACCACAGGACAGGAATCTCAGCACACCCTGAGGCAGGACAGTGGCAGAGGGGGAAGGTTAGCAATTGGTGATGTGGTTTTGTAGCCCTGGGGAATGCTGTTGTTGGGGTCATGGCCCTGTTTGATTTTTCATGAAGTTGCTTAATTCTGCATAGCGCACACAGAAAACTGCTGAGGTTAACAGGAGTTGAAGTTCAGGAGAGGGTACAGAGCTGGTAAAAAGGTAAATAACCCTTCAGATGTGGTTGTTGCTTCTACTTATTGCTCCAAGGGATCTAGAAAATGCAGATCTGACAGGTGATTTTCTCATTTGGAGAAGTTTTCTAAGTATTCTCTGTGTATTTATGAGTTGCATCCCATTACTGTAGGTCAAAGAGCTGCCTTTTGAACAGGCTTGCACGTAGACTGGAGAAATATCTGGTTTGACCTGGGAAAACTAGGTTTAAGGTTAGCACAGGAGGTGAAAATCCACCAGACTTGCAGTAAAAGTTGCAGCACTAAGGCAGAATGGCTCCCTGTAGACGGAGTTGGAAGATAAGGTGAGTGGTGTCTCACAACCTGTTTCTAACTCCCAGCCCAAGAACCACTGCAAGCAGCAGCTCTTCTCATGTTTTTCCCTGTCTCCTCAGCCTCATGTAAATTATTAGGTAGGTTCAAGTGCTCTGTCAGGCCCTGGTATCCCTTCTGGCCAGTTGAGCATCAAAAGCAAATTATATTTGCATCTCCTCTAATGTATTCTGCAGTCTACCCCAAACACCATATTGTAGTAGCTGAGTGGTAGCAGTACCAAAGCCAGGTGGACTATATCAGATTTATCTCCATGGACTCCCATTACAGCCATATGGATATAGATAGCCTTAACCTGACCCCACACAATGCTCTCATCAGTTCTCTTCAATTTCCTCTGTGTCATTGTCCTTTCCCAAAGAAGATTTAATGAATTCTGTGACAATAGGAATTTGGTGACAATTCCTATTTGGAATAGGAATAGGAACATGAAGAAAATAAATATTTTCCATTCCCATTTTCCTCAGAGACCTCCAAGACCTGTTAGATGTTTAGCCTGTGGGACAGACACATAAAAGACATCTCACACTCTGGTCCCCCCCAGTCACCAAAAATAGGGCACCATTTTGAACATGTCCTAACTCCCTTCTAACTCAGTTTGTTTTAATGGAAACACCTCTGCTGAGTCACATCCTTGTGATGAGCAGGGATTTGGCTAGGGGACACAGCTGGAAACATGAGTGGAGAAACATGCAAGGACACTGTCCCAACAGGCATGTTTTAACAGGGTCTACACTTGCTTTGGCTCCCTGTCAGGTGGTCATTATGCAGCATTTCACTCTTTAGGTAGGTGCCCGGTTGCTCAACTTCATCCTGGTGAAAGGTCCTGTCTGGCCTGTCCATTTCTACAACCCAAGGGTAGGATCCTGGTGCTGTTCCAGAGAGGAGTCCCCTCTGGAGGCAAAGCTGTGCTGCTCATGTGTGTCTAATGATGTGTGATGCCCCTCACGTGTGTGGCTGGACAGGGAGTCAGGCTGGAGTCAGACTGCCACGTTCCATAGCTGTCCCTGTGGTGCTGTGACGGCTGGCACAGACTGCACCAAACCCTGCTGCCACCTCCTGAACCTCAGAACGTGACATGGGAGTACAACTGATTGTGTTGTCCTGCCACAGTAATCACACTGTGAAGGGGAAGCTGCTGCACTGAGGGAAAAAAAAATCTCAAGACTGGCGGGAATAATGGGGAGGGATACATGCTCTAGGCTGGACTGTTAATTTGTCCTTTTGCATTCGGGCATAGACATCACTGGATGGGTCCAGTTAAGCTCATCCATACAAAACAATTCACACAACTTCCTTAGGGACTGTAAAGATGCCAGGGACACACTCCTAGGGACATCACATCTTCTTAGGTATCATCTCCTGCATGGAGGTCTGAAGACAGACAAGCAGAAGTGGGATTTGTTTCTACCCTGTGTGAAGTCAAGGTCCAGCACTGCTGTAACCCTTCAGTCAATCTTGCCAGGACTGGCAGCAGAAAGCCATCTGAGAAGGGGGTGTGAAGCAGCCTCAGGAGAGGTGGAAAGAGGGAAGGACTAGCAAGGGAATTGGCTGAACGAGGCAAGTCAGGTGAGGCAGTGAATGAATGTGTCATTCCCTGAGCAACCACAAGACAACTCGCCATGTGGTTGCCCTTCCCAGGCAGGAGCGTGTGCCCACACAAAGTACATGGATTGCTGCTGGGAGTGAATCCCCTCTCAGGACCCAGCAGATGAGTCACAGCTGACTCAGGTCTTCACAGTCCTCTTGATCCTTGCTCAAGTGGTACTGGATAGAGGAGGCGAAACATGAATGAAGCTTGTTAGTATTTTTTCTTTGTGACTGCTAGTCTTGCTATACACCGTAAAAATTTCACAAGGGCATTTTTTTTCTGGATAAACTTGCCTGCTGGTTGCACACATTGAGCTGTAAATCCGGCCTTTCATAGGAAAAAACAGCATCTATTTATAAGCATCCCATTAGGCAAGAGCATGCTTCATTTCTTGTGGGGAGACCATTCTCCTGCCCACATGTGGAAGTATCTTGGAAGCAGTATGTAGCTCTTTGAGGACCTATTATTAATTTGAATTTATTGAGTGCTGGCAGACATGCGTGGTGCTTTATGGTCACATAAGGGAACCCTTGTGGCTGCAATGTTTCAAGAGAAAACTCTCATGAAAAGGTGGAAGCCCTCTTGGCTTAAGGAGGTTGAAAGACTCTATTCTGGTTTTTGAAATGTTGGCCTCAGAAGCACTCTGCAAAAAAGTACTGATAAACACTGACGGGAGTAAGCGGGAATTTCTCCTCTGCAATCACATTTGCTACACTGATTCTGGTCTGCCTGAGCTATATCTGAGGAACACAAACATGCTGGGTACACAGAAATAAAATTTAGTTTCTTCTCGCCTATATAGCCATGAGAAGATTTTATGTTCTCTTTCTGAAGCCAATTTGTAGATTCTGTGTTTTCTTTGGTCTTCCATTCTCCCATCAGTCTGTCCTGCCAAAGGGAAGACAACTCCTGTAAGTCTATGGTTGCTAAAAAAGGTGTAGTAATAAAGAAAAAGCACATTCCCAAACCATTTTATTTAAAACTATTCTTCTGTCACTCAGTTTCAGCAGGGATGAGCCAGAATTCAGTTAATGGATGAACACTTGATCATAAAATGCTGAGTCTGGACTTGACACTACAGAGTAGTAAACCATACAGACTCACACAAAATAACAAATTTCTTCTGTAAAGCAAAACTGAGTGTTCTACGTGCATAGATATGTCTGGGTTTCCTGGCTATCTATTTATGACACATTTTTGCAGCTTCACAAAATAAAATCTCATCAAACTCTTTACCTCCTGAAAAAAAGCCTTGAAATACTTAGAGTGGCTAAATTGTTGTAAAGGCAAAGAGCAAACAGGCATGCTCCATTCTTGCAGTAGATGGGAGGAGACGTGAGAGTCAAAAGGGCCCCCACACACATGGTCTTTAAAACTAGTGAGTCAATGACATGTGGGATGGAGTCTAGGAAACCATCCCGCTAACCTTTTCCAGGTCCTGGAACTTGGTGTGTGATGGTGAGGAGATAATGATTAAAACAAGAATCTGTTATGTTTGAGGAGGTGACATGGCAAATCATTGTAGTTGTTTTCTTCTTTCCCCTCCCACAGGTTAGATTACACTACAGAGAAAGAATTTACCCAAAGGCAGGTAATGTTTAAACTATTTAGAAATAATTAATAGACATTAGAGTCAGTGCATATTACAGAAAACTGTGTCCTGAAAGCCTACACAATAAGTTTCTTTGTTAAAGTAAAGGATGTTTGTTTAGGCTTAGTTGGTGCTTCCGACTACCTAATTACCAAGAAATGAAGTAGCTGTGCTCTTAAGGACTTCAGAAACACACACTGATGAATGTGACACAGGCCACATAATTTCCAGAAAAACATGCAAATATATTGGCAAATTAGTTTTGCAGGTGGGAGCAGTGAGTCTGCTTGCTTCTTTGAATGTCTTTTGTGTTTTCCAAAAGATCAATATAGCATTGCATTTCTTCTGCAGAATCAATTCCTTCCTTTGGTAACATCATGCACTAAAATAGAACCTTAGAGACGGCTGATGCCGCTGCTCAGAATACACCAAAAGGCCATGGCCAGCAACAGGACCCCCCCTACCACTCATGGCTAAGCACCATTCCTCTTCAGGACTGTGGCAACAGAAGGAAAGACTGGATTCTCTCCAAATGCCAAGTCCCCAAGAAAGTCCCACAAAACACAAAAAGTCATAGAACCATTACGGTTGGAAAACACTCCCAGTATCATTGAGTTCAACCATTAACTCAAGTCCACCATTCACCACTAAACCCTATCCCCAAGAGCCACATCCACACTCCTTTTGAACACTTGCAGGGAAGACGATTCCACCACTTCCCTAAGCAGCTTGACCATCCTTTCAGTGAAGAACTTTTTCCTAACATCCAATCTAAACTTCCCCTGGTGCAACTTGAGGTCTTTTCCTCTCATCATGTCACTCGTTACCTGGGAGGAGATCAACCCCCACTGGCTCCACTCTCCTTTCAGGCAGTAGTAGACAGTGATAAGGTCCCACCCTGAGTCTCCTTTCCTTGAGGCTAAACAACCCCAGGTCCCTCAGCCACTTCTCATAGGATTTATGCTCCCAACCCTTTCCCAGCTTTGCTGCCTTTTAGACACACTCCAGCACCTCAGTGGCTTCCTCATAGTGAAGGACCCAGAACTGGACACAGAATATGAAGTGCAGTCTCACTCATGCCAAGCACAGGGGGAGAGTCCCATCTCCTCATGCTCCTTTGGGCTGTCCATTCTCCCAGGGCATGAGAAGTGCCGCTGCTTGGCTGCTGGAAACCCTCGTACCCCAGGGACAAAGCGGCTGGCAGAAAGGGAAGCTAAACAAGTCCCAGCTCCTTTGCTTGTTAAACAGCACCATGGGGGAGGAAGGGCATACATCCGCTCCTGAGGTTTTGCAGATGAGTTTGGGAAACGTTCCTTTTTCCCCTGAGATTCCTTGCAGCTGCAATCGTACGGCCCAACCATGTCCCACACTGGCAGCACAGCACAGCCGAGCCTTTCTGTCGGTGCCGCTTCCTACCTCATGCTGCTCACAGCTCTGGCACACAAGTCTTGGTTTGGCTCAGAATGGGAAAGGTCTGTCCCACTGAGCTGGGATGTAAACAGGAGCTTAGACTTACAGCAGCTGTAAGCCAGCTTTCTGGATTTGCTCCTGTTGTTTGCCAAATACTCTCTATTCACGGGAAGATGATGAAAAACATTTAGGTGAGTTTGTGGTTGTCTAGCTCCTAGCAAGCCATAAATATTAGGGAAGGGAGAAAATCCAACCCTCAAACCCAAAACCTGGACAATTTACAAATCTTCTCTACAGCTTAAATAGAGGCTTGGTCTAATTCCTGTAGCTGGCGGAAACAGAGCTTACCATTTCCCAGACAATCACTTTAGTGCATGTAGCCACTTTAACTGCTATGCTTGTTATTGTGCTGCGTTCCTTTCAGCCTGGTTGACATGGAGCAATGTAATTACCCAGGTTTGACATTACAAACCCAGACACTGAAGCCAGAGAATGAATGTAAAAGGCAATAAATACCCTGCTAATCTCTCTCGCAACACAGAAGCAATAGCAGCAGCACTTTGTTCTAGAAAACTCAAGATGGTGTTTATTAAGGCTTTTTTTTTCATTCTCAGAGTTCACCTCATTCCAGTTTTTTGAATATACACAAATATATATTTGTGTCCAAATGATTCATACTGCTAAAATAGCACGCCAAACTTTTCCTGAAACCCCAGGACTGCATTTGCCTGTGACTCTGACATGTCACTTAACATCAATCTGTTACTAAAGTCCCCATCTATGAAATAAAGTTGGCACACTGTACTGAATTCTCACCAATGGAGCCTCTTGGCACCTCTTCTTGTTGAGTGTCTTTTAGGAGTGTAGCTATGCTCAGATGGCTTTCATGGTGAATATTTCCATCCTTGTGGCTGAGGCCCAGGTCCTTCTCTTGTGCCCTTGGAGGCCTCTGACATCCTCCTTTCCCATCCTTCTGCAGGGCAGGGCAGGGCAGGAGCCTGGACTAAAAACTTGCCTGGCCAAGGAAACAGCTGGGGTGTCCATTGTCTGCTGCTCATCCAGAGCAGGTGTGCTTGTGTGTAACCCAATGTGGCCTCAGACTGCCCACCACTCTGGCCCTCCTGCACTGACATCTTTCCTACAGAACTTTTGGAAATGGAAAACAAAGGTTCAGGCTGTCTGGAATCCACGCATGGGAGCACAGCAGGATGACGTCTATAAATATCAAAAAAATAATGGCATCATTTTGCTTTCAGGGGAAGGCTTATTTATCTCTGAAAAGATTATGCCAAGGGTTTCCATGCAGAGCAGAGCAATGGAGTAGATATAAAGCCTTGACAGGAAATTTTTTATACACAAAATGAGATTGTAAATTTCTGGTGTAAAGCTATGGATTCCATCCATGAGACAGTAAGCAGGATGGTTCTGGTTTACATCCACCAGAGATTCACCCTTTACAGCCATTTGGAATTGTGATGCCTCATCAGACTGGTAAAAGAAAGTAAGGGAGAGCAGCACGCCCCATCCCCACAAGGACCAGTTGGTGTCAGAAGGCATGGCAGGAGACTCCAGACTGGCAAAGAGCCTGGCTTGCCATCCCAGAAGCTGCACCCATGACCAAGCACAGCGCCTGAGTGAAAGGAATGATAGCTCTGTGCAGCCTGGCTGCTCTGTCAGAGCTGCTTTGTGCACTGCTGCTAGTTCTGGGTGGCAAAATAAAGAGCAGGATCAAGAAAAAGCCTAAATTCACTGAGCCTGAGGCTGGAGTTGGCACCCTCGTGTTTGCAGGCATGCCAGGCATGCAGAGGGTCATCAGCTCTGGACTGGAGAATAGTCTGGGCCATGATTAACTAGTGGAGCAGATGCACCCTCGTCCCAGGAACAGTGATGGCAGATATTCCATGGAGATGCATAAAGCTGGTGAATAACCTTCAGGATACAGAGCTTGATTCTCATCCTGCTTTCTACAGTCAGTTTTCTTCCGTTAGCAGTAGGACATTGTTCCTGGAAGCCCAGTGACTTAGAGAGTGTCCCAAGTCAGTGAAGAAAGTGTCCCCACCCTACTCCTCCAGCAGAAAGGTTCTGAATGTATGGCAGCAACTGCCAGGTTTCTCAGACAGAGAGGGAGACCCTTGTCAGGAGAATATAAGAGGAATGTCAGGCCAACCATCCTAGTAAAAATTAAGCAGACAACAGATTGACCAGTGCATACTGGAAATCCCCAGGAGATGACTCCAAGAAGTTCATTGCAATTGTCCCCTGCCCCCTTCTCTAATACCATTTCAATTTGCACGAAGTAGCCTCTCATGTCATTGAGGTCAATGAAGCAATCCCTGTGTTTGGGATGAAAACAAAACAAAACACAACAAACCACAAATAAAACAAACAAACAAACAAAAGAACCCCCAGTCCCCAAAGAAACCAGCCAAACCTCAAAACAAAACAATAACCAAAAAAACCCAAACCAATCAAAACCCTAAACAAAACTAAACAAAACAAAACAGAAAAGGAAAGGGGAAAAAACCAAACCCAAACAGTCATTCTCAATGAGGCAACAAAAGGGATGTGAGAAACATCATTACAGTTTTTGGATTCAGGTTGAATTGGATAAAGCTCTGGGTGCTTCTGCTGAGCCATCCTGACATTGAGGGCTCTAAAGCAGGAGAGTAGATGCACTCCAGCTGGGACAGTCTGGAGTCAGGGCAGGTGGATTCTCCGTGATTCACTCGTTGGGTAGGTAGAAGAGACAGTGAGACAAAGGCAGAGAGAAGAAGGGATCTTGCAGGGGTTAGCTAATCATATAAAGAAAGGACATGCTCTAGTCTCCTTTCCAGGATGTCTTCAATGCTGTTATTTAAGAAGAACCTGGAACCCAAGTACAGTGGACATTTACAGTTGTTGGAATGACACTCATAAGTCTACTTCAACTCAGAGCTGAACATACACATGAGCAGGTAATAAGGCACATTTGCTGTCCTGAAGAAGTTTTGGTCCAAATGCACATGTCAGGGCAAGGATGGGAAGAGAAACGAAGGTCAGACAAGCCTTGTGCCCACCCCTGGCCCACCCACAGCCCATGGAGAAAGTGGTCGCAGAGGAGAAGGGATTCCTGTTCCTTTCCTCATGCTGGTGCGCAGTTACAGCCTGCACCACCTTGATGGGAAAACTCTACTGATGAAGTAATATCTGGTCTCTGAACTCCTTGGAAGCAGATGATGAGTCTGGAGTCACAATTTCATGGAGTTTTGTCTGGGTAATTTTAGCTATGTGTTTACTGGGGAAAAAAATGGGTACAGGTAAACTTGTTAACTGAGTGTTTCCATCAAGTTAAAATTATGTATCTATAGACCACCATGGTCACCCATTGCTGCTGCACCCAAACAATACAAGTGACTTGAGGCTTACAAGACCCCTTAAATTTAGTGGTGGTTTAGCAGCCCTGAATCACACTGTGGAAAGTGAAGGACCGGAGGAAAAGTCAAACTTTGTAAAAGCCATTATAAGTAAAGCAGATTCCCTATCAATCCATTCTGCACACTGGGTTAGCTGCCCAGGCCCTTGGTGTAATACTACCGTCTCCTCCCACATCCCTTTTCCAGTGCAGGGCAAAAGTGAGATTTTCCCTCTTGCCCTCTGCTGCAGTTAAGCTCAGCAGACATTAGGGACCTGCTTATGCAGGTGCAAGCCAGAGCAGCCACAGGGAAGTGCCTTGGGTTTTGGCAGTACTGCAATTTGCTCCATTGTGCAAATTGGGATCCCAGTACACAGCAGGCTTCCCACTCCTTATTCGGTCAGTGCCTTGTCCTGGACTGACCTGGATGCAGCAAGTGAGAAAAATAGCGGACGAAGCCTTGCTTAATCCTGGGTTCTCTTTTAACTACTAATCAAGCCGCCTCTGTACCAGCATGCTACATTGAGAGGATGTGGACAAATATATCTGTGCTGAGGAGTGGCAGAGGCTGCAGTCCGCATTTAGAAATGCTGAGCAGTGTGTTTTTCTAAGCTGGCTAATTAGTATGGGCTTGAAACTAACGGCTGTGTTTAACTGACAAGGCAACGTGCCCTTCACCCATCCCTTGAGATGTCAGGGGAATTATTCCTTTCAAAAAGCGTGCCTGTTAACTCATTCCTCTCTATCCGCTTTGATCTTTTCACTATAAGCCTTTCCCTCTGCACTTCATTTCTCCCTGTGGAGGAGACCACAAAAGCAAATCATGCTGATTTGCAAACGGCTCTTCCTCCCTTGCGTGCTGCACTGTAGGGCTGTGTCTCCTGTGCCAGGGACCCTGGTGTCCTGTGAGGAGCTGGGGAAAAGACAGCACTACAAAGTGTTACGACTGGTGCAACCCCGAAAAGATGAAAAGATGCTGTTAGAGAAACTGAACTGCTGCAGATGCCTCTGTCCTTCTCCAGTGCAATGAGGAGATCAGGAAGAGACAATGATTCAGCAAGTCACAACTTTCCTCCCAGGCTGTTCCACTGGGCTCTGGATAAAACTAAAAATCAATGACCTGGCCTTTAAATGGGAAGGAGGATAGAGTTTTCTGACAAACCTCATTATGATTATGATTATGACTGTGCAACCCTTGTGTAATATACACCCATATATCCAGATACTTGTGATTTTTCCCCACACCAAGATCCTTGTTATTATTTGATGAAACCAGGCCAGAGTCTAAAGTGGGAAAGAAACAAAAGAAAATAGTGGGAAAGAAACAAAAGGGATATAGGTATAAATAGACACTGATGTTTAGGGCCAAATCTTGACCTCAGTTTGAAGGGTTCTGTATAACAGTAGGAAATGTATGTGGATACCTGCAGTTGCAGACACTGCTGGGTATATCCAAGAATTGAGAGGTTAATTGCCATATTGGCAAGTGCTGCACTCCTCAGTCTTGGTATCAGTAGTGAATGTGGACTTGCACAGGAGGCAGAGGAAGTTGTCAGTGTTTAGGTTGCCCTTGAGATACAAGAGGCATAATTTTGCAAGATAAATGTTTATCTTTTACGTTTCCAGAAATACGCTTGAAGAGACTCTCTTCCCTTTCACAAGGGTTTGTTTGGCACTTGAAGAGACTCGCTAGCTTTGCATTTCCAAATACCTAGATGCCTCTAGTTTGGCTTGCACATTCTGGGAATGGGCTAACAGTAGCTGTTTTCCAGAAGTGCTGAGCACTTCTCCACATTATTTACAGTTACTGCAAGATGCAGATCTGTAGGTCTTCGCAAGGTCAAGTCACCCAGACTTAAAACACTGCAGCATGGAATTACAGTCCTATTTTGAGCCACCAACATTTTTGTTAATTTTGTTTCAAGCCAACAATTGTCTGCAATTGTCTGCAGTATCATACCAAATTAAAAAAAAAAAAAAAAAAAAAAGACAGAAAAATGCAAGGGAGTTAAAGAGGTTTGGCTGTGATTAACATTGCTAAACATTATGCAGAAAGAGAAGATGACTTCAGGGACAAATGACCTTTGTGACAGATTTCCCAAATCACAGGATGTCAATTTCTTTTTTGAAAAGGCACCTACTATGTATTGTAAAGGACTGATGTGAAAAAGTGCATGCTGTCCCTAGACTAAATAAGTGTCGCTCTGTTTCCAACTTAGAAAAGACAGAAAGAAAGACTGAAAGGAAGAGAGAGAGAGAGAGAGAGAGAGAGAAAGCATGTCACAGATGAAAGCACGTTCTCAAAGGTCAGGGCAAAGTGTCCTTACTTCAGCAAATGCTCTGGCGTAACTTCATAATGAAATAATCCTGCTATCTGATACTGCCTGAGAAATAAACAGTGTTTTTATAAAGTTCTTGCCCGTTTCATAGCACTTCCCTGTGACACTGTAATAAAGTAGGTTGCAGCAAGTATCCTGCATGCCATGCCTCCAAATGTACCAGTTAATTACTGAGCCCTTTAAACCTACTAACAAGACAAGCCTTGTTCTTTCAACTTATTGCTTTTTGCCAAAAAAGAAAAAGGAAAAAAAAAGTCATTGGGCAAATAAATCTTTCCAGAGAAAACAGATTTGTTTCCAAATCAGTCAACTGTGCTGAACTGGAAAGGAAGAAATGTTATTTTTTCCAGGATGAAAGCAAAACAAGATCTCTCCCCGTTTATCCTGTCTCACCCTTTTCTAAAGAAGGTCAGTTTAATTTCTTCATTACTTTTTCCTGCTGTCTTATTTATCTTGAAGTCCCCTAGTCTTTTTCAATTTCACTGTCAAAGCCCAGCCTAGTTGGTCCAACACAGGAGTGCACTGTGCTTTGCTCTTCACAGCTATGTGAAGATCCTGAATAGAGCTGGGTGAACTGTAATCATCCAGACATTCTCCTTTCTTACTTGCTTTCTCCATGCTCCTGAAAAAAACCATAAATCTCAAGCGTTTATTGTTGATTTAGTTTCCTTTTAGCATCTTATTCATTACAGATGCTCCAAAGCCTGTGAAAACAATCCCAAGTTCAGTTTGCCCCAGCCCTATGTGTTGTGCTATGATGAAATACAAATCTTTGTACCGTAAGCATCTTTTAATACAGGTGCCTGGGAATGAGTTTGGAAGGAAGGAACATCAGTACAAATAAAAAACAATACATTAAGCCAGAGAAAAGAGCTTTGCTACCCTCAAAACTGGTAGTGTTTGATCTTTAACTCAGAAGGAGCCTTGGGCAACTCTAGGGGGGAGGGTGACTACATTTCAGCTCCAGTCAGCAGAGTCCATAATGTTTGCCTGTGCCAGCCCAGATAGAATACAAGTGATGTTTTGCATGCCACAGAACTAGATGTACATTTCTTTGAATAGCCATGGTGTGTAAGAGAGGGTCACTAGATTAGTTGGTTTTATCTCCTAGATGAGACCTTAAGGAAAGAAAAATCCATCCTGCTGAATTCTCCTGTAACTGTTCTCATTGTGCTGGGTTGGTTACACCAGTTTAACCTCTTCTGCAGTCACGTACACTCCGCTGACTTTGGAGCATCAGCAAAACAGCCTGAAGGGAGGTGTATGCCAGCTGCCGACATGCAGGTCTTGGAGTGAAAGGCTCCGACACAGGATCGAGTGCCCAAGCCTTACCTACAGCCTCCTCTGCCCTCGTGTTACCCTGCTGCTGCCTCGGGTGCTGCCCATGCAGACTCCACACCAGGAGCTGGGAAGTGATGACTCAGGCACCGTACCCTGACCGGGTGCCTGCGCCCCAAATGTGTCTGGGCAAGTCCAGAGGCAAACCAGGTTCATGCAGGGCACATGCTGAAGAAGCCGGGAGAGCCACCACAGCTCAAGGCTCTTTGTGAAACTCTCCAGTGATATGTTGAACCCATAGGCAAATTCAGTTCTCAGCTTGGTCTCTTTTAAAACCAGAAAACTACAGGATGTGATATGTGGCAGTGTCTGCAGGATTCCATGGCTTTGCTAGCAAAATGAGCAGCAATTTCACATCTTTCTTTTGCCAGTCCAGTTCAAGTGCCAACATTAGGTTCAGCAGTCCTTTCAAAACAAACCAGTGCTCCTTCAAGGCACTCTTCAGTCTCTAGTCAGAATTTATCCACTGTCCCGGAGCTGCCACTGGACTTATTTTCCCATGTTGTTCTTCATTTGCCCAACACTAGAAGATTAGTTATGCATTTTGCTCTTTTCTGATTTTGGTGGCACAGGATGCAGACCTTCCTACACCCACTGTTTTATCAGAAATGCCTTCCAGATTTCAGTGTGTGATCCTTTTAGAGGTGGTGCAGGGTTTTCTGAAGTTGTCTGTGTGCTCCTGCTGGAGTGAGAACCTTTCAGGATGTGATCACCTGCTTATTTCCAAGGGAAATGTCATCCCAGGAAGCACAAATACTGTTTCTTGAAGTGTTGCATTTCCCAAGGTGCAACACCTCTGTCAGAGAGAGGCACATCTGTTTCTACACACCTCTGGCACATAGGTTTCTATTAAAAGTAATTGTCTTGGTGGTACTTTCTCTAAACTGGATTCTGTGATGAGAACAACTGATCCCTAATACCAAAGCCATTTAGAAAATGCTACCTATCTCATCTTAGCTCAGACACCCACGGCTGGGATATACAGACTGTTGTAAAAGGTCAACTGATCTGTCCTGCTGACTATCATGGGAATGTATCCACACTCCATCATCAGTGTTTTCAGATCTTTGGCCCTCTCAGACCTCTGGGGGTTGTCATTTTGAATCATCTTTAATATTAAAGAAAGTATTTCCACAAAAGCAAATGGAGTGGCTGTGAAAAGTGTCACACTCCCATTGAAGTCAACAGGAGTTACCTGAGTGGGAGCAGATGGCACCTGCTTTTTCTTTATAACCAGTGTTTATTCGTTCCCTCTAGGTGCCCCTAAAAGCTTTACACTGCCAACCTTTCTCTAGATAGGTCTATCCCAGCCTGCACAAAAGCAGCATTTGCCAGCTGGGCTTCCAAGAAATTACACTGCACAAATAATTACTCTAGAGGAGAACAGCCTTGGCAGCAGCTACCTAAGTACTGGAGAAATGCAAGTAGTCAAAGGGCAAGGCTTTGGAGAGCACTGCCGCAAACTATCTGGTGGAGCGTGTTAGAGAGACATTCAGCAAATGTGACTGAGGCCTCTGATTCTCTGCCAGCTGTCAGGTTTGGAATTACGGCCATAGCAATTAGCCATGATTACTTCCCGATGTTGTTAAGTACAGTGCAAAGATCACCAGTCATAGTAGTTTCTTTTTGTGATATTTAGGTGCAGTGCCAAACAGGAGTATCAGATCTCAGGTCTGAACACTAGGGATGCATTGGCAAGTGTGCTCAGGGAAGAGACAGGAGGATCAATATTTACTGTTTATGCTTAGCAGATCCCCCTGTAGACATGCACTGGCAATATCTGTTAAAACATTACTGAACAGATAAATAAAGCTAATAACCCTAAGTAGTGCTGTAGAGGTTACAAAGTCATCCCATGTCTGTAGTAGTCCAGCCAGTTGCCCTGTAGTTTGACCATAAGTGATTCCCTTATCAAAAGCGTGAAGAAAAGATCTATTTTGTTGCACAACCAAAAGCATTGAATGTTAATAAATTATTGGGCTTTACCTAGAACTTCTGTCCACCTTTGGAAGGGCACTGGTTTAAACTACTAAGATCTCATAGACAAAATTGATCAGCAAACATCAGAACTGAAAATCTGTATGAGCACCTTTCATATCAGGTAATAAAAAAAATGTTTCCAGCTGGGGCCATTTGGAGATCGCATCCAAAATTGGGAGAGATCACCTTTCTAGGCAGCTTAGGATACTGGTTGCTAATTACAACATCAGTAGTAACCTATGCAAAGATGTTGCTATTTGAAGCAGGGGTAAACAAAATATTCTAAGTTCTCTACACCTTAATTTTGTATTCCAGGTTTACAATTTCAGTGAGTATAGGATGAGGGCTATTTGCTCTGAAGGGACTGGGTAACATCATCATAAACACTCTTTTCCCTCTTCATTTAAATACTCCCATATGCCTCCCTCATATCCTCAAGGCTTTTCTGAAGACTTGGAAGCAAAGATAGTGAAGATAGGGTCAGTGTGGAGAGATTAATCAGTTCAGCAAACAATGTTGGAAGACTTGCTTACCCCAGTTGACATCAAAACCTGTTGAAATGTGAAAGTGTTCACCTAGAGATGCCATGACTCCAGTCATGCCTAGTTTGCAAAGTCTGAAGCTGAGGTGTTTGAGCCCCGGCTACTGTTGTCTGTAAAAACAGTTAATGCACACAGAATTACTGTTTTTAAGACCCAGCCAAATAATGTACCATCAGTAAAACTCCAAAGTTTTCTTGAGTACCTTGACTGCTGGACACCTGCTATCTAAGAGGTGTGATGCAGAGCTGTTCATTTACAAGTGATAACAGGAGGCAAAATCGTTGTTTACCTTCTCCAACAGAACAGATGTGACTTACAATCAGACTTTGGTTAAACGATTAGGAAAGAGCATTTTTGCCAGATCAAATGAATGCCCATGGAAACCAACCGTGGCAGACATTAATTTAGTTAAACATTTGAACTAATCCTCTCTGAAATTCTTTTGGTACTTTTTATTCAGCTTTAATTGTTTCATGAACACACAACAGTTTAAACAGGGCCTTAGAACCTATGTCAAGCCCATACAGTTCATTTGATACAATTTAATTTGACCACTTGAGAGGCATAAACATTCTTAGCATGTAAATTAAAGGCGTCTCTGGAAGGCATTCAGCTTTTTACTAAATGTTGTTAAGAAGTAGACAGAAGCCAAACAGAGGACTGTTGTACAGAGTCAGTAATCTGATATTCTGCTATCATTACCATGAAGCTCTTTTTCACAGTAAAAACACCTTAGACTTGAGATTCCAGGATGAGGTGATTTTTTAAATATGAAAGAGTAGACGCTTTGTTCTTCCATAATTGACGGAAGAAAAGTCTTGCTGAAGTTTGCGCAAGCTTCACTTACGCAAGATTTGGAGTTATACTGCTCCCTTACCGGACACAACCTCGTAAGTTATTGTTCCCAATGTTACTCAAAATTGTGTGGTAGTATAAGGTTAGCAAGTACAGAGTGAGCTGTTTGTTTTTCTGTGTCTTCTCTGGAGACAGGAGAAATCAGTGGATAAAAAAAATAAGGAAGATATTCTCTTAGCTGAAGTAGGAACATTTTAACTCTACACCAAGGTGAAGGCTCAAATTTTCATTAAGTTAAACTGAAGAAAAAGGCTTCAAAGACTTGTCTGCAGCTGTATTGTTCAGGAAATAAAGATAATCCTATGACTTCCCAGCAAAGTTTGTTGCAATGAAAGTGTGGGCATGCACAGCTCAGGGAAAAACCTTGTGCACACACTAGGAGGTACAGAACAACCTTTGCAAGGATAACGATGCCTTCAGGCTCCTGATTTCCTCTTGGTCTGTCCCTGCTAACCACGTAGCTGGAGAGATACATCTGCTTCTGAAAATCCCAAGCACTTGCAAAGCAGAAGTGCCAAAAAGGACTGACACCTATAAGGCATAAAGGCCACTGTGGGCCAGCCTCACAGAGAGTTCTGGATCTGCGGAGGAGAAGCAGCTTGGAGAGTGAACAAAATGCACCTTGTCTGGTAGGTTTGGATATGGGAGAAGTGAGACACATGTACAGGGTGTTTCAGCCTAAGGCAAAGTGGTTAGTGAGGGTATCTAAGGGCAATTAGGCTTCTGGTTTAAATGCCTTAGCACGGCTGAAAGACAGGATGAATCTTGTTTCCAGAGTTCACAAAAATACCTAGGTAAGCCAGTGGTTACCACTTTGATTTATTATGCAAAGACAAAGAGAAAAGGGAAAAACAGGAAATAATAATAATCTGCCTTCTGAGCTACTTTAAGTAAAAGTGAAAGGACACTTGCCAGTCAGGCATTTGGAGAGCAAACTCAGCACAATTTTGAAAACTGGGAGATGAAAAAAGTTAGGAAGTTGTGTTCATCAACTTAGCTGCTTCTCTCTTCTGAAGAACCTTTTCTTGGCTGCTCTGGAGAATTTGTGACTTACAGTTTGCTACCAATAAACACCAAGTGAGTGGTAGCGGCACAGTTTGTCCACAGAAATGGCTGTGGATATGCTCCAACATGGTCCAGATTTCCTAGAAGCTTATCTAAACAAACAACTATATCTTGATGCAGTACTTCTCATCTCCAGATTAGGGTCACCATTTTCTACCCAGCCATATTCTGTTTTTCTCTAGGTCTGGATGGGTGGATTTCTATCCCTGAGTAGGGGAAAGATGAAGGGGAAATGTGCATTTATCTGCTTTGGCCAAGGGAAGAGCAGGAGTGATGTCTTTCAGAGACAGGTACAGGGTGGACTTCACAGAGAGATGGACCTCAGGGAGCTGCAGAATATATGAAGGCTGACTTTGGGGGTCCGGGACAGCCAAGGCTAGAGGGGCAGGTAGAAAGAATAGGAAGTGAATGGAAGAACAAAGTTACAGTGATTTGGGAGGCAGTGATACAGCAGAGGTAGGATCGAGCAAACTCGAGATAAATGCTGAAGGCGCGCTAGGAAGGGTCGGTGGGGACAGGAACGGCAGGTCAGGAAGTTGCAGGCTGTGGCTGGGACTGGAGGATAAGGAAGAGAAAAGCAAAGTTCTCTGGTGTCTCAGAGGGAATAGTCTGAGGACAAAGAAATCACAGGGTAGCTCTCTCCTCCCTCACCTTTAACAGGAATTGTTTTTGTGAGGAGAATGACATGATGGCATGGGATCTCTCCATCCAAACCCACGATAAAAGATGCCTACCTAGAGTCTCCTTTTACTTTGACCATTGTGTTCATTTAATTACTTTTAATTAAAGTACTTTAATTTTCAAAGGACTTTCAGGAGAGCATAACCAGTATAACCAGAGAGTATAACCAGTCACCTATGGGAACAACAAAACTATCTAGAGGTATTTATCAGTTCTTCAGGGTGGGCCTGCTCTACAGACACCTCTGAGAGTGCAGGGAATATATAGTGCTTGCTGCTGTTAACTGCAAACTCAGCAGCAAAAACACAGAGCTCAGTTCAGGCTGCAAAAACTTCAAATGAGAGCTTGAGCAACTGAAATACCTTGCAGCACAGCAGCACAGGCGGTCTCATTCTTTAAGCAGGGACTCGTAGTGCTGTTTCAGATCCCTGGGGGTACCCAAGAGGTCTGGTCAGCCTGACAAATACTGCAGACATCTTAAATACAACATATCCCTTTGGAAGAAAGAGGTGAAAGGATGTGTTTTGGCATCTCAGATAGCACTAGATGCCTCTGCATGAGTAAGCTGTCCTTGTAGATTTTATAAGATTCCATCTCTACTGCTAAAGAAAGGAAGGCAAGGACTGCTGCCAAGGCCAAGCAGCCCAAACTGACTTCTGTCCCTACTGATTAGGGCTTGTGCTCTCCTGTCTAGGCTGCTTGGTCTTGGATCTCATCTGAACAACATCTAGTCTTCCTGTGATTCTGAGAGAGAAATACTTACTTCTGTTTGTTGTCTTTTCCAGTGGGAAGTGCGTGAAACGCCCTGACAGCTGTGCCTCACTCACCTAAGGGATGTTTTTCCAGAAAGCTCAAAAAGACACATCACAGCCTGGGGGTATGCTATTAGAGCATGAGTGTGAGGACACAAAGCCTCTTGGGCATGGTGGAGGACTGTTTTGGGTAGAGGGAGCCAAACCTGAAGCATTCTGACCTATCCTGCATTTGGGAGGGCTCCATAGGCTTTTTTTTTCAGAGCAATACATATCTGGGATCAGCATGTGCATGACCTTTGGTCAGCTGATATAGACCACCACTAACATCAGATGACATTTCGGGTTTGAAATGAATCACTGCCATTGCTGTCCAGTTTTCTTACTGCAGTCAGTCTCACTGAACAAACGTTCGGCTGTTTGGCTAATCAGGTCGCAAAAAAATAAAAAAGGAAAGAAAAAGTGGTCGCTTAAGAACTATTGCTTTTTGAGACCATTGCTTTTGCTGGTCAGCAGAAGCTGCTAAGCAGAACCAGCCGACTGTGACCCCTCCCGTGCACTGCTGTCGGTTTGGGTTGGAACATGTTCCCTGGGCATCCATAACCCAGCCGTGAGAACAAGCCTCGCCGCCCTGCAAACCCCGCCGAGCCCGCTTCTCAGGGCTTCATGTAGTTCTTGGCCTGCTGTCCTTTTGGCAGCACTTCCACTGCAGGCCTCAATTTAATGCAATTATTAAATCTAAGACAAATACTGTGTAGGATACTGTCATCAAATCCTAGGCTACAGGTCTGGATCTCAAGAGGTGGTGTTGTCAGTCCCCATGCCCAGAGAGTCAAACATATCCCATGCTACCCCAAATAATATTTATCCAAATTACTCCTAAAACCTCCAGCCTCAGAAGGAGCTCTGGTAGCTCTGTAGGTCCCAGACCCACAGCAATGACACAGTGAGCCACAGTGCCCCTTTGCACACAAGCTGCTGCTCTGGGAATCAGGAGGACTAGGCATTGCTTCCCGATTCACTTGATGATCTACCTGGTGACCACTTACAGACTTCTCAAACTTAGGAAAGAAGAAATGATAACATTGACTTTACCATGACAAATCACTTGTATGAAAAGCATTTTTGATAAAGATCTACAGACTAAAAAATTCCTATTATTAGCATCTAATAGTGTTAACAATTTAAAATAGTCACTATTATTAAAATCACATAATAACTAATTTTAATATCCTTGGAATACAAAACCTCATCTAACTTTTCAATTTTTTTTTTCTTTTATTTTGTGGAGGGAAAATTTTAGGGGACTGGTCCCCTTTCCCGGACTTCCATAAGATTTTGGTTGCAAATTTCTGGATGGCAAGGGAAGCAAGTTTGTGCTCTTTAGTGCATTGTTTTTGCTCCATCTCTATAGGACTTCAGCATGAAAGCAAACGATTCTTTCCAATAATCAGCTTATGTAATTCCCTGTCTGATGGACAGTCTGTAGCCAGCTGTCTCCAGGTAAGAACCAATGAGCATGGTGACAGCACAGGGTCATCATACACACAGTCCTTTGCCTTTCCGACCTGGAAGTTTTACATGGCCCTGGGTGTTTTCAGAAGGAAGGCTTCAAATGCATTCCTGACTCCTTTTTTTTCTGAGAGAAAACCACAATTACATGGGCAGAGTATATAGTGAAGGTTTTTGACTGCCAGGCGCTGGAGAGAAGATCTGCAGGAACACTTGTGTTTGTGTAGCTTGGGTTATTTAATCTGGAATGTCCTTTGACTCAACTGCCCTGTCCTCCTCTCCACCAGTGTGCACAGAAGAATGGGGCTCTTGGGGACTTCCACTTCCCCCACACAAGAATTTTGCCTCTGACGTGTATGAGGAGTAGGAACAGGACTGCAGCAATAAATAAATACCAAAATGATTAAAAACAAATGTGTGAAGCATTATTAATGATACACTGGAGAGAATGGAAGTGTACTATGCCAGAAACACCATCAGGAACAGAACAGATATCAAGGGCTACACAGCCTGATGTTAAAACAGCAGAAGGGGACAAAGCAGTGATTTACTGTGCAACATCTGAGCCTGCAGCTGGATAGTCCAGGGTTGATTAGTGGAGCTGCTTTTTGAACTAGCGAGTCAGGTCAGACTCAGGTCTACGCAGGTAACCTACCTCTGTCAACAGGAACTGCCATGTTTTGCCTTGTTCTCAGTATTCATCATATGCCCTGCCCTTCTTCCATCATGTTTTCTATACTCACAGCTCTTGGAGAAGTTTTGACAACTTGCAGGCCTTATGTCCTTGCTTTGAAAGCGTTTCTGGAAAGACAGCTGGACTGTCTGGATGCTCAGCAAAGTCCTCTATTGTGCGAGAGTTTGGTGACACAGGGGGCTCTCCCTTCTATCATTTTTCCACTGATATATTTGAAATGCAACCACCACATATGCAGTGCTTTACTCCAGTAATTATGTGACAGTTCCTGTTCTGAGCACTCATGCAACCACATGCAGACAGAGAAGGAAACAAGTCATTTGCATATAGAGCAAATATTTTGTCATCACCTGCTGTTCATCCTAATGAGATTTTGCCAGACTCATTAGAATGATTCCATGCATCTTAATACCCACTGGGATTGCTTTATTATTTGATGGAGTCAACAGTTGGCATATGCCACAGTGTCTCTGTATTCAGGTCTCTTGAAACCTCTGAAGGCAGCTAAACAAAGGCAGTGAATAACCAGTTTTGTTTCCTTCTTTCTCCCAGGATATCTTAACGCTGACACCAGTGACTCATAAGTACCACAGTTAAAGGGATCTCTTTATCAGCCCACTCCCACCGGCTTCTAAAGACAGTAGGCATCTTTTCACTAGGGACTGTCTTGTCTCTGCATGGCTGAAAGCAAGGACCCTGACCCCTCCCTGCAGAGCACTCATGGGGATTTCTGTTTTTCTATTTCCCCTGCTGGTTTCAAAAATATTTTTTCAAAAATCATGGGTGGTGTTTTTTTCTCTCCTCTTACTCTATCACAAAACTACATCAACAACAGGAAGGAAACCTATTAAGAAATTACAGAAGATTTGGGCATGGCCCAAATCCACATGATCCTTTTTGTGTGTAAGCTTTCCATACAGGTCGGGGATCATGGATTAGCTCAGTTGGTTAGAACCGTGCTATTAGAACATAGTGCTAATAATGCCAAGATTAAGGGTTCAGTCCCATATCAGACCACTCACTTAGGAGCTGGACTTGATGATCCTTGTAAATCCCTTCCAACTCAGAATATGAAATTAGTGTGCTAGGAATTGCAGTAAAAATAACCCCAAAAAAAGAGATTAATGCTTTTTCTCTATTCTCACAGCTGTAACCTGAGGTGTTCCAATGGGATTAGTGGGGTATAATTGGTTTGAGTGTTACTTATAACAACGTGGAGTAAAAACCAAAAATCCTGAAGTGTGATATTGAAGTTGACAGTGTCACTTTAAACAAATTCACTTGAGATGATTTTTGCTTTGCGAGTCTCCCTTTACAAACAGACCTTGCCAGGAGCCAGAGTAAACACTATGTTAATCTTAGATCAGCCTTTAATTTTCCTACTTCCTTTCCCTTCCCCTTTCCTTTCTATTTCCTTCTAAGACAGCAATATTATAGACAATTTAAATCAGACATGTCCATAGCTGAACAACAAAATCACCAACTGAGGACAATGCGAATAACAATAAACTCAACATAGTAATTATTTTCCCATCACACAAGCAATTACAAAAGCCAAGAAAGAACAACTGAGTGCTCTTAACGTGATATTGATCATTTAATTTTCTCAAGCCGTGTAGTACTAAGCAGACTAATGCTCCTACAGGGAACCCTGGCAACAATTAAGCATAGCTATGAAAAAGTCAGACTCATTGCAGGCTTGAGCAAGGAGGAAAGCTCACTGTTTGTGCCAATGGCAATAATTATGAGCAATGGAAACAGTGAAATGAAAGACAGATTAATACTTAGGCACAAGTTCACCATTTCAGTGAGGGTTGTACCTGGCCAGGTTTGTGTCAGCGTGGCACACTGCGCTTACCTGGCATTCCAGCAAGGCCAGCCTGTCGGTCAGTGGTTGCCACAGGCGAACTGGGGGTGTAGCTTCTGCCTACAAGGTGCAGAGAGGACTTGGCAAGAGGTGAACTCGTGTGCATTGTGACGCACAAGCTCTTCATTCACGCTGTGTGCTGAGGCACCATCATAGCTTAACACAGGAGGAGCCAAGTCGGAGCTTTTTGCTCTTGGGCTGGTTCTAAACTTGAAGCATCTGTTGTTCCTTCCACAGAGAATGAATGGTCTCTTTGGACCTAGAAACGTGCTTGCCAAAACTGAGGATCTAGTCGGCTTGAGTATCCTACCTAGTATCTAAATGCTCCTCCTAGATACTATTAATAACCAGTAGTTCCAAATCATGTTTGCCAGCCTGTGTGAATACTTGAAATATGAGAGAACACCTCAAAAGAAAATTGATACCCGTGTTGAGGCAACTGTATTGCAGCCCACCGTTTGGTTCCGTATGTAGCTTTTAGATGGTGCTGACTGCATTGACTGGGTTTCAGCTGACTGCACTGGGAGCTCAGGCACCTGGCTCACCTGCAGACACCAAGCGTGTGCTGTGTCTTCTGAAACACTGGCCGCTGGAGTTGTCCTGCAGTGGTGTGGCTGCCTCTCCAGGTGGACGTGTGCCTCCTGTAGATACTGAGCCATGTCTGCCGGGTCAGCCTGAGCACCTCAGCTGTCTCACAGAACCTCAGGTGGCTCATGGCACTGCGTGTGAGCAACTTCACTGACCCCACGGAGTTTCTATCAACTATTTCCAAATGGGGAGACCTTCCTGTGCTGGCCTTGAGATTTAAACCACGAACAAAGCACAAGCCTGCTTATGAGAGCAAACTCAGACTTGTGTTTAATTTCGAGCACAAATAAAACCCACAAGAAGTCACCATGGGGGGAGAAAGAATGGTGAACAGACACTGTGGGGTGAGGTTTTCTTCTCCATGCTTTCATGGTGGGTGCAGTAGCAGCTCCTCAGAAGCATTCTTTCTGTAAGGATCCTGTCAGATACAGAGGAAACACCGAATTGTAACCATATGTGGGGGCCCTGCACAATGCAATCCCATTCCAACTCCATTAATTTTAGTTTCTGTTATTTCACGTTGTACCACTTAAATGTCTCTAGGCAAATTATCATCAAAGTCCTGCACAAATTAGCAAAACGTTGAATTTTTCCTTTCCTGATTTATGTCAAGGAAGAGAGTCCTGATTTAGACAGGTTAAGAAACTCCACCTCAAGCCTTCCACTACTTCTGCAGGACTTTAAAGAGAGTTCAAAATGTCTGAATGGGTGTGCTTTTGTTTCCATTTCCTGAGGGAAGCTGGAGTAATTTATGTTTGCAGTATTTCTGACCATCACCAATCCCTCTAGCCAGTGAAGGGAAAGAGGGAAAGGATATGTCAGAGAAGTCGGATAATCAGATGTTCCCTCTAGTAAAGGATCATTAGTGAAAGATAAATGGATTCTAGAAAGCAAGCATAGAATATTCTGGCCCTTTTTTTATTACTCCTTTCATTTTGGTTTTATTTTCCTTTTATTTTTCCTAGTTTTCATATAGATCCCATCTCACAGAACTCCATGCTTTTCATGATAACCAAAAATCAAAGAAACCAGAAGGATAAAAGTTGCCAGTGACATAAAACATGGGCAGACATAGAAAATCATACCCTCTTGGACTTCCTGTAAATGCACAATCTGCCTATGGGGGGAGAAAAAAAAATGGAAAAGCACAAATTGAATTTTTTTTCTTTAAATTAGAATTTGACTTATGTTAGAAACGAGCCTATTTAAAGTTGTGATGAACACATGTTAAAGCTTGAATTTACTACATTTAATCATACAATTTGAGTAATATTGAAAAAGAATTATTTTGTACTAAGCACTCTAAGTGTATTAAGTGTAAGTGTACTCTAAGTGTAAGTGTACTAAGCACTCTTACCAATTTTGAAGGAAGACAGAAAACTCTGAATTTGTGAAAGTCATGGACTAAGCAGAACTTATGGGTCTGCTCAACTAATTTTTGAAACAAAACTGTTTGCTTTGTTTATTGAGCTGAAGTGTTCTCCGCAGAATATGTGGTATTGCAATGAGGACATTTTGTATAATAATAATAATAATAATAATAATAATAATAATAATAATAATAACAGTAAAAGCTGGTAGCCAGAGTGTGTCTTCTAAAAGAAGACACACCTCAAAACATATGGCACCAGCCACTTGGGCAGCTGTGCAGGGAAACAGGCTGGGCCCCACAGAGTTTATGAGCTTAAGCTCACTCCTGTGCAAACACGGCCATCCACCTCCTGAACCTTCCCTGACCTCCAAATCCCAAAGCCGCCTTCCCATGGCACCGCACCTGAGCCCACCAGCCGCGCTGCACCGAGCCAGCTCAGGCCTCTGCGCCCACGGCACAGCTAATCTGCATCCAGATAAACTCACCATGGGCACTGGCAGATGGATAAACCTCGGTCTGCCGTCTTACTCACTTTAGGCTGAGAGTACACCTGGGAGCTGGAGAGCCAGTAGGACTTTTGCCTCACTTCTAGACTCTGGGGCAAGAGGATCAGCTGTATTCATCTAAAATCTTGAAAACCCAAGAGATCAGATCAATTCAATTGCATCATTTTCACAAATGCATCCTTGTAAAATAAGTGTATTTCACTTTTCATTTAATTCTACTTTCTGTGGGAGTAGAATCCAACATAAACAGAATAATAACAACAACAACAAAAAAAGATGAGTGGATCACTCACCATTTCCTGCTCTGAAAAAAAAAAACTATTAAAGCTATGTATCCAAATAAACATATACCATTTAAATCAGGGGCCTCCCATGCTGTGTATCCTCTAGAACCTCTTCTGCTCCTGGCTAACATTAACAAAAAGAACAGGATGTAGTTTAAAGCAGCCATACCTTATTTAAGAGTTGCAATTTAGCATTTACTAAGCAATAAGAATTTATTCTCCTTAAAAAAAACCAGACAAACATGAATTCAAAACAAGATTAAAATAGTTACTATAGACCAAGTTTATTTTAAACTTGATGGTTTAGAACATACTCACTTCTATATACCTTGTCCTAACCTATTCATTCTGAAAGCTATCCACATAGGTTCAGTCAAAGGATTCCTTAATTACACTTCCTGCCTTATTCTGAGCCACAGATAGTCTTGTCAGTCTTGAACATCTTTATTAACCATCCTTCTCAGCCTGCTTCTTGCAGAAAACTAGCTCCATCCAATGTGACATTTCAGGAAAGAAGGCTCCATGCAGGCTCCTTATTGACCAGCAAGTCAGTACTCTCTACCTCCCAATTCAACTCCTTCTACACAACAGAAACAGAGGGAAGTCTTTAATGGAAATCTCCATTGTCACTCTTGCTTTCTGTTTTTTCCAGGAGAAAAAAAAAAGAAGCCAAAGCATGACATCATCCATGCTTTCCTCCAGAAGAGACATTTAACCTCCACCTAAAGCTTATCATTATTTAATTGTTGCTTTATGCAAGCAAATTCTCTCAATATAACCCAGTATCTGATCTTGCTCTACCTTGAACATGATAAAAGCCCTTGAGAAGGGCTGGTCCTATCTCCATCTCAATCCTGCAAGATCTGGACATCTTCCAGCTCAGCATTCAACTGGCATGTGAAACAGAAACAGTGCCTAGTGACAGTGATGAATGGTCTGCTCTTGGCTGTTGCTTGCATTCACACTGCTGGATATCCCTACAGTATTTGATTGCATAAACCCTGAAATCCTTTTGTCCACATTAAGGATGTTCAGTCAGCACTACGAGATCTAAATAATCTCTACAGAGGAAACTGGCAAACAAGTGTCCAGTGTAAGCGGAGAGTGTGCAGAGAAAGTCCACCTGTTGAATGAAACTCACTGCTCTCTCAGCACTACGGCAATATGGAATAATTTGAAGTAAACTAATGATTAAAAACTAAATAAAATTGTCCCATTTTCTACCCTCTCCCACCATGACACAGGGCAAGGACAGCTCTTGAACCAGAGGTCTCCTTCAAAGTCTGTGCTGTATCTGCAAACCCATCTGAGGTCTATCACCATGTGAGTCCACACCCCGACAATTGCCTGAAGGCTGGGGTGATATTTTTTAGGAAAAGGGAACAAAGAAGCAAACAGAAAGGAGCCCCTCCCTTTTCTGCATGTAATACTTTTTTGCCTGCTTATCATCAATAGATTTTGGAGCCTTGAAAAGCAGCATAAAAGAGATGGGTCCTTTTTGCATGTTAGGCCTGCCTCTCTGCAGCACAAGCTGTGGTCTGCCCTCACAGGCCCTCTGGCAGAGGGGGCTATGTCTGAGTGAAGTCTGATGCAAGGACCTCATCTTCCCTTGAAAGGTCTGAAAAAAGCATCCCGACCTCTACATGTGCCCCTGAAAACCAGGGTAGGGGCAGGAAGAAATGGTGAAATCAGAGAAGGAAAAGTAATCCGAGTTGAATTCGAGTTGGTGGGGTTTTTTCATGCCCAGCACATTTTGTTAGGTGTCAGTAGCTCGAGGCAGCAACTTTAATAAAAAACTAGTCAAAGTTTAGGGAAGACACAGAGAAAGAAGTGCATGTGTGTGCATGCTTTTACCAATGCCATTGCTGACAAACTGAGGCTTGATAAAGTACATTTCTTGCTTGGAGGAGGATCTAACTCTACACCTTCTGCCACTGCAGAAAGAACATGCAAAACATATTTACAAAGCCACAATAAAAACATGCTAATGTGTCAGGGGGCCTTTTTTGGCACTTAAACCCTGAGAATCTGCCTGCAAACCCCTTCAGTAACTTCTGCATTGAAGGTTCCCATATGAGTTACCCCAGTTAACATTGGAACAGGTTAAGGAGGAAAAAATCCCAGCTGCAACCCCAGCTTAAACCTGCCTGTGTAAATTGGTCCTGGATTCCTCTGCAGGTGTGTCAGGTATTTTTTTTGTGCTTCTGGGCTTGGACCAGCCTAACACCTCTGTTCTAGGAGTCATGTGCCTGCCTGGGGAGTCACCCATTCCTCCACCTCACTGATTTCTTTCATGATCGTTTCTCCAGCCCATCTCTTCAGGGTGCTCTCAGTAGAGAGAGGGGAGTGAACTTCTAATCCCTGGTTGTTGGTCCAGGTTTGTGGGAAGGCCTTTTTTTCCAGGAGAAAAATCAGGAAGCCTGTGTGAAGGAAAACAGTTTGCTGTGATTAGAAAGCAGGCAACAAAACAAAAAGGCAAAGGCTTTCTGGGCTAAGTTTCTCCAGGGAATTGTTGCAAGTCACAGTCCCACTATGAAGATGCTTTTAATTTACAATCATACCATCATTCAGGTTGCCAAATCCGCCACTAAACCATGTCTCCAGGTGCCACATCTACAGTTTCTCCAGGTACCAGTGTGTGTGCTTCTGCTCTTGATAGAGTAAACAATAATCAGGCTGTATTTTACTTCACCTACAAAGTATTTCTAGGGCTTTACTTGCCACTAACAAGTGGCAGAAATGCAAGGAGTGTGAGCACATCTCAACACACACACACAGGAAAGCTTCATCCAGCATCCCAGTCCTGGAGCTGTCTGCTGGCAGGAAATAGTCATGGGTGCCAGAAACTTTAAATTTTCTTTCCCACAGTGAAACCAGGAACATTGCTCCACTTGACACACTGTCCTCTTCTGCTTGTGCAGGCAGCTTAAGGCTGGGGCTGGTAACTGCAGCCTGTGTGACAAAGCCTCTTGATGGGTGATGCAGCTGGCAGGACTTGGATAGGATCCTTCCCCTCAAAAGCTGCAAACACAAGACTGGTTTACTTTGGATCTTTAGTTCTGTTTCAGCATTTGATAAAACACACTGCATTATAGTCAGGAGAGCCTGCCTCTCCCCCTGAGAGGCTGCCCAAGGAGTAGACAATAACAAGTAGCATTGATTTATTGCTGCAGAGGAGGTAGAGAAAGAGGAATGTAATAAATGCTGAGGAGATGAGAAATGCACCCGTTCCCTCACCCCCTACACACTCACAGGCACTCTGGAGAGGGAGAGGAGGTTATCTGCCATGAACCAGCACATTGCTGAAATTCTAAAGAAACAAGAGTCAAAGCAGGTAGGAGGTGGTAGAAATGCTGAGCTTGATGCCCATTTATCATCTTCATATGCTGAACCCAAGTTGGAGAGGAATGTCAAGAGAAGGGCACCCTATTATTTGCAAAAATATTTTGTAAGAAAGATAGAGCTAGCTATTTCCTATGCATAATTAGAATAAATAAGCTTTATTCCAAAACAAATCAAAACCCCTCTTTGAAGGAATACTAATAAGCTTGGCAGAACAGGCACACAAACGTTGAAAGTGTAGAAAACACTAATTTAAAATTAGCTTTGATACCTTAATGCATCTCCCATACATAAAAGAATTATGCAGACATGGTTTGGAGTGTCTGATCAGGCAGTATTTTCCCACACAGCTTCTTCCTTCAGTACACAAATTAGACCCACTTTGTGGCTATGGCAGCATCTCTTCTTCTTTTGTTATTCCAAAAGCTAGAAGGGAATAAGGCACAGGACGGTGGGACACAAAAAAAAGTACAAAATTACATCCTTGGATATACTCCTTTGTTCCAGAGAGCTGGGAAATACTGTTCAACCAGGCTTCTCACAGATGGGTTCTAATCGTGTCCCTTTACTTTCCAGGTGCCTGACTTCCAAGCCCAGTGGTTTGGTGTGCAGAAATGCTGAGCTCCCAGTCTCAGCTGAGACAGGCAAAGAGATGCTTCAGTGATTCACACCCTCATGTCGTACAGTAAGTGCTCTGAGAAATCAAGTCTCGGTGGGTTCAGACTTGGCAGCTGCAGTGCTGACTTAGATGCCCATTTGCCAAATGACAGTATCATGATATCTCATCACAGAAAAATTCTGCTAAAATGAACCAGCTAATGGCTGGGGAGATCTTGTTCTGCAGTGCCAAGCACCATAGAAAATCCCATGAAGAAAATATTTCAGGATTCAAAGAGCGTGGTATAAATCAGGAATATACTGGAAAATAACAGATTGAAATAGGTGCTTGCCAGCTGAGACATGTTTTTCTAGTGCACAGTATGAGGCTGAAGGACTTTGAATACATGAAGAAACCCCAAGCACTTGTGTGCAATTAAAGACAAAATTAAAGGGAGTTAAGTACTGTTGCATGACATCCACATGACTTATCAGCAGGGTAAACACCATGATGTTGAGATTTGCCAAGGCAGCTAAAAGACCACACCTGTGGGGTGAGAGCCGGCTCTTGCAGTGTGTGGGAGATAAAACATGCTGTCATCACTGGTTTCACACATAAACACTGATGGCAGTGGACTGGTGAAATTTAGGAACCAGCCCAGTCCGGGATATAGATTAGTGTTTTCTCTTAGGTTAACTTTAAAAGGTTACCCTTGTACCTTCTGCCTCACATCCTGGCAGCTGGCCCACTGCAAACTTTCCCCAGTCTCAACAATTCAGTCCAGTTTTGTAAAGTCTGGTGTTTGTTTGGCCCATTCTCTCACTTTTAATGACGGTATACTGCCTGTGTCAGCCCACCTCACCCAGGCCCTCCATCGCTCTTCCCGCAGTACCCATCAATTTCAGTTGTGCCCATAGAGTCTAGTTCTGTCCTCTCTGTTTTCCTTTCTCTCATACAATTATCCTTTCATTTACAGAGCACTGGAGAGTTTCAAAGGGTAAGTTATATTATTATTTTTACAAACCAATCTTTTTGCTCAAGCTAAGTCTTGGCCATGAGGAACAACTACACAAAGTTTTCCTCTCCACCTGATCTAAAGCAATTCAGCCTCAGGCAAACACCTGGACTGGAAAACTTTACTCCCAATTGTCAAATTTTGGCAACAATGTAAATGACTGGTAAATGAGAAATCTTAATAAAATGCAAAACTGTCAGAGCCACCTGTAAAATCCTTGAACTCTGGACAGAGCTGAGCTGCTTTAGTGTCCCCAGCCTCAGATGTCTGTCCTGGCCATGTGTCGTATATTTTCGGCTCAGAGCTGGGCATGCACCAGACACCCATTTAGCTCTGTCACCCTTGTTTCCATCAAAAGGAAAGCTGCAGTGTGACCTGGATGACTGTAGGGCCAGGACCTCCTCAGCTCTGTTCCCTGAGCTGGGCAGATATGAACCCCAAGAGATGGTTCTGAGCCCTTGAGAGACCTACTGACATGTCCCAGTGAAGGTAGTGGTGGAGCCGTGGACTTCTCATCCTCAGAGGCAGGCAGGAGATGGTCCCTCAACCCTTCAGGACCTGCTACCCTAACAGGTCCCCAGGGGTATGTGGTGGTGACCAAAATGCTCAGCAGGGTCTTGCTGTAGGGTGTGAAACCAGCACCTATCCATTTCTGACAATGGGAACACCCAGCAGTGTCATGCCTCCAGCACACAGTGTTACGTGCTAATGCAACATTAAATATTAACTGGAGATAAGTGAAGGTCTCCAGCTCTTTCTCCTTAGTGTGGACCTACTCTCTGGCCTTGAGCAAAATGTTGAATTTTTCTGGGAACTAATTTCCTTAGTTAATAAAGCCTGTGGTTGGATGCAATGAAGATCAATTTATTAATGTTCATGTAGCATGGGAACGTCCTTCAGGGGAACGCTCAGGGCAGAGCAGCATTGTTACTCTTATCTCTTCCAAGTTAGTATCTAACACATCTGCTCAGGCTGACTCAGCCCCACGTCTAGCCTTTTGCTTACTAGGAAGTATAGCAGAGTTTGTATAGTACAATGAAGCATTGGAAATAAACCGAGACGGGGATTTATAGCTGCACTTTCTTGCAATGTGTTATAATAGCCAGCATTATTTAATCACAGAAACATGATCTGGCCACAGCTAACTAGCTTTGCTCAGGTGTGCTTGTAAATTTAATTTGAGTTCTTCTACCTTGTGCAGAAGTTGAATGCAGCCTAATGTGTGTGCTGGAAAAATAACAAATCATATTATGGTATAGAACAGGAAACCTTTCAGTTTCACAATAAAATAATCCAATTCAATGCATGCAGTATTTATATAGCACCATTCAGAAATATATTTTAAATCTTTATACAAAACACTCGCATGCTATACCACAGCCAACATGTCAAATCTTATTAAAGGGAAGAAAGCCATTGTAAAAACAAGTCTTCAATATACATTTAAATAAAGCATTCATTGGAAGAGGAGCCCACTAACCATTGGACCTATAGTTATTATAATATTATAGTTATTATATATTAGGACCTATAGTTATTATAATTATAATATATATATATTATATAGTTATTATATATAACACAGGTCCTGATAAGAAACTGAATCCATGGCATAAAATATTTATCCATTCTGTTCTCCACATTAACACGAGTATAGTGGGTTTTATTTTAAAAACAGTATCCTGAATGGCAGAACGGATGGGTCTGGATGTTCTTTTCCACTTGCATTATCCCAGCAAATGAAAAATGAAAAAAAGGAGGGAAAAGCAGGTGGAACAGAGACAAGAGGGATGACAAACTCAAATCCTCTGCCTCACTCTACTGCCTGTGTGTTCTCCATGGTATCCAGTGCCTAATGCTTGCTGCTTACTCCATTATGTTTCCTCACCACCTACTGACACATTTCCATTGATCGCCCACGTAGCTCTAAGCATTTCCACCCCCCCTGCACTGAAAGCTTTTGCAAGGCAGCTGAAGTACCAACCACTCTAATAGGTCATGTGGTGGGAGGAAGCATGTTTTGGGCCATGCACATCCCTCTGCATCAGCTCTAGGGTCTGAAAGCCCCTCACAGCCACCTGAGTTGGGCAGAAGTCCTTGCTCCTGGGGACAGAGGGGTGACTGCTGTTATGGGGCTTTGGCTGAGAGAGGCACAGGCTGCTTGGCTGCTGCATGATGTAGCTTCTACACTTCTGCCTTGGCAATGCACCTGTGCTAGGAAGCATGGGAGAAAAGCCAGAAAGAAACCCTATACTGGGAATGTGCTGTTCAGTAGTCCAAACAGCTGTGAGGAGAAGAGAGGACCGAAAACTGCCACTGAAGTCTCATCCTGATTTGGTTGTAGGCAACCTTGCTTCTGCCTTCAGAAATATTTTTACAGTCCAAAATGACTAGAGAGTATCTGTGTTGGATTTATCATAAAAACATAATAGCATGTGCCAAAGTATTATGTCTAGTCCTGGAAACACAAACAACCTAGCTTTTCATCAACTAAGAAGTTGGAGAGTAATATACAAATACTGAGTATTATTGACTTCTTTTCAGTTGCACCTTATGAATAAAACTGTTCACTTGGGTTCCTGGAAAACCTTATCTCTAAATTGTAATGTCAAATTACTATAGTAAAGGAATTTATAACTTGTGTTTCTCAGGGGTTGTTTAACAGCTTGATCGCTTGCCAGCAGTGCTCTGTCATTCACTACTTCCCACTGGCATTATCTTAAAACTAATACCAACAGCCAGTTGTTCCAGAGAGCTCAACTGAAATGTGCAATACTGAGAGACACAGCCAACACACCAGTTCCCACTTCATGTGCATTTATAATTACACAAGAAGTGGTGATTACTGTACAGTCAGCTCTGGTGCTCTCTGAGATGACTCACCTTCTCTCCCTCTGCTACGCCATGCTAACTTTTGCATATATCGTCTGTCTACATGGATAGCCAGACTCATCCTCTCTAACTCTGAGCTTTTTGGCTGGGATCCTTAAATTACAGCCTGTCTTTGCTTTAGGCTCTTCCTGTAGGCAGAGCAGGGAAACATGCACCTCATGAAGGTGGCTCTGCTCCTTGGTGGGCTGAATCATCGCCGGAAGGCTGCATCCCCTCCCTCTTGCTCCATTGACTGGGGAAGGAGCCCCAGGCAGGGCTGGCAAGCCTGCTGTGTTCCTGCCCCAACCAGCCCTCCCTGCTGCTGCCAGTGGGCTGAGAGGAGACCTTGGAAGGTGCGAAAGCCTTACTGACGCTTGTCGGCGATGACTCGACTGCTGGCTTGGGCAATTCAGTTAAATAAATAAATGTACAGAGCCAAGCCCAAGATGACTTAGGTGGCAGCCCCACTCTGAATTGGAGAGGTGCCCCACCAAGCCCCGGAAGCTGCAGTCAGGCTTTCCCAGCCTGCAGTGGCTGAACTTGCACAGTCAGTGCAAGTCATACAGCCCCTGACCCCATGCAAGATTTTCCCCAGGCTTTTTCCAGACATAGCCCTCATTTCACCTCTCCTTCCATCACAGCACTTTGCCTCTGCTTGTTTCCAGGGTTCAGTCCCAAGTGCTTACCATGTCCCTGATGCCTGTTTCCTCAGCTGCTGCCTCACACATGCTTCCTCCACTGTTCCCTGGGTACACCCTCTCCCTCGAGCATTTCTCTCCTGCATTGCTGCTGCTCTTTCCCACCAAGCACGATTTCACCCTTGAGTTTCAAACAGCACTCCAGACATTCGCCAGACTCCAATTCTTTGGGGTCATGTCCTGCAGAAAGCATCAACTCCCTACAGGGACCTCAAGTCCCTTCCTAAGTCATGGGGAAGATGAGAATTAATCACAGAATCCCAGCACTGGCTTTTGGCGCCAGCCACAAACCAGTCTATTGTAGGAGAAAAAGACTGGAGCAGCCCAAGGGTGTTACAGATATTTTCATGGAGTAATGGCTCCCCAGTACCTTGATACGTGGAGTTACCTTCTCTAAGCCTGCTAAACATCTGATCTGCGCTGTTCCTCCATCCTGTGTCTTTTGAGTGTGAGGTAGAAAACCATTTTCCTTAACTTTAAATGTTTCTAAAATGAAATAATTTGTAGGCTGGACGTCTCTGCTTGTTACTGTAAAGTTACAGACAGAGACTAAGGGGTTTCTTGCATAGGTGTGCAGGCTTCTTGGCAGGAGGCATATGATCCTAAAATGCCAGCCGGTTTGTGAGTGATGTGGCAAGTGTGCTGGTGCACAGGGTGTAGGATACTGCAGGCATGTGACAGCCCAGTCCTCTGGACCTGAGATGCAACAGGTCCTCTACACAGCAACAACAAACCAAACTACATAATTTCCACCCCAATCTTTACTCCTGCTGTCTGCCATCAGGCCTAGAACTCAGATACTCTACAGGCAATCTCCTGTCCACATTAGGGCTAAGTTTATGCCCCAGCATTATTTCCCCCTACTGGTCTGGGCAAAAAATGAAGAGCAGGATTTTTGCCTCTAGCCTGAAGAGACTAGAGTCAGACTTTTCATCCTTGCTGAAGAGTCGACTACTGTAACTATACACCACAAGGGAGTTATTGAAGTTACAGAGAAGGAACTCAAGGCTCAACGTTTGAGCAGCATTGCTCATAGAGCTACAAAGAGCTCTGCATGGCCTATTAATAGATTTGGTCGTGGCCCAGTGCAGCTGTACGCCCACTGAGCAGGACAGTATGTTCCAATGGTGTTTAGTTGGCTCATTACAGCATCAACTCTTATTTTTTTACCCCCACGTTACTACTTCATTTCCCTCCTGCTGCTTCATGCTGCTGATTGATCCAGAGCTGTGGGTAGAGGAAAGAAATGTCTCTATATAACAACATAACTAGTCTACATTGCCAAGTTAAAGGTGTGTAATCGAGCAGGGCTGCAAGCAGGAGGGCAGGTGTATTTCACAGCTGCTTCGTCTCTGTTGTTTTGCTCCCATGAGGAGCAAAGCAGCGCATGTGAGTGGGTTGGGGAGTGGGAAGGAGCAGGTCAAAGCACTGTTTGTGTGACATACCAATGACAGCCAGTTGACTCTTGCACCTGTGTGCCAGCCTTGGGCTGTCAGAAGCACCACAGCCTGAAAAAAGCTCCAAAACATAACAATTTCTGCTCTAGTAGGGTGTGCGTGCATGCATAACAGCACCTCAGCAGAGAACAAGTTCCTCTCTGATCATGGATTAAACTGGACCAGTGTGGTTACTAGCCCAAAATACAGCACAACATGGAAGATCCTCATTATTCTGATTTGTCAGAAATATATTTGTCCTCCCTCACCTCCAAACCAGCTTTCCAGGCTTGGAAGTTCTCTCTATGCCTGCAAAGGCCAGCCTTGCCCATCCCATGCAGAGTTGAAAATCCCAGTGTCACCATGGCAGGCTGAGGTGGCTTGGTTGTTGGTGATAAAAACAGAGGGTAAATCCAGTCTTATGAGCATTGTGGCACACACAATTCACTGACAAGGTAGGCCAATGGTTTGTGCTTTTTGGGGTCCACTCTTTGCATAGGCAGAGCCAAGAAATCAGAATCACAGAATAGCCTGAGCTGGAAGGGACTCAAAAGCATCATAGAGTCCAACTCTCAAGGGAATAGTCCATACAGGGATCTGATATCCTGAACTGGGAATATCTCAGGGTCACAGAGAGCACCCAGGGTCACAGAGAGTGATGCTCTGTTAGCTGTGTCTGGCTTATGCGTGGTGGTGCAGGCTCTGTAACTTTTCTTGGTGCGTCAGAACCCTTTTGCAAGAACCTCTGACTCAGCTATGAACCTTACAGGATGTTATCCTTAGGAAAACAGAGGTTTAGTTTGGTCCCAAAATGCATATATTTGAATCCACACACCTGGAGTCTTCTGACAGCAGCACAAATGGTGCAAAAAGCTCCAGAGCTGCAAGATCCAGCAGTTACCTTCTTAACCACTTCTTAGATGTGCTGAATAGCATCACAGCATCAGGTTAAGGTGACATTTTGACGAACAGCTCCAAGTTATTTTTGCCTTTGCAGAGCTGAAGGAGTAGGCAGAGCAAGAGAGTCATGGAAGCCACAGCAGCAAGAGGAAATGGATGGTGCTGCTGAGGTCCTGCAGTAGCAGAAGCACCAAGTCTCACAGCGAGCACCTGGCTCTGGCACACCACCATTAACAAAGCGAGAAGGCACAGAGTAGGGCTCTGTGGCAAGTTCCTGGCAAGGGAGCCAGGATGTGGCAACACCGTGAGTTGGCCCTGCTGTGATAACTCCGCAGATGCATGCTCCTCCCCTAAGACAAACGTAAGTTTGTGAGTGCACATGGGATAAGCTGCCTCAAATTTTCCATGGGGTAATACTTCGGAGAGCAGGCAGTCATGCTGGGAGCTGTTGCTGTTCTAGAAGGTCACACCCAAGTTTGCCACAAGGTCACTTTTTCACGTTGCCAGGCCTACACAGGGGAGAGTAGCCAACCCAAATTGACAGAGGAATGCAAACAGTGTGTCTCAGCCTGGTGTCCTCGTAGTCACCTCAGCATAACCCCATGGGTGAAGAGTGGCTGAGAAAGGAAAAGAGAAAGGCAGAGAGAGAGAAAGTTCTGTGAAGAAGAAAGGGGAACACATTTGGGATTTTTTTTCAGTTGTCGCATAGGGCTTTCTTTTTCAGATAATTATTTTTAAAATACAGCTCTGCAGCATGAGATAAATGTCCTGTTGTTCCTGTGGGATATTTAAAAGTGACTCATTAAATATTTCAATAGCAATGTATTGTTCCAGAGATGGAAAGCTTGACAGTGAAAGAGAGACTTCACTAAAAATAAGGAGCAGGCGGCAATGTGTCTGAAAGTTCTGCTCTGCACCCAGTAGGCATCTTGAAATTTAGTTGTATATCTGTTTTTAAAAGTTTGGCTTTATTTAAGGGTATAAGTTGGCAATGGCCTCTTGATTTCCAGTGAAGTAGACCAGTTGATAGTGGAAGAAGGAATGAATTCCATTATGTGTGTTAAAAAGAAAAAAAAAAAAGAAAAGAAAAAAGCAAAGCCTGGAGGTTTTGATGTGGAAAATGTCTTCTCCCTGACATTAAGAAATACTGTAACACTGCCCTTCCCTGTAATTCCTGTACCAAGACCAGACTTTGTATTTCAGGTATAGCATGATGTCTGGAAAGATGAAGTTCAGAGACTTCAAGAAGTGACAAATTCGTCATACCCCCTCAGGACTTGTTTCAATGCTTAATTAATTGCTGTTAAGATGTGCACCTTATTGCTAGCTGAGACGTAGTTATCTTCAGCCTCCAGCCATGGGATCTTGTTATGTGTTGCCTGGTAGATTAAAGAGTCGCTGCAATAAAAATCTATGCAAAAAATTTACTTGTTACAGAACAAAAACTGGGTGAGGCATATCAAATTGCAGGTTTATAGGTCACAGGAAGGTTTTTGGATAATTTTGTGCTGATTGCTTATAACGAATGCTGACACCACTTTTAGAAAAGAATGATAGTTCTTTTCGGTAATTAGGGGAGCCTGAAGGGCCTGGATATGAGTATGGTTTCAGATGGACTGTAAGCCTTAAATCTGGAGGATAATTTCCAGCACTATATTTTTCTTGAATAGTTCTTCTGGGTTTCTTATCTTCTTTGCCAGGTGAGTCACTTCCAGTGAAAAGTACAGTTGTTACAAAGAGCTCAAGAAGAATAAACAAAAGACATGGGATTGTTCTCCTCTCCCTGAAGTGAGCTAAAATCACCGCCTTCGCCTGGTCAGGGTTTGGACACATTTGGAACATATTCACTCCTCACGCTCTACATTCTTCTTGCAAATAATACATAATTATGGAGACATAGCCCCAAGTGGAAAAGGCTGTTTACACAGCATACAGCCTGAAAATAATACTTTTTACATGTGTGCTTTAGAGATATTTAACAAGTTAATTTCTTTTTATTTCACTTGAGGTCTGTCCTAGCATGCTAGTAGCTGGGCTCTAAATTGCTGCCTTACAGGGATTTCCAAGAGCATTGTGATTTTTATTATTGTTTTCTGAATCTCCTCCAGTTTACAGATGTCTCTTTTGTACTGAGGCACCCCTTTGTCAAACCACCATGTAAGGAAAACCAGTAACAAGGTAGTTGCTGTGCAGCATAACAATTTTCAATTCCTGATGCATGGAAAAGGAAAGGCAAGGAACAGGATGTGTGACACTGAGCACTGTGAAGCCTCCAACAGCCAGAAAACATCACGCGTAAATGAATGGTTTGGGTTAGAAGGGACCTTAAAGACCATCTGGCTCCAGCCCCCCTGCCATGGGCAGGGACACCTTCCACTAGACCACATGGCTCAGAGCCCCATCCAACATGACCTTGAACACTTCCTGGGATGGGACATCCACAGCTTCTCTGTGCAGCCTGTTCCAGTGTCTCACCATGCTCACAGTAAAGAATTGCTTCCTAATATCTAAGTAAAAAACACCTCTTTTCAGTTTAAGGCCATTCCCCCTTGTCCTATCAGTACAAATCATAGTTTGTAAAAAGTCCCTCTCCTGTAGCCTCCTTTATGTACTGGAAGGTGCCATAAGGTGTCTCTGGGGCCTTCTCTTCTTCAGGCTGAACAACCCTGATCATCTCAGCTTGTTTTCACAGGAGAGGCTCTCCAGCCCACTGATCATATTCACAGCCCTCTTCTGGACTCACACTACCAGATCCACAACCAGTTAGGCCCTCAGAGCTGGATGCAGCACTCCAGGCAGCATTTCACAAGAACAGAACAGAGAGGCAGAATCCCATCCCTCACACTGCTTTGGATGCATCCCAGGACATGGTTGGCCTTCTGAGCTGCAAGTGGACATTGCCAGGTCACGCCCAGATTTTCAGCAACTAACACTGCCAAGATTTTCTCCTTGAGGTTGCTCTCAAAGAAGAGGTACCTCATAGCCTACCTGTCTCCTTCAAATGGGGCACACAATGAGCTCTGCCCCCCATGTGGAGGAAACTGGGTTCTGGTCCCACATCACCTCAGAAGCATCTCCACAGTTTTCAGTGCAATCCTAAGCACCACAGTCTGAATTTGGGGCTGATGTCTATCTGACATGCTCACTGACCTCTGTGCAAAAAGGGAAGGCTCACAGAGCTGCCAAGAGAGACAGCAGGCAAGCCAAGAAGTGACGATGCCATAGCAGGGGAGTCCCTGCCCTGGGAAAAGAGGAGTGCCAGGGCCGACTCATATATGTTGCATCATTAGGTAAAACAGATAAACAGTGTTTAAAGTAAGGAGGGGAGTTGGTTGGACTCAAGCATTGGCATGCTGCCTCAGGTTTTGTGGATACGCTGCAGGGCATTTTTGAACCGGAGCCTCTTCTTACCCTTAAAATGGGGACAAGGTACTTTTCTTGTATGCAGCAAAACAAGGCTCAAGTGAGAATACTTCCACCAAGTGCATGAAGCCCAGGAAGTGCCCACAAGACATTCCCAGCAGCAAAAAGTCAAGCAGAAGGGGGAGAAGACCTGCATGGATGAACAAGGAACTGGTGTCAAAGCCCATACATAAGTAGGAGATATGTGAGGTGGAAGCAGGGACCACCCACCTGGGATGAATATCAGGATGTTGTTAGAGTATGCAGAAATGCAAGTAGGAAGCCCAAGGTTCATTTGGAATTGAATCTTGCTAAGCATGTTCAGGATAAGAAGGTCTTCTTCAAATACATCAATAACAAGAGGAATTCTAAGGAAATGTGTGTCCTCTGCTGAAAGCAACAGGGACCCTTGAAACATAGGTTGCAGAGACGGCTGAGATACTGCATGTCTTCACTGCCAAGGCAAGCCCTCAGGAACCTCTGACCCAGTGGACCAGAGAGAAAGTCTGGTCCCTTCCATCCTTATCTATTTCATTATTCTGCTGAACTTCCAGCATTTACTCAGGCAGGATGAGCTATTCTGCCCAGAAAGATCATTCCAGGTGACCACTATAAGATGTGGTCCAGAGCTGGCAAATGGCCAGGTGACATTTCTGGTAGTCATGTCCTCAGATACCTTATAGGAGATGGAGTCCTGAAAACACAGACTAATTATATGTTAAAAACACCTTTTGGGTCTTTTGGCCTAGCAAAATTATCTCTTTGGCTGCATACTGATTTTCTACTGGAAGACACAAGAGCAAGGAAAGGAAAAGGCAATCCTGTGAGGGTCAGTGTGAGAAGAAGCTGATGCATGGACTAACCTGAAACGATGTCTTTGAGAAAACACTGTAATTTACATAGAATGCATTTGTCAAGCTGCTCCCAAATACTATGGACATCATCTGTAACATTTAAGGTCCATATCAAACACAACAAGTCTCTGAAGACAACACTGTTGTTGTCTTTTCTCAATATTTTATTCTCTCAGAATTCATGTGTTAGTATATGTCAGATTTCTAGGACTGTACTCCTCAACACAGAGGATAGAGGAGATGGAAACATACAATTTAAATTGAGTGCTATTGTTAAAGACATTTGTGAAACCTGCATTGGGTTATGATGGAACGTTGAGCTTCCTCTCATGGGGTCACTGCTTACTGAGAGGTGTTCAGATTCATCCTCATCTATCTTTAAACCCAGCTCATGAGCTCTGAACTTCCTGTCTTTGGGAAGCCAAGGCTGCAAATGCCAGGAGAATGGGCACTGCTAGTTTCCAAGCCAGCAGAGACTGTGCAGGAATTTCAGCTTTCTGTGGTGCAGGTTAAACATGCATTCATCAGGGGCTTTGAGACCACCCACTGATAACGGTAAGAAATCACCTATGTGGTCATGTGAGGTGACAGAAACCCTGCAACTCCTCTCCCTCTCTTCCTCCTCCCATACAATGTACACGTCTTTATTTAAAACTGAAAATATAGCAGGTACATGGGAAGGAGAATTCATCTTTTCTGAACATCACCACAAGCATGAATACCTGCCAGCCTCTTATATGAAAAAAAAATTTCTACCAGGATGGGAAACTATCCTCAAGCATGCCATTTTTAATGGAGACACCAGGACTGGTATTCCATGGCTGTGAGAAAAAAAACATAATATTATCTGAGCCCTTTGCAGCCACCAAGGTTTGGGAAGCAGAATGTATCAGCAGAGTGGGGACTCTGCAACAGAATGCCTGTTCAGTTGCATGGTCCATAATGTGCACACCTAACCAGGTAGTGCTAGCATTTGGGCAGTGGACATACAAGGGAGGTGGTGTTGACCCTTTCAGTCTTTCCCATATCCATAGATGTCTATTAGCTCTGCCTCTGTTGAAAAAAAGAAGGCTCAATAAATGCAGAAATAGACAAATTGCTACTGAAGAAAAACATGGAGAGACACCAGCAAGGGGCACGTAAAACATCTGAAGAATTACTCCCTCGGGAGAAGAAAACTTGTGATGACGCACTACTCAAGACTCCTATCCAGGCTGTTTTTTAAGGCTTTTGAATTCCTTGCTCCCTTCCTGACCTTTTATGAACAGATCAGGGCCTTCTTTGCAAGTGTCATGGGAGGATGCATGCCTCCTCCTTGGCTATCTGCTTTTGACAGCAGGCTTCTCACACTTGTGCTAAGTGGGATTTAATGATATGTCAACAAGTATGCCTGATTAAAGGAGAAGATAACCCATTAAGTGATGTTCTTTCAGAACAGATAACCTGCAATTTGGAAGCAATATGCTGTTTCAAAAACAGGGTAGTTTGTTTATAAGTCATCTCAGGTAAATAAGGTTCTTGTCTCCCAAACAACCAGGACATCCACAACAAATCTTACCTGGCTTATCTAATTTCTCTGCTATTGTGTCTGTGTAATTATGCAGAGAAACAGTCATGCCAGGGGAAAGCATCCTGACTCATCAAACATCACATATCCCCTTATTTCTTTTACCCTGAGAGTCTGCAGGATTTTGAAAGACACAGCAGTGTTTGAGTCACTGACATTTATTTTCAGTGCACAGGTCAGTTCATGATCTCCATCAGAAACTCCTGATGGATGGGATTGCCTGCTCTCTGTCTGTTTCCAAAAGGGCAAGATGGGATTATGACATATTGCTTCTCACATATGAGAGAGTGAGCTCATTTTTCCCAGCAGTGAATAAGGGGCTACCAGTGTATTTTCAGAGGAACTGTGCACTCCTGTTTGTTCCTTTCTTGTACAGAGTTGATCATCCTATACCACCTCCTGCCAGCTGAGAGAGGTGTGACCTGAAGGGAATGCTGATGGCATCCCTGTAGTTCTGTGATAACACAAGGTTATTAGCAAGCTTAAGATAACTGGAGCTTGCACCCCATCCTGCTGAAGTACTAAGGAAAGCTTACTCATGACTCAATATGGAAAGTGGAAGCATAAGCTCTCCCTCAACAATCACAAGATCAGAATCACTGTCAGCAGAATGAAAACTTATTGTTTAGGGCAACATATTACACCAAAAGAAGGGGACAAATCAGCTGCAGGCAGAGGCTGAACCACCCCAACCCCTTCTTCCCTCCTTATTCATCTGGGCGTGTGCGCTCACATAGACACGGGGCAGTGCAGGTGTGGACACGGTGGGGAAAGCTGACACGCTGTTTATGGGATGGTGTTCCAAGGTCCATAACGTAAATGCTGCTCTGCTCCCTGTGACGTTCCAGCTGACCCAGACATCACTGCTTCCACCACGTCCCCTGGGAGCTGCCCTTGCAGCCTGCTAGCGTTACGAAGGCTATTCAGTTTATGTTTTGCTTTGTTCAATTTAATCTAATTGCTCTTAGCCATGAAAGTCCTCTAACCACACTAAACAATTCCTCTTCCTCACTGGAGTTTACACCCATCAAATACTTGTAGATAGTTATCGTGCTTCCTTTAGTCATTGTTTAGCCAAGAAATACAAGTCTAATCCAACTTCTGCTGGTATAACGCTGAACTAGGGAGGAATAAAGCCTGCCTAATGGAGAACATAAGGTGGAATACTTCAGCATAAAGCTTTTTAAGAAATTCCCTCTGGCAGATAATTCACAGTTGGCCTCAAAAGAGGCATTGCTAGCCAGGAGGAGGGCAAGTCAAGAGGAGCTAAAAGATGATCTGATTTAGGGCTTTGCCAGTCAGGTTTTAGTGGCTGGGATGATACAGGACAGATACAAGTATTCCTCAAAGCTGAGTCCTCTCCAGCCCAGACCAGTGTCAACCATCTGCAAACCATGGTGATGCACTGCCTGGAAGAATGCAAGCTGGACTGTGTCCATAATTGAATGGACAGAGTATGAATGAATGTGAGACAGTGTCCAGGCTCATGCCCTGACCATTTTCAGTTTACCAGCACACACACAGCCTCTGCCTGGTGTAAGCCCTGGCTGAGCAGAGGGCTCACAGAAGACCAGAGGTGGACACAACATTGAGTCCCTGCTCTTGGGCACACTTACCCCTGCAGGCTCTGGGGACTGGAGTTCAGAGCACTGGTCTGCAGGACATAGTCTGCCCTCTGTCACTGAATTCATGTACCCATAGGACATCATACCATTTCTGTTTCTTGTCCATGTTCTCACCTCACCTTCTGTCTCTTTTTTTTTTTTTTTGGCATTAATTTCCAGCCCCTGCATTGCTCCTAATGCACTTAAAATTATTACTTCATGAATATTCAGGATTAATTTTTGCAATACTAAGAACAGCGTAAAACTTCAGAAACAGGAGAGACACCATTAACTGGTTCCAGGACTGTCTGGACCAATGTAGAGGAATCTATCTCACCAGGTTGCAGCAACCTTTTGGCCATGTGCTCAATGCTCTGGTATTTCGTGCTAGGAAAAATTAACTGGAATTGTCATATTTGGACTTCCCCACCCACTGAGGTACATGGTCATTGGCACACTCAAAGTAAACACCTGCTCCCTTCCTACACAGCATACCTTTCTTCCTCTGCCAGGCTACAGTGGGGACCAGCTTGGTCCTGCTTTGCACAACGCAGTTTCTAGATGGCTGCAGCAGTCAGCCCTGCACCACTCCTGGGCCATCTGCTCTGCTGGCAGCAACCAAGACCTACAGCACTACTACCATTTCCAGCAGCAACAGATTTCTCCTCTGGTCTTCTGGACAGCACCACGAAAAGCAAAGCTTCCAGCAGCAAATTAGACTGTGAATATGCCAAATAGCTTCCTTACAGTCTTTCTTGGCCACAGTTGAGGATGCCTTATGGGCATGATGTCATGTTTCAAGATGCACAGAGTGCTGGTTTAGTGCTGGAGGGCTTGGCCAGGCTTGGTCTCATCCTAGTGCCTACTAGGAGCAAAGCCTGGAGAGAACTATGCTCATAGCTGTACCTGAAGGTTATTTCAAAGGAAACCAACTTGCTTTCCAAAGGCAACCCCAGCTGAACTGTTGTGGAAAGTGAGTGACTGGAGGGACCCTGACCAAGGATGGTACTGAAGATAGAGCTTTCCCCAAATCAGTACGTTTCCCTTGAGTAGCACCTGAAAACAAGAAAGCATTCACACTCTGAGATCTGTTGCATGCTACTGTGCTTCTCATCCCCTTTTCAGATAGCACTTCAATATTCACGCTAAGCATGGTGAGCTTCTCCAAATAAAGTGAAGTTCACTGTGCCCAGGGTAGCTGTTCATGTGGGTTCCAGCTTTTATTTTTCCTGGAGAGGTCAGTCTTCCATGTCCATACCTTGTGGTGAGTCTTGAGAGCTGCTGCTTGGATGCTTGCACAAAGAGACCCTAACCCCAACGAAACTCATCAAGGATGGATCCCCTGAAGAGGACACAGAAGTCCTCTCTCATATGCCTCTTGTATAGCCAGGTGGGAAGATACTTGGACAGAGATGAAGTGAAATGACCAATTCTCCTCTATACCCCACTCCTCTCCAGGTACTGGCTTAGGCCACTGGTATCAGTTAGGCTTGGAAGTGCACAGGTGTGGCTCTAGGTTTGTCCTGAGTGGTCTTCGTGTCTCTCTCTGCAGGCCTGGCCTCTTCGATCCACCACATTTGCTCCTTGGCTTGCTAGGGCAGCTCAGCCCCAAAAAGCCATCACTTGCGTTTGGCTTGCTTTAGCCCCTATAAATTCAAGCTGTTTATTACACATGACTTCATATTTGTCTCAAATGGTTCCATATTTGTCTGAATATTCTTTTCCCTTTGTGCTTCTTAATAGTTTCCCCAAACGTTTTCCTGACTTGTATTTTTTTTGGGCATGGCTGTGTTAGGAATAGGAAGAAAAAGGAATAGTTTGTTCTGACTACAGATGTACCGGCTTATCCAGAACTAATTTTGGTAGGAGTCTGCCAACACAAGGTGTCTGAGCCAGCACTTTGCGTGGTGTCTGCTGATTTTTCTCCAGAGAATCATTTTTCTAGGCAGTGTGCTGGAGGTGCTTCCCCTACCCAGAGGGCACACACAGGTTTGCAGTATAAAGGGGAGACAGAAGGTGCCTACACTGCACCAATCCTCTTCCTGCAGAGCCAAGGAAGAGTCACTTTTTTTCTTGCTTTTATTCAGAAAAATGTTCCTGGAAACTTTGGAGGCATTTGTCTTGGTCATAACTACATTGTACACACTGGAGAGCTCCTAATAATGTAAATCCATTAGGCTTAAATGATAAAAGCAGAAAATAACATCATAAGACAGATGAAAAAGAGACTGGCTATTATGGGTTAGAGTTATATTTAGCACCTTGGACTCAAAAGCACTGTAGAATCATGGAAATTAAAAACAGACCAGAGCATCCACTCCATGCAAGTGCAAGAGGCATGGGAGAAGGCAGAACAAACTGTTCTTGCTTTCTCCAGAATCCCTCAAACACAAAGGTAACCACAGGTGGGGACAAAGGGAATGATAAGTCCAAACTGAAGACAGATCTCGGGAGGCAAGGAGAGATCAAAGATGATCTACTCAGTTGTGAGTGCAGGAAGGGACACCCAGGACACAGCAGCCCTGCTCACTGCTCTGTCTCCTAGGCATATGGTGAGTAAACAATATGTTATTAATAACTCACAATAACCAGCCTGTTATCATCTATTCATATCAAACAATGCTGAGGAAGGAACTGTACAAATTAAAAGCACAATATTCTTTAATTACAACAATAATAATAATAATGTGAGGACACTCTGCCTCCCTTACATAATATAACAGCCAAGGTAATAAAAGAAACTGAGTCTGGTCAGTTTCTCACACGTCATAACCTCCAGATGCCTCTACATAAAAGGTAATATATCAGAAACCTGTCTCCTTTTGCAGCATGGTAACACCCATGGCCATGCACTCAGGACAGACCCAAGGGCTCTGCCAAGGGCTCTCCAAAGCAGCAGGAGCAGGCTCTGTGTGGTGTAGCTGGGGCTTCAGGGACACCCTGTCGTTCTTGCCCACAAAGACAAGCTTTCCCTCTGTACCTGTTCAGCAACTGGTGAACTGAAGAAATTGAATTCCACCAGTGACTGGGAGGTCTGTCCACTTCATGAGTCCTGGATGCATCTCCAGGAGGTTTCCCTCTCCACTGTGCTCAAAGGGCAACAGCTGGAGGCTCTTGCACAAGTGCTGTTCCCACCTTGCCACAGGTGTCTTAGCTCTCCACCAACCAGAAGCAATGCAGCAACATCTTTGTAGAGGAATGATGTCCAAGATTATCAGAGCAGACAAAACTATCTTAAATGAACATTTTTAAAGAGTTTGAAATCACCAAAGAGTCATGAAGGATTAAATGAGACTTAGACAAAATGCAGAAAATAGTCCAAGTCAGAGATAAAGCTCTGAGCTGTATTTTTGTTAGTATCTCTAAGCAGGATAAATTCCTCCAATTAATTAGCAGCCTTCTATTTCTCTGACTTTAATGATGCTCCCTTTGCCTAAGACAAGCAAAGCCTCCTCATTTTCCTTCTAGAAGTTTACCCCAATAACTACCATCACAGTGCAATGAAGTTATGCCTACACAATGGAGAGAGAAAGAAAAAAAGGAAAAAAAAAAAGAAATCTTGTGGTGGCAATGCTGGGTATCCACATTCCTGCGCTTAAACTCAAGGGTGACCATTCGGTTTAGCTGTGCATTGTACTTTGCAAAGTTCTTCCACTGTTTCCCACTGGTTAATTAGAAAATTTTAAGTCTCAAGCAATTTGGGCTGCTCTATACTTAAGTCCAAAAATGACAAGGAAGTAAACATGCTTCTGGGATGACCTATTACTATTTAAAACAGGGGTGGAGATGCAAAGTGAAGTTTGTATACCCTTGGGATGCAGAAAAACATTGAGGGCAATAACAGTGGCATCTGCTGATGGCTTGGAGTCATGGGCTGTAAACTTGTCTGTACAGGGAGAATTCCTAGGGGCAAGGCTTCATGTGCAGCTCAGGGTGGATTTCTTGGCAGAGAGCATGTGAAAAGGGTGTTTGTGGTCACATTTGGCTTGCCCGGTATTAATACATATGTATATACATAAAATTACAGTTTGTTGAAGAAAAAAAAACCCAAGCAAGTCTTCTTCCCATCAGCTGATGCACCTGTGACACTGTGCCTGACAGCACAACACAGCCTGCATTGATCACCCTTCTCTGAATGGCTTGCACTTTCTTCATCACACAGGTGCATCTACTAAAAAGGCAGGTGTTTAGACAGTTCCCACTGGTTTTCCCATTTAAAATACTATGTCTTCCAACACCTCCTTCCTTCTTTCCTGAGCACTCACTGCATCTTCCTTACCACTGCCTGACATCCTCCCAGTAGTCATGGCCTGACAGCGATTCTCCTGAGATCACTTCTGCTGAAGCAGAGACTCAATAAATTTGAAAGGTTTGGGGTGATCTCTCCCAGTGTGGTGTCTGACAGCAGACAGCTCATGGGACAGAGACCACAGCAACAGGATGAGATGAAGATTTTTCTTACCCTGTCACCTTTTCACCCCTCATCCTCCAGGGTTTTTTTTCCTGATAGCTCTATTAACACCAGAGCCAGACTGGAGAATTGGTCCAGATTAAAAAACAGGATGAGGGGGAAGGTTTTGGCAGATGTTCCTTAAGCCAGATCAGTTCCTCAGTTCAATTCAGTGTTGTGCAAAGTGTGCCAGGGAGCTGGGGGACTGCAGTGACATGCATGGGGACAGGGGCAAGGACAGGCATTATGTGTCAAGAACACCTTGGGTCAGCATGGATACTGGAGACTTTATCTCATGAAGTGGCATTATGTATTTAGGCATCAGGAAGGAGAGGTGACAGTGATTGCTCAGATGTGCCTTTGTCTCCCATAAATTAGATTTAAACAATGTGGTTTGAAACAGGTAATTTAAAGCCACCTCGAAGAAAAACTAGAAGTATTGGAAGAGATTTGAGAAATACCAGCTGCATTGCAGGTATGCTGAAGTAGCAGGCTGCAGTTGCTTTTCTCCAGCCTTGTTCCTCTTGGAGCAAAAGCCTTCCAACAGTACTTCAAGGAAAATAACCTGTTGTTATTGGGTCTGTGTTGGTTTTGGATGGGACAATTAATTTTCTTCTAGCAGCTGCTGCAGAGCTATGGTTTGGATTTGTGACCAAAACAATGTTGATAACACAGAGATGTCTTTGTTACAGGTGAGCAATGCTGACAGTGAGTCAGGGTCTTTTCTGCCCCCCACCCCACGACACAAACAAGAGGGCTGGGGCTGCACAGGAAGTTGTGAGAGGGCTCAGTGGGGACAGCTGACCCCAGCTGACCAAAGGAATATCCTAGACCATATGGCATCGTGCTCAGCATACATAGCTGGGGGGGACATTTGGACTAAAGGTGTTTGTCTTCCCAAGTCACCATTCCACATGGTGGAGCCCTGCTTTCCTGGGCATGGCTGAGCACCTATGTGACCATGGGAAGTGGTGAATGGATTCCTTCTTCCTCTTTGCTTGTGTGTGGCTTTCGCTTTGCCTGTTAAACTGTCTTTATCTCAACACACAACCTCTCTCACTTTGACTCTTCTGATTCCCTTCCCTATCCCAGTGAGGAGAGAGTGAATGACTGGCTGTGTGGGGCTTAGTTTCTGACTAGAGCTAAACCACAACAAGATCCTAGCAAGAACCAAGTAAGAAAAGGTAAAAATAAGAAAGTTTTGCTTTGAACTATTAACTATTACCTTTGATGGCACTGTTTCAGCTTTTTTTTTTTTTCCACTTGGAGTGCAGTTTAAGCTGTGTCCTCAGCTGGCCTGCTTGTGTACCAATTATGAGGCACAATTACAGTCATCAAATGCTATGGCTCCAACACAAATGAATTTTTATATCCATTCATCATATTGAAGAACATCTCAAGCCATGAGGTTTCTGGTTTTCATTATGCAGGCCATATTTTTTTCATATTGTGCAACCAAGAAGGCAAAATTCAAAATCTGTAGGCAAGAAAATGTCACATTATCATGGAAAAGGAAGGAGGATGATGTATGTATTTTATACAGTTCATTAACACCAGAGATCCAAAGAAACTGTTGAACATAAAAATATTTGATGTCTATGAATAAACAACAGTAATGATTTAGAAACTCTTCCATCTTAGTCCTCGTGTCCCACTACTGCCCAAGGCACCATTCATGCCCTTTGCTTGTGTGGGGGAGATCCCAGCTGGGTCAGCTTTTCTGGGAGCCTGATGAACAGCTTTCTGCACAAAGCTGAATCACAGCTTTCCATATTAAACCTGAAAGCAAGGGATAAAATCTCATCCAGTTTTCGAGGCAGCTGTTTGATAAGAGAATGGGTTCTGCCCTGATGCAAGCAGAGCTCAGCAGCTCCACCGAAGGCACTGGCCAACAGTGCTGTCCCTCATTAAGCCTTGCTAATTATATTGGCTGCCTCTCAGCTGTTGTGTGGGCAGTAGCCAGGAAAGGGATAGTGACAGAAGCGATTCCTGAGGAGGACTCTCTAAATGCACTGACACATGTAATCCTGCCTTGCCAAGGGGGACAGACCAAGTAGCCTTTGAGGTCCTTTTCTCACATTTTGTAGCCCTGGCCAGACTCCCTGAGCCACCTAATGGAGATTGCAGCAGAAGTTGCTGCCAATTCCAGATGGCAAAAGCCACCTTGCTGAGCTGTTACCAGCCGACAGCAGGAGCCTGCCTATGCTGAGCCAGAGACACAGTGCCCTGGGAGCACTTGGTGCACATATCCCGAGGGGTACCCAGAGCATCCTTCTCCTCAGTGCCATTGTAAGCCACAGCTGTCTCTGCATCTGACCTGCTCAGGGTTTGCTGGCGAGGCTGGGCCTGGGCAGGAACGCAGAGCAATGACAGTGTGGTTATTCTGTAGCTGGCCTGCTGACACAGGATGCACCACACTGCAACAGAGGCCAGGTGAGCAGTGCTTTCTCTGGGCCAGCAGAAACCCCAGCCCTCCAGGGAACTCACATGTGCTGGCTCAGTCACCCTGGCAGGAGACCAGCCAGAGCCATGGTGTGATTCCTTCTACCAGCACTTGGCACCAGGCTGCAGTGCCCCTGCCTCTCCCCATGCCTGCAGCAAATGAAGCAGCTAACGGCAGAAGAGAGAAAAAAAGCCCCACATCAAAGGCACCCTGATTACAGCGGAGCTGAGACCCTCTCCCAGGATGTGGCACCAAGTTCCTGCCATGACTGAGCTGGAGAAGGTCTTCCACATTCCAGGAAGGACCCCCCTAATAGGGAAGTGAGACATGAGTTGACCAGGCTGAGAAGAACTATGGTCTGGGCTCAGGCTTAGCAGCAGAGACTGCTGCTTGAGCAGCAATGAGTGATCAGACCTTTTCTCTGTCTGCTTGGAAGAGTCAAGCAAAATGTCCCCAGGAGAGCATGGCCGCTGGAGTCTCAGCTCAACATTATGGCAGGGAGAAAATTATTGGTGCACAAAGGGGGACTAACTACAACACTAATTGAAAATGACTTTAGGGCAATATAGGTCAGCAGAGCATAATCTGTCCTGCAGTTTGGCCAGGATACTATGCTGGTACCTTGGCCACAAATGCTGCCAGGAGAGGTTCATGGGTTGTGCATAGTTAAAAATCGAGGATTGTGTTGTATCCTGAATACACAGGAGCAGTGCTAGCAGCCAGAGTTAATAGTCAGAGCCAGATGCTCACCCACCTCCCACTCCTTCTTCCCAGAAAACAGGATGCCTTTCTTGTCCGCTGCTTGCTGTTCCCAGCACCAGCTGATGAGATGTCTCCTTCTCCCCTGGCTGGTACAAAATAGGCGTCCATCTTCCAGGAAAGGCACAAATCTTCTTTGACAAGCAGTGATATTAACAGGGATTAGGGAATGCAAGAGCCACTGCCAGAACTGAACAAAGGATGCAGCCCAGGCTGCCTGGCCCTGGAAGCTTTTTAGTCAAGATTAAAGGTTACACTGAGGATGAGGCTGTATTTTCAACCCACTGTGAAACCACCCATTCACCCCCTCAGAGCAAGGATTTCTGAGCAACTCTCAACCTGTGATGGGGGGGGCTCACACCAGCATGCATCCTAATCTCAGGAATGGGTGCAGTGATGGAAAGGAAGCGCTGTGGCTGACAAGGCAGCTAGCGAAGGCACCACCGCTGCTGGCTTGTACTGGTTCCCAAGCTGAGATGGCATCATGGCACAAGATATTCTCCTATCAGAGCTCCCTTGGTGCGTGGATGACAGGCAAGCCTTGCCTTCAAACCCCATGGGACCCTCTTTGTCAGGCAAAGGTTTTCCATTCTCTCACAAGCAGTGGGTTTGGTGATTCGCAAAGAACGTCCATCCCTACCTCCTCATCTCCACTCATGTCCTCTTGCAGCAAGTCCCCACTGTGTACCCAAGGCAAGGTCTGGACCTGCACAGGCAATAAACAAAAGCACCTGCAAATAATAAAATCCCTTGTCAGTGGAATTTGTGGTTTCCAGTGTTTTATCAAGATTATTTTCTAGATGCATTCAAATTTTTTTCTTATATTTGACCTCTTTTACTTTTAAAAGACTCTCAGGAACATTTGCCATGTGTTTGTGGGATGAGAAGTGATAGATTGAACTCCAGCAAGAGCTGCTGCCTGAGTACCAGGATCACACTTGGGGCTTGGACATACATTTCTGACACTTGATACTGAAGTTTCAGTGTCTTGAAGTCACGTGTGTGTTAACATAGCCACAAGACCACATTCAAAGATTCAGAAAAAGCAAACTCTTTAGCTTTTGCATAGAGTAGAATAATCACTCTGACTGACACCTAGTGCAGATAAATTCTAAAAGAGCCAGTTTTCACCGCCATTTCAATATGGCATAGAATTTTTATGGTGAGCTGAGAGAACATTCAGGCTGAGCTTTCTTACTGGGTGCAGTGTAAAGTCTGTGTACACCAAGGGGTGTGCGTGTGTGCGTGCACATTACTGCATGTGTGGTGGCAATCCTCTGTGTGTTTTAAAATGCCACCCCATCCATATGATATGCTGAACAACGAAAACATCTACACATGAAGTTACACGCTGACTCTTGTCTGGATTTGAAGCTGGTTACACCCAGCCTTTGGTTTCATGCGGTTTCAAATGAAGGTTTTCTTCTTCATCCTTAGAAGCGCCTCTAGAGTCAAACAGGAAAGAGGAGAGGGAAAGAAAACAGACAAAACCAGGGATGATTCAAGGCACCCACCAAACGCAGCTGTCTCTGGTTACTAGGTGTCTGTTATCCTGTATCAGTCATATGTGGACAGCCACTAAGTACATGTGTAAATAATCACAACTGCTGAGCCCCTTATGGGTTTTAGCAAGAAAAATTGCCTTTGTGAAATTGCCACAGGATGTGCCTTATTCTCTGGTCTGTATTCATTATTCTCTTGTATAAAAATTTCATTTACGTAGTCAGAAACAATGCCATGAGATCTAGGCCAGAAACCGCACACCCTAACTAACCAGGAAGAAAAGCCAAAGAAAATATTCCTGGGCTCTGCAATACACAGTACACACTGGGTAATTACCCACCCAAAATATTCTGAGGATAACAAATACATTATTAAAAAGAAATAATGTCAGGATTGGGCCATGAGCCATTCAGCGGCCAGATGCTGAAGTAACAAATTACGATTTTGAACCAGCTGCTGGCGGAGTCTGTTCAGCACCATGGGGGCTGTGGGCCCTCCCCCACTGCTGGAGCCCGCCGCAGGGTTAGGGGTGCCAGGGCAGAACGCCCTTCCCGCCAGCTCTGAGTAACCACCCTGCCCGTTTCAGCACAGCCTGCAATGCAAAGAGCTCTCAAAAGCCAGTGCTGAGGACAGCAGCTGCCCTGAGAACCCCAAGCTGTCACCCTGCAAAGCAGTGCCTGGGCTTGTGCCAGCCACGTAGTGCTGGACCTGCTCCCATGTGTGTGTGGACTGACTTCCTTCAATGCAGTACATTTGGTCCCTCCTCAGGATGCCGAAATAAATAAGGTCACTTGCACAAACACGCCCTGTTTATCTTCCTCGCTGCCACCAGCTCTCACCCTCTTCAAATATGATTGCTATGTCCCCACTCACATACCCTGCTCCGACACCCCTAGTCTGGTCTCCCTCCTGGCTAAATAATGCTGGTTTTGCATTGCAATCAAAATGAATCCCAAGAAGTGGTCCTGCAGCTGGTGAGAAATGAAATGTTACGATGACTTAAAGGCTTAGGAGAGGGCAAGGGTCAAGTGGATCACCATCCTCATATAGCTCACAGGTTTTCTATTAGGAAAATCCCCCTCCAATTGTCAAGAAGGCAAGTTATAGAGATCACAAACACAGTTTCTTCTCAAGACAGCACCTCCCACCTCCTCCCTCTGTCCCTATCTCCCACTGATCTCCACCAGCTAAAACCTCTGGGTGGCTTACTTCAAAGCAGGCTGCAATTTCTAACTCCAGTGCTCTTCCATGGACTCGGGGTGCCGGCTGTGGTCTGGATGAATAAATAATCATGAAGCAGACACAGTTAGCTCTGGATTACTTTTGAGAAGAGAGGTGCAAAGGTATTTCCCTAAGATATACACTAAGGTGAATGGAAAAGACAGGATCTAAACACTGTCTTCCAGGGTTCAGTGCTTTGAACTAATTTATTAGCCTACTAACAGATTAACTGTTCATAAAAAACAAAAGCAAAAACAAAAAACAAAACAAAACAAAAAAGATGCAAACAAACAAAACCTAGCAAACAAACAAAAAAACCCCAAACCCAAATCATAGATCTTATTACTCCAATGCATCTCAGCATTGATATCTCACCATCCCAATACAAAATTTTCACTGCTCGCCCTTCCATTTTCAAATCACATTTCCCCCAATTTTGTGGCAAAATTTTCCTGAATTCTGCCATGAAATGCTGGATAGCTGTGCCAAAGCCACTGTCATTGAATGGAAGTTGCCAGCAGATAGATGTGAGCTGATTTGGTCTCTGAAGCACATGATCTGCCCAATGTAGAGAAGTTTATCCACTAAAGCGCTGTGATGATTTGTATTTAACACTCCAGAACAGCCTATCAGGTATCCTGTAGCAAAGAGAAAGGAGGAAAAAAACCTGAGATGACAGCAAAAGATAATTTTTCTCCTGATGCAGGCAGGAATCTAATATTGCACATCAATCAGGGACTACTAACAGGCCAGATCTGCACTCAGAATGTTTACACTGATATAATTGAAGAAGTCTTCCAGCTCAGCTTACTCTTATAACAGACCTGGCACGTGCAGCTTTTGTTTACCTACAAACTTCCTGGTGAGAAATATGTTGGGAAGAGGCTTTGTTTGCTGTGGTTTGCCTTTACAGTGCTCTGCTGGTATCTGTTTTGCTAGTATACAGAGGAAAACTTCCTTGCAATCTGGCATGGCCCCATTTCTCAGTTTTCCTCTTCCAGCAGAAATTTTGAACTCAGCCAGTTCATGGTTATTCCCAATTTTCCCAGCTTCCCTTGTTATTGCTCAGGGCTGCAGCTTGGCCCTAGTATCTGAGAGAAACTCATGCCTTGAAACAGGAGCATGGACTAGGATTCATCTATCTCCACCAAGGATGATCTCTGGAGGCAAAAAGCAGGGTTAAGCTGTAAGACTTCATCAAGAACCACCTTAGTGAGACAGTTTCACTGCAGGTGAATACCTCTGAAATGGTTGGAATTGTACATGTTCAAAACTGGAATAATGCAGCCATGTACTCATCTCCCAGTAACCCAGCTGAGGGCTGTCCATGCACACACACCTTTGAATATACACACAGGGAATGGCAGATCACAGTGCTGCAACTTGCAGTAATAGGAGAAAACAACAGATCAAAGGTGGCCTCTTAATCTGTTTTGATCTGTGCTCCCCCATCTCAGTTCAGAGGCAGTACTTCATGTGCATGGCTGGAGGGGACCATCCAGCATTTGTGCTTTTATTGTCTAGGAGACTTAGCGTCCAGCCTGAGTGTAGTCCAACACACATTTTACCATCTGCTCTATTTCCTATGTGCCTATGAGATCATTTTTCTACACGTGAAATTATACCATGAAGATTCACATATGCTTACACAGCTTATATCTATTATTATTTGTTAAACATTGAGAAGTTCCTTGGCACAGTACAGAGCCCAGCATGAAGACATATCAAGCCCTGAAGCCATGCTTCACGTGAAGTACACCCAAAATGGCTATTCTGGCTGAAAGAGCAGTGTTAGGAATTTCAAACCACTTCCCTTCCTTGGAGTTCTGAGCAGATTCATGACATTTCTGGCAATGCAGCTTAAAGAGCCATTCACAGACATTTGTGCTGCAGTCATCACAAAAGCTTTCTTTTTTTCCGCTCATGCAAAACCTGATTTTCAGTGCAAAATACACATTTCAGCAAGTTTAAGATAGTCCATAAAGATTTTGGAATGCAATTTTAGATCAAAATTATAATAATAAAATATCACTGTTCCTTTTTTAGTTGATAGTTATAATAATGTTGGTTGTTCGTGAAGAAGCTCACATCTTAGAGAAACTTGTAACAGACATTTTTCCATTTCTAATTTATTGTGTTATTCTCCTCAGCCTACATCTCTCATATCCCTTGCAGGAGCATCAAATGAGAGCTGAAACAACATGGCTGAAACAGAGCTCCCCGTTCTCTTTCCTCTCTCTTCCTTTTTTGGTTTCCATCCTCTCTCGTTCTGGTTCCTCATCTCTCCTGAAGACAAGGGCAGAGGGTGGCTGGATGCTGTCCCAGATTAACAGGGTGCCATGTGGCCATCCATGTCCTCTCTCACAGTCCCACTCCATGTGCAAAGGAGGATTTGTCTCACCTCCCCTGACGTGTCTAAAATACAGATGTCTGTATTTAGGCTATGTGCCTGAAGCTCTCTCAGTACCAAGAGGAAGAAACAGGCATGGATAAAGTGCAATTCACCTCATCCTAGGTAGGGTAGTGCCCAAAACAGATCAGATGAATCATGGCTTCAAAGTGCCATGCTCTGCTGACCACAAAGAGAGCCCAGATGACTAAATGTTTTGTGTTAGCTGAGACAAAGCCTGTCCTCAAGCATCTTTCCTTTGTGTCATTATTCTGTCTGTTCTCCTGTTGCTCCCAGCACGTTATCCTCCTGAACTGTCCAACTGGCTTTCCTTCTTGTGAGTGGCAATGTCCAAAGAAATGGTAACTTTCCTCCAGCTGCTGCTCTGGAGCAATTTCCCAGCCTGGGTTTTCCTCTCAGATATCTCACTAATGTAACATTTCATGGAGTGCCTTGCAAAAATCATTTGCAAAAGCTCCTCGCTTATATTTCACATCTCTTTTCAAGAACTCACCTCTACCAGGATGCACACACTAGAGATTGCCTACTGCTAGCAGCTCAGTAGGTGGTCTGTTGGGAATCATTAACATTCTTCCTCTTGTGCATTAACCCCTCCAAAAAAACTTTTAAGAGTGAAACCTGCTATTATCCTATCACCAATATTCTAGAGCTGGCAGAGCCATGGACTCTAGCCCTCAAGTCTACAGGGTGGGTTTATACAAGGGTTTACAATAGTTTCTGACACTGTGTGAATGGCAGCATAAGTTACAATGCAGAAATAGATTAACTAAATAAAGTGGGTTTACTTCTTCTTTAAATAGCCCTTACAGGCATCAGAGTTCCTCTACAGATTTAAAGGAGTCTTTTCTTCTTACTCCTCCACCTTCCACATTTTAAGCAGGTAGCTGTGAATGGAGTACACATTGTGAAATGCCATTGCCTCTTCATCGGGTTACAGCACTAGAGGAAAAAAAAAGAAAATCCAAATGAAAATCACTTCTCTTTCCAGTCTCACTCTACCTCAGAGTTCCCCCTAATAGCTGAAAGGGATTAAGATCTTAAATAACTTGCTGACAAAACCACTGTACAATAGGACCAGTTGGTAACATTGGGAGGAGATGTTCAGCTTTGTTTTTCTTCATGCTCATAGAGGGTCTGACTAAAATCAACTATTCTTCTAGCCCATAAATAAATGCAAAGCCTGATCCAGTCACAGGAACTCCCAGCACAGGCTTGAGGCTTCTAAGAGCATGATTTCTGGAAGCAGCTCTTCCCATGTGGGCACAGCGTGTGCCAGCAAATATCTGCTTTGGCAGGAACAGAGCTTGTTAATCTGAAGTGCCAAATGCCCACACATCTCACAGAAATCCATGAGATCCCAAATCCAAGAAAATGGGAGATGGGAAAGATCTCTGCCTTTGGGAGTAAGCCCATTAACATCATGCTTCTGAAGAGGCTGAGAGCTCATACAGAAGTTGCTTTCATCTTCTGCAAAATGTCAAAAATAAATGTCCAGTACGATGAGCATCATCTTATCACTGCAGCACCTACACATCCCAGCTAGCATTAGGACATGGCTGCAGCAGCTGGCAGGGATCCCAGATCAGAGTGAGCATGCAGGCACAAGCATGGAGCTGAAATAGTGCTGAAACTAATAGGAAAGGAGGCAGGACAGCAAAAGCACAGAGATCTGTGCTGCTACCCTTGTATTCTAACATTGTGCAGACTCAAACAGAAGCAAGCCAACTCAATTTTGTATACAACAGAGGAAGCAAGTAATTCTAGGAGAGGGATTAAACTTCTGCCTACCAGACTTCAAGAGTAAAAAATACCTGTACAAGGCACCCAGAAATATCCCTTAACATCAGCAGTTTTTGATTAGCACAACCTGGTGTAAAGTAATAAAGAAAAATCACCGAGTTGTTACCAGTTGTACTTCTGCTACAATTTGGAAAGCCAAGACTAGCTCCATGGCAGGATCAACAGAACAAGCCAAGGACTAGCATCCATTGCTGCTATTTGTAGCTCAGATTGGTGGTCTCCTTTCTGCATGGGTGGTAGGAACCATCTGGTCCCACTTAGACATTTATAGGAAACATGTACAGGTCAGAGCAAGCAGTTTCCAGGATATTTTTCTAATTGAGAAGGGAGAAAGCACAGAGAAAGCCATCACATCCTAAGGTAAGCTCAGCTAAATGAACCTTGCTTTCCATGGATGGTCAGGAGAACCTCAGACTCATTGGATTGCCAATGAGAGGCATGATGAATCCTACAGATAGTGCCTAAGCCTTCCACACCTTTGCAACACCACTGCTGAACATTTTAACTGCAATTCTGTTTTGGAAACTACAACCCAGATAGACAAGATTCCCAGCATCAGCATCTTCCACCTATTACCAGTCACACACAACTATGCTTAGGTCTGTTTCATGACAAAATCCTTATTTCTGCCTCACCTTTGGATGTCTGACTCTTCTGCATGGTTATTCTGGTGCACACACTGTCCTAGATAAAGAGGCCCAACCCTGGCATGGAAAAGGAATGGTATCCATATGAGTGCTGCCCTCAGCCTGTACTTTCCTATCCTTTCCTCTCCATTCTGACAGTCCGGCGGCTCCTACAGAGAAAGCAATCATAAGGATCACTTTTCAGATTCCACCTGGCAGGGTTGGTGTGTACCTTAAACCCTCACCCAGAGCTCACGATATCACCTTCAAAATGCATTGCAAACACAAATCACCTGAGACTTCAAGCTGCTCTGGCTTGTGCCTCATTAAAGTGCACGGTGATAACAGACAGTGATAACAACGGTGAAATCCACATCTGAAGGCAATTGGTTCTTGTGAGATGTACTTTTGCCACTGGCCTTATGCTGCCTGCAAAGAAACACCAGGTTAAAACAAACAGAAAAGCCAGAAAGCATCATTATCAGGCAGGCACAGAGCAGAGAGTGCCTTTTCCCTGTGGTAATTTACTCTATAGTTTTCAGATTTGCTAGTCTGTTTCGGGTCATGTTGTTTCAATGTCTTTTCTCCAAGAATAAATACAGCATGAAAAATCTCCTAATGGACCCCTGTAGATAGAGTCTAACTCCAGGTCATAGAAACAGCTGGCAAACATACTCACAAGCCATAATATCCCCATGACAAACCTCAATATTCACTCACGCCCCATTATCTCCACCATCAGCATGAGCCCTGTGCTTCCAACAGCATGGGTGAGGGACCCTGGGGAGCCAGGTGGAGATGTCCCAGCTGTGTGCCTGGCTACACCCAGCAGTGGGGACCAGGGCTGGGCAGCAACATTCAAATTATGGTACTTCCCAACTCTGTGCAGAGGCTAAATCCAGCACTGGATATTCAGAATCATATAGTCATTTACATTGGAAAGTGTCATCAAGCTCAACTATTAACCCAACACTCCTGAGGCCACCAATAACCATGTCCTTAAGTGCCACATCCTACAGGGCCTGTAAATAGATCCAGGGATGGGGACTCCACCACTTCCTTGCACAGCTTTTCCAATGTTTAATAACCCTTTCAGTGAATCATTTTTCCTAATATCCAATCTAAATCTTGCCTGATACACCTTGAGGCTGTTACCTCTTCTACCACTTGTTACTTGAGGGAAGAGACCAGACCCCCCCTTTTCCACAACCTCAGATAGTCATAGAGAGTGATAAGGTCCCCCATAAGCCTCCTTTTCTCCAGGCTAAACAATCCCAGCTTCCTCAACTACTTCTCATAAGACGTGTGCTCCAGCCCTTCTCTGGACTTGCTCCAACACCTTAATGTCTTTCTTCTAGTGAGAGGCCCAGAACTGGACACAGGGTCAAGGTGTGGCCTCACTGGCGCTGAGTAAAGGGGGCAATCAGTGCCCTGGTCCTGCTGGCCACACTATTGCTGATCCAGGCCAGGATGCCATTGGCCTTCTTGGCCACCTCTGGCTCATGTTCAGATGCTGTTGACCAGCACCCCCAGGTCCCTTTCCCCTGGGCACCTTCCAGCCACTCTGCCCCCAGCCTGTAGTGCTGCCTGGGGTTGTTGTAACCCAAGGGCAGGACCTGGCACTTCACTTTCTTGTACTTCATACAACTGGCCTTGGCCCATCGATCCAGCTCACCCAGATCTCTCTGCAGAGCCTTCCTACCCTTCAGCAGATCAGCACTCTCACACAACTTGGTGTCCTGTGCAAAGTGATAGAGGGTGCACTCAATCCTATCACCCAGGTTGCTGATAAACAAATTAAACAGGACTGGCTCCAAAACTGAGCCCTGGGGACACCACTTGTGACCAGCTGCCAGCTGGATTTAACTCTATCCACCACTATCTGGGTCCAGTCATTCAACCAGTTTTTTACCCAGCAAACAGTGCACCTGTCCAAGCCATGAGCCATCTTCCATGAGGATGGAGATTGTCCTTAGCTCTCCTTGTGTTGCTGATGAATTGATAGAAACATTTTTATTGCTTTTATGTCAGTAGTCAAATTAAGTTCTGGCTTGGCTTTAGCCCTTCTAATTTTCTCCCTGTATAACCTCACAACAGCCTTGTACTCCTCCTGAATTGCCTGCCCCTTCTTCCCAAAGGTCATGAACTCCCCATTTTTTCCTGAGTTTCAGCCTAAGTTCTTTTTTCATCCAAGCTTCTTCTTCCCCACTGACTCATCTTCCAGCATGTCTTTCAGGACAACCTGCTCCTCCACTTTTAAGATTTCCTTCTTGAAGAATGTCCAGCCTTCCTGGACCCCTTTTCCCTTCAGGACTGCCTCCCAAGGGATTCTCTCAATCAGTGTCCTAAACAGGCCCTCCTGAAGTCCAGGGCTGCAGTTCTGCTGACCACGTTCCTTACTTTCCCAAGAGCCAAAACCTGTGTCATCTCATGGTGACTGTTCCCCAGGCTGCCTCACAGTGACCATCACATCACCCGCCAGCCCTTCTCTGTTCACAAAGAGCAGGTCCAGTGGGACACCTCTCCTTGCTGGCTGCCTCGCCAGCTCTGTCAGCAACTTATCTTCCACATACTCCAGCAACCTCCCAGATGGTTTTCTGTCTGCTGTGCTGTACTTCCAGCAGATGTCTGATAAGTTGAAGTCCTCCACAAGAACAAGGGCCAGAGATTGTGAGACTTCTCCCCTCTGCTTACAGAATATTTCAGCCACCTCTTCACCCCTGTTGGGTGGTCTGTAAGAGACTCCCACCAGGAAACCTGCCTTGTTGGCATTCCCCCCTGATTCTACCCACGGGCATTCAATTCTCTCATCACCATCTTTAGACAGAGAGAGAAGACAAGCAGAGTCTGAGACTGATGCTGGTACAGTAAACTGCAGGAATAGGTCAAGCTGTCAGCTGTTATTAACCTTAGCAAAACCCACATCTTCTAGTTCAGCCTCAATTAATTCATAGGGTGTTTGAGAGCCTTCCTGTTACACTGTGAAATTACTGGCCCTATCTCCAGCCTGGCTAACCTGCCTGTCTCTCCTCCTGCACCATTTAAACGTCAGTTATATTTTTCTGGCTGAGTGGTTAGTGAAAGGATGAATGAATAAGTGTTTGTGCTAACTGGTCTATACAAAAACGCCTCATTAAGCAGAAATGGACATGGTTTGATATGATTTTGATGTGGTCTTGTCTTACTTTCAGAAATTTATTTTCTGCTAGAGAAGTATTGAGAAACATGAGATGCTAAATTTGATCCTTCTGATTTTGAGCACCTTATTCAGAGTGTACCAAAAAATGAAGCACTTCTAGAAGTCAGAGTTATGGTACATTCAAAACAAAAACAATGGTCTGAATTCCTTTATTTATGGTGATCAGCATGGTGCAAGCAAGTTGTTCCATCTCATTACTAAAGGGCATCATGTTCCTGATATAAAATCTATCCTCTTACTTCTTCAAGGGAAAGAGGACCCCAGAACACAGATGTGTTTGAGTGTAGAATTAACTAACGTAGTACCAAGGCCAGACACCAAGAAATAAGCCCCCATGTCCATTCTACCACCGCAATCCCCTGCTCTTCCTCATCCCACTGCTCATCCCATTCTCACTGCTGCCTAGAGAATTCCCAGTCCTCAGACTGGAAATCAGGCTACCCCCATACAAGGCCTGAGGGGAGCTGAGCATGCCAAGTACATTCCCTGCCCTTCCAGGGACTAGGAAAGAACAGAGGTTCTGGAATCCAGCAACACTTCTCAGCTCCTCGCTCTACTTCAATCACTTCAACCAACTCTCTCCAAAACAAATCTACTATCCTGAAGAGCAGCACTGAACAACAAGGCTCCAAACTAGCCTGTCACCTGGGAGGCCAGGTTCAAGTCCTGACTGAAAAACATAGAGACAGTCATCAAAATGCAGCTGGTCGGACTGAAACCACAAGGCTAGACCAAGAAAAGATCTTCCTTTGCTTGGGACCCTACAGAGAGCGTGGGAGCAGCCCAGGCTCAAACTCTTGAGTTGAGTCAGAGCAGAGGCTTGACTTGTCTCTGAAGTCTCCATTGGTCATTACAGAGCTGTGTGCTGTGGCTGGGGATAATGGCTCCAAATCTCTCATTTTGAAGTTGATTTTATATATACGATTAAATATCCATTGAACCAAAGAGGAGGATTGATCAACTGGTCAAATATTAAGGAAACTAATGAGAAATGGGGCTGGTTTACACTGGTGAAATATGAATCAAGATGTGCATTTAGATCATAATACAGTCCTAAATAGGAAAAATTTCTAGGAGTAACCTGCCCTTTTTCCTGCCAACCTTAAAAGGAAAACCTGGATCTTCAGGCCAGACAGCTGTCACTGCAGACTTTGGCCAGAGTCCTGCTGATGACAAATGGATTATCAGAATTTGGATGGATAATCATTTAGATCCACAGGTCAGCACAGGAATTTCAGAAACAACTGTCTCAGTAGCAGTCCACTGCCAACAGGCACTGAGAGGACTCCTTTCTCTTCTCTCATTGTTGTGGGGTGTCTGTCTCAAACATCCTCTGAAAACAGGCCCAAACAGATGACTTTTGCAGTCCACATAAGTCACTACATTTCAGTTCTTTCAGGACATGAAAGTGAGAAAGTTTGCAGGGTCTGGAACCTTCCTTCAAAAGGAAAATAAGATATCTCCAATACCTCTGAAATAAAAGAAATACCCGCTTCCAATCCAGGCAAAGCACACGTTAACTTGCATAAGAAGGAATGAGAAAAGCCTTCAGGAAATAGCTAACCGTTTCCAAGTCTTTCATTTTCACAGACTCTGGCTTTCTTCAAGGGAAAAAGTGTCCTTTTTAAATGTGCCTGACCTTGGGCTCTGTTCCTACAAACATTGATTCAGGGAGGTACTTTGTTGTTATTTATTCTCAACTAATGACTGAACTGGCACAGCTCTGAAGAAAGGGTATATCAAAAGCCCAGTGTCCGCAGGCTGGTTCCTGTTCCGTGCCCGAATTCTTCCTGCCCTTGGCTAACACTGAATTGCCACAAACCTCCATTTTGGCTTAGCTGAGGTAAAAGCAGCCCCAACATCTCTTCTTTCCATGTACTCCGAGGCAGCACGTACAACTTTGCTCCCTCCATGCGCCTACTGAAATCCACGCAGATTTGTGAGGCATTACCGCGGTGTGTATTTCTGGGAAGTATGGCTGCCCATGTTTATATATATACACGGAGTCCTTTCTTCATTTGAGCGTACCTACCACTTCTTAGAACACTGAACATTCCCATGCACGCTGTCTGACACCAAAGCCATCCTGCACAGAAGGGTCTGTAGCACCTTCTTGAAGGCTTGGCACTGTTGGGGAGGGCAGTAATTCATGCAGACTCCACCACTCCCTGGACCAGTCCAAGAGTTTTGCAGAATAGACAGTCACGCTCCAATGCCCAAAACAGTCCGAGGCTTTGTTTCATCTGCCAGTCTAGGGACAGCCTGCAAGATCCAAGTCACAACCGACTCCTAACTGAATTGAATCCAAAGCTCAATATAGCTGAAGAAGCCAAGAAAACTTTTCTCAAGAGACTGGTGCCATTTGCTAGAGTGGGAAATGTGGGTCCTCAGCTTTTCAGATGCTTGGGCTCAGTGCAGCCCGCAGCAGAGCCTTACAGTTTTCGTACTTGCAGCTCAACATGTGGCTGCCTGTGTTTGTGGCTAAAAATGTGCCTTCTCCATAATGAAACTGGAATCAATAACCAATCAAGGCAGTATGTGCTTCTGTAGAACAGCTTAAAATAGTCTTGCTTGCTTGCTTTCTTAGCAACTGCTCGCAGTGAGCCCAACCTTTCATTTCTTCCACTGAGCTGAAAAGAGCTCTGCAATCACATCATCGCAGCACAAGGCAGTCACAAATATTCCACATCTTTTAAAGCCAGAGAAGTACAGGGAACTAAAGGCAGCAAACACTCTATACAGTAGGAAAAAACCCCACTCTTGTGCCCATAGAGCAGCAGCAGAATTGCCAAGTTGAGCACTCTAGAAGTAAGACGTGTAAATTAAGGTTGCTCGTGTAATATCACTTCACTCCCCCACTTCTCTCTCTACATTTGCATCCTGAAACAGCCTTTAATTGTAGGAATTGCCTGCTACGTTTTACCACCATACCCCTCTCACTCTGTTCCCAGCACTTGATTAATGAGCAGCTATTCAATACCTTGTTTTCTTCTCCAGCACGTGGTCTCGTGCTTCATCTTTACTGCTCAAACCCTGCTCTGGAGTCAGCAGTCTCCATGAACCACGTAGGGGTGGATTTTTTTTTTAATAGATGTTTACTGCTCGGCCAGATTTGGGTAGCTTTTCCAAAGAAGGGGAAGAGTTCAGGCATACGACACAAGCTCACTCAATCCAGTTCCCTGCTCCAGATTGTAATGGCATGAGCAGTCCTCAGGAAAAGACAGCAGTGCTTTTCCCTGAGGACAACACAACTTACTTTTCTTCTAAGATGTGTGTGAGATCATCCCAAGGGAGTCTCCTGGGACGATCTGACCCTGATGGGTCAGGCAGAAATGCTGGATCTGAAATGGTACCCTGGGGTTTGCTCCCTGCTCTGGCTGAACATGCCATCAGCTGCTAAGATCTCATCTAACTCCCACTGGGAAATGTGGTACAGGTGTGCTCACGACTGTTCTCCTTGGAAAACTGCCACACAGTCCTGTCTGCAGATGCAGGTTGTAACACTCTCAGTACAGGAGGCAGTGACATTTAAAAGAGCAGGAAAAATATGTATTGAAATACAAATATGTTTAACAGCACTGGCTATTTTTAAAACTACCAAAAAAGAAATTGCTTTCAGTCTACTCAGGATCAAGAGACTGTTTATAACCAGTTCCCTTCATTAAACCTTTGCTTTATGACACATGACTGTGTCAAATACCAACATTCAATAACATTTTTTGTGAAAAGGGAGAAAAAACCCCAGTCATACTGATTGGATGGACCATCAAATAACCACTTGATGGATGAAAAGGAGAAATGGAAATGCCATCTGCATTTCCAGTACTCCCCAACTGATCAGCCCACTGGGAAATAACAAGGGAAGAGGATTCAATATTCTCTATATATCTGCAAATCACTATTAAACATCAAATTTTGCAGGAGATCAATACCCCTCTAACAATTCTGCCACAGATGCCAGAGCTCATTAGTAGGATGTGAATAACTGTGGAGGTTGGAAATCCTATTTTACTTGTCTGTCTGAAGGATTTTGGTTTCTTACCAGCTTAGCTGGGGATTTCATGACCAGGTTTTACACTCTATGTTGAGCTCTTACTCAGGTAAAATTTCTTTACCTAAAAGTGGAGTTTTGCCTCAGCTGACTCAGCAGGAGCCTCAGAGTCCTTTCTTCATTAGTTATTACCATTCTGCTTGATTGAAATGCACAGGAGAGCACACCAACATGACCACAGCTACTGGTGGTACAATTCTGATCTGAGAACTGCTTCTTTTGATCATCCAGAATTTCTTCTTATCCTTAAATGGCCTATCCTACTGAAAAAAAAAAAAAACCAAAAACAAAATAAAGAAATGAAACCCAACACATAGTCACATAGAGTGAAACCAAACCCTACTTCTGCATTCTTGCCTTGATATTTGAACAATTTTTTTGTTTTTTTGATTATACACATTTCTCCCTTCTGCCTCATGCAAATGAAGATTCCACAGAAGTCATGTCACTCTGACTTGCATCCTTGGTTGAGCTTTCAAGACAAAATATGTTTCAGAAGCCATTATCGCGGAAGAGCTATGAACAGGATTTTTCTCAAATCCGGTTGTAAAATATGATACTTCCCCTTTCATTACAGGGCTCATCTGTCCTTTAAGTCTGGGTTTTGAAGGAGCTTTGAGAGGACTGCATAGGACACTCAAATTGGTTAGGCTAATGAGCCAGTGCTGGTCAGCTCACTTGCTGCAGCCAGGCTGTTGGGACAGGACCCTGCAGGATGCTGAGCTTCCTGCCGCACATCCCAAGTCAGATGGGGACACGAGACTTCAACAAAACCACTCAAGTCTACAAATCTTCATTGGTGCCAAAATGCTGTGCCCGAGGAGCAAAGCTGGGCTGGCAAGAGCTGCTGTGGAACCGTGGTGCACAAAGGGCAGGAACACCAACCCAGCAGAGGGACCTGCACAGGGCTGCAGCCATGCCTCAGTTAATCCATTCCAGAGTGGTGTTTAATCCCACTGCAGTGTTCCCAGTGCAACAGCTTGCAGCAGGGGTGACTGGAGGATATTACTGACATGTACCCTCATTTTGCAATGGCAAAAATGGCATTCACTCTTGCTGCCTATGCTGCTCCCAGAGGAAGGGCCTTTCCCCATCACTGATTTATGGAGCCTTCATGCATTTACAGGAATTTTGCACAACAGAGTGGGGTTTCATTTTCTATGTCTGCAATGTTTTTCTGTTCCTGTAAATAACTGGCCTTTCCAGGCTCATCCCTGAAAAACAGAGCACTCAGGATTTTGAAATGATGGTAAAATTGCCCATCATTATTTTCTCCAGAAATTCACACTGTGCATGCATTTCTGGTCTGCAAACACACTTAATATGAATGCAGAACATTTTCATGCAAAAATCAGGGACAAAAGGAAAAGGAAAAGGAAAAGGAAAAGGAAAAGGAAAAGGAAAAGGAAAAGGAAAAGGAAAAGGAAAAGGAAAGGATTTAACTGAGATACCTTTGATAAATCCATCCATACACATAACCAGAATGATCTAAAACATACATTTTGGACAGTAAGCTATGCAAAACCTTCACTCAAACATAAATATTTGCTTTATGCAAATGGGATGTTTTAATCACAGAGGCCAGCAGACAATCTGAAATTACTTGGTTTTCTGCAGCTTGTATTAAAGGAAAAGAGAAGGCAGGTATTGGGGGGTCGATTTTCAAAAACATATTGGCATTATTTGCTTAATTACTTGGAAATTTTCATCTAGATGCATTTTAAAATACTTCTGAATCCTGGCATAGACTCTGCAGATCCTGTGACTTAAACTTTCTTCAGAATCCAAACTTCACTTTCCCAGTTTCATAAATTTAATCTTTTTAATTTGGCCAGGGAGTTTTCAAATGCTTCTGGAGGATCTAAGAGCACAAGTTCCAGGGAAAATCAAGAGGCTGTGTTAACCTAAAAATCTTACATTTCAAAATCTTTCCCAGCTAATCTATTCCACATGCCCTAGAGGGTTTTGCCCACACCAATATGAATCTGCTCTTCTTGGACCTCAAAACCCTTAAGAGAATTTTATTTTGATAATAGAGTTTTGAAATTTGTTATAAACTTGTCTAAAGTCCTGAAGAAGCATGTTTTTACAAGTCCTGCATGTGAAGGAGTGTTTTGGCAGAAGTACTCCTGTCTCTGAGGCTGGGATTAATTTAATTTAATGAAGTTAGTTAGGTTGGCAGTCTCAGCTAATCACCAGAGCTCCTTTGTCTGGCTTCACTGGTTAGAAATAGGCACCTACTGCAGACACGGGATCAATTCCTTACAGATATTCCTACCTGCCTCTTTTTCTCACTTTATTAATAGGAAGAGTGCAACTGACAAGTTTAACTGGATGCTCAGCCTTCAAATAACCGATGTTAAGGCAGATAATCCCAACACATGTTGTTATTTGTAAGGCACTATGCTGTGACTGGGCGCCACTGAGATTTTTAAATAGGTCAGAAGTTTCCAGAATGTGAACAAAACTCCAGGGCAACGCCCACTGTCTGAATTTGTTACCCACTCTGCAAAAAGGGTATCATCACCATCTTTTCAAGAACACTGTGCCTGTAGCTACCAACTCATAAGGAGTATTTTGTTCTCCATAAAATCTGTTTCAGGAAGAAACTTGTCTGAACCAAAATCTGAGGTTCCACACAACGTCCGCAGAGATGTGAAGCTTAGTCTGGAACAAATTCTCGCTCCATCAGCAAGTGTGCTCATCTGAACACCAAATGTGTATTTGAACATCTGAGAAACAGGCAGGTTCTGCATGGACAAGTGTGTATTTGAGGGTCTAATACATTTAGTCAGATTCATCCAGGAGTAAATTTTCGTTGTTGGGGCAGGACCAAATTGACTAGGAGTTTTATCATATGTTCACCACATCTTTTATTTTCATCAGCTGCAGTTTGGCTTGCCACAAGTTAATGTGCTTATGCATTAGGTCAGGTTTCTTCTATTCAGACTGTTTCAGCACCATCCAAAAAACAAGGGCAAAAATTATTTTGGGAAAGAGAAAATCAGTATAAAACCTGTATCTATATTTGCGCTGGTGCAGCACATTCAAATCTCTCAGAAAAATCTTCAGCTGCCAAAACTGTGAAAAAAGATGCGTGACCTTCTTCTACATTTCCCATGTTTTTTGTCTTAATTAAACTTGTCATGAGTCATGTTTACAACACCCAACTTACTGCAGTTCTAAACAAACAAAGGCATTCAGCCTCTGATGTGCGTGTCCAAACTCACCAGGGATTACTGCTGCCGTTTTCATCACTTCCTGTACGTGGAAAATGCAAAGGCCAAATTTAGAAACGGATCACAAGTCTCTGGACAGGTTGTTTCCAAGAAGGCCGATGAAATCTGCTTTCTTATTTAGCTTAAACCTGTCTTCCCAAGTATTATCTTCCTGGAGACTTTCAGACATGTTTCCATCCCCTAAGCTGTTAACTCCTGCAGTATTAGGACAAAAAGACAAAACTAACCCTTCCAAAGGGCCGAAACACAGATGGGGGATCAGAGCTGCTGTTTCTTAGCTCGGGCTCTATGTGTGTGAAAGCCAACAGGGTGTTGTGGCTTTGTGTGCTTAAATCTAGGAAAACTATATAAAGCAAGATATGCTTGTTATCGTAATAATATTGAGTTTGAAAGAGTCACTACCCCTCACACCATGCTTTAATTTGTCCATCTTCCCTACTTAGTAGCTTCAAACTTAAAATCATTAATATGATTATATTGGATCAAAGAGTTGTTTGGGTTTTTTTTTTTAAAGAGTTTCATTTTTTTTACTATTTGGTCAACACACCATGGAGCTGCATTTGAGTTATCCAACAGTCAAGCGACACACATTTCAGATTACAAGGGCAACTACTTTTTAAAGATAGGTTTGACACCACTCTATGTGAAGCAAATAAATGGGATGAAGTGCAAAAGCAGCAGTCAAAAAATGTCAGATATTATGGAGGAGCACGAACTGTCATTAGCTTGGGTATTGCTATGATTAGGAAAGCCTGGAGATCACTGCACAAGACAGAAGGTAAAACCAGCCACTGCCATGAAGAACACCATTCTGTGCATGAAAAAAGAAGGAATAAAAAGTTTGGGGAGGCACAAGGAGGGGAGGCTAATTCTTATTTGTATTTTTAAATCCTACTTTTAACTCTTCCTTATTATAATGGTTTGTTTGGGGGGGAGGTTGTTTTTTTGTTTTTTTTTTTTAAATGTGTGTCCATCTTATTTTTCACTTCAAGTGTTGTTATCCTCCTGGAAGAGAGTTTGGTGTCAGGCATGGCCATGCCCAACCAAGCCCAGACACGTGGTGGGCTCGAACCAGGAGGAGGGAGCACCCGATCCTGGCAGCCAGTCCCCCGGAGGACCTTGTTTTGCTTTTGCTTCACCAGCTGCATCTTGCAGGGATGCGTGTAAGCTGCAGGGCTTGGAGCCAGGCAGAGCCATACCCCGAGAATCCCTCGGGCATCTCCAGACCGTGTCCACAGCCAACATAGGAAATTCCGGCGAGACCCGACCCTCCCTCACTTCCTCTGGGGGCCCGGCGCCGGTCACCAGCAAATCCTCTCCCTTCTCAAGATCTTTATGTCGGCCTGCAGCTCCTATTTTTGAACTGACGTTCCCTGGGTTTAATCCACTTAGCCTGTGACCACCTCCACCAGCTTCCCGCAAGCACAGCACAAGGCGAGGCTGCGAGATCCTGCCTGCCGCACTCGCCATCCTCCCCCGCTGCCCCACCGCCCCCCTCGGGAGCGTGTATTTATAAAGAGGTGGATTAGGAACATTACCAGGCAGGTCACAGGGTGTCAAGCTGCTCTTTCAGGGCTTAAAATCGGAGGCTCACTCGAGAGGGAGTGCTCGGTTCCTGTGAGAGCGGCAGGGATGATAGCTGCGGTGTACTTGCAGTTTACTCTATTAGCAGCGCCGGTGCTTCAGCCTGGAGCATTTAGAGACGCAGTCCCTATAAACAAAGCAATCGGGATGTGTAGAAATGCTTTGCCTTAATTTTCCTTTATAATTAATTTTTTTTATTATTATTATTTTTTAGGGAAAATAAAAGGAGTCTTTTTAAGTGCAATGAATGAAATTCATAAATGGGGCAAATCCACCTTGCAGTCAGTGAGCACTGGGTGATTCATACCTGCCAAGACCATCACCCTCTGGGATCTGGGCACCCCAAGGGCAATTATGTCAGTTCTCATCAGGCTGGGGCAGAGAAGAGAGGTGCCCACAGAACTGCCACCTGCAGTGGCAAATCACATGGGAAGCAGAGCCCAGGACCCGTCGGCTCCACAATGATATCCCAATGTCTGAGACCACGCACAACGATTGGACACAGTCAAAAACATGTCAGGCCAGGCTGTGGCTACAGACTGTGGAGAAAACACTCCACCTCAGTGCACCATTCTCCCAGCTTGTAAATCAGAAACAGCCATTTCCCTTTGCTGTGCTGCAGGGACCTGCACGAAGGCAAATCCCAAGTGCTTCGTCATTCTGCTGAGCTCTAATCCCGTCAGCATCTCTGGCCACTCCATCAATCGGATTAGAGTAAGGCTGAAAGTCAGAGTACGGGCGGCTGGCCCACGGGGAGCAGGTCCTGCGTGGGCAGATGCAGCCATCAGCACCCAGCCCAGCCCAGCCCAGCCCAGCCCAGCCCAGCCCGTGCAGGCGCCCAGGGCTTTCCCCACCGCAGGCATCTGGGGTGGCCAGGGCTGCAGACAGGGCAGCCCACGTTCAGCATCACCACGGAGAGGCAGGGGCTGTGTCTTCAGCCCCCTCCTGCCCCTGCAGAGCCTCGGTGCTGTTAATGGATGAAGTAACTGCAGCACAGCTGTCAGAGCCTTTCGTGCTCCTGCCGAAAATCAGCCAAAAATGTTCCGGCAGAATATATTTTCCATGAGAAAATGGTGCTTTAACAGAATCTAACCCTCCTGGTGGAAACCTGTCAGCTGCTGTATCCTGTGGTAGAAACCAGATGGGTGTATAAATAAGGACCCTGCCTTCATCCTGGGACCACTGGCAGCAAAAATAAAGATCCATTCAAGGTCTCTCTCTCTTACTTTCTCTGCCTTTTCCCAACTACAAAAATAATTTCTTTTTTTTTTTATCTTTCTATCCCATTTTTGGAAGTTTTACTTCTGCTACCCTAAGAAAAGCACAGTATGTGCAGGAACTGGGTTCTGCCTCCAGCAGCTCATTTCATGGTCCAGGTGGGCACATCCTTTCCATCTCAGGGAGGAGCCAGGTCTGTGACCTCACACCAGCTTCACCAGCATGGCTCAAATGAGGACTGATGGGTTGCATTTGGCTCTAAAGCCAGTTGCAAATAGCCAACTGGCCAACTGCTTTTGCCTGGCTGGTTCTTGGCAACATATACTTCATCATACCCAAACACATAAAACAGCAGGTCCCCAGGGCTGCCACATTGTGTGAGGCACAAAGAAGGGCTTAATACCAGACTCAAGCCCCATCATCCCAGAACTCCAGTAGGAGAACCTCTACTTTAATGTTTTCTGAGGGTTGGAACATCATCAGGGGTCAAAACTGAGACCACCTCTATTTTATCTGCTCCCAAGGGACACCCTAAGGAAACCTGTCAGCTCTCAGAAGCTCCAAGGATCTCCACAGCAAGATCCTGTCTGTCTTAAAAAGTTATCTTGAGGCTTCCTCTTTTCTGAGGGCACTTAGAGACAAGCAGAGTTGACCTTTGTGGTGTTCACAGGGGACAGTCCTTGCTTTTGCACAAAAGCACATAAAGACAAGATTAGTTGCACCAAACTACCACCTCCTAATGACTTACAGAAACCCTCACCCTTTCTATTTATAAAATCACACTCTCTTGGCAATAGGAAAGAAAGAGTTGGCACATCGTTTTTATATTTTCTAGATCTGTCTAAATTCAGCCTTACTCTTTTTTCCACTGTACTTTTCTCCAGAAATCAACCCACACTTCCCACTCACTTATAGATTTTTCTTTCATTAATTTTCCCAGTAGGCAATTGCTCATAGAAACTATAGGAAATATAAAGCTAGAAGACTTCTCAAGATGGCATGTGAATTGTAGCTTTCTCCAAAAATGCCCAGACTCTACCAATCTACATGCACTCATCACCTCCATACAAAGATAACAGGACTCTAGTGCCTTAAGGACTGGGCTGTCTGCACAGTATGTAGGTGACACCCTGGACAGTTTGGGAAAATCAGATACATCCCTCTTTTCCTACTTTTTAAAATGGCAGTATAGAGAATTAAAGGCTGAAACTGAGAGTTTTCCATAGACCTGTGAAAAAGCCTGCATAATTCACTTGCAGGGAGAAAAATTCTACATGAATTTATTCCACTAGGTTGATTCAAAAGTTATATTAAAGAGATTATCAAAGTGCGATACAGATTATGAATCATTCTATCCAGACTCCAGATGTCTTCACTCTTCATTATCTCTAATTTGTCTGAAGTTTCCCCACCCTTCCCCTCTCATTTAAGGGACCTTTTGCTGTGTGAAACACTCCTTTCCAGCTCTGCCCTGTAGGTAGAGGCGGTGATCCTGAATGCAGAGCTGACCTGGGAAGCTCCCTGGCTAAGGTCTGACACCTACCTCCGATGCAGCAGCCACCCCGTGTCCTGTATATCAGGGAGGACCAGCACAAATGTGTTTGATTTGTAACTTTACAAGGACTTTCACATTGAGGTTTAAGTTTCTTTTATTAGTAGACTTAAAGAAGGGCACCATTAACACATAACAAAGGAGGCAGAACTAAACTATTACCAGAACAGCAGTGTTTTAAAAACCCCACTACTTAGAGGTTTATAAGGTTCCTTGGAAAGGTTATTGCAGAAGCCACAAAATGGAAACAGGAGAGTGTTTCTCAGCTGCATTGTGTATTCCCACATGGTTTTGGCCCTATACAGAGGGACCTGCCTGGTTAAAACACAACTAAAGCCTCTCTTAAGCAACCTGCTCATCCTGGGGCCATCCAGGAGCTTTCCCTGCACCAGGAGGATCCCCTGTCAAGATTTAAGAGCTCACTGTTCCATTGCTCCAGGAGAGCCTTAGCAGAGAAACTGAAGGGATAATTTAGCAGCTGAGACAGGCAGTGTTTCTCTCCCAACAACCTTGTTTCAAACAAGACCCTCTGTTCAACCCTTTTTTTCTATTCTACTTTCCATGTTTTACTTTCTACGTATTTTGAATGAAGGGTATTCAGGCCCTGAAAATACACCAAATGAAACATCAAAGTGTTTCAAAGTGTCTAAATGAAATGCTGCATCTTTTCTAACACTTTCATATTTGTTTAATACCCTCCATCAGAAAAAGTGCTCCCAACACTGTTTATCCAGTTCAAGGTTCACACACTCTTAGGCTGTCATAAAATAAAGACATTAACAAAAGCTGTATTATTTCAAGACATTTCCTTATAAAGCAATGACACTGTGTATTAGCAGCCTTTATTCTCTGCAAATCCCTGTCTCAGCTGCAGAGGAAGGAAAGGGCTGGCTGGTCCGGGAGAAGGGATCTGGCTGAGCCGCTGCTAACTCGTGCCAAAGCACATCCCCATGCCTGCACAGGCAGCACAGTGCCATCCTTACTGGGGCTTTCCTCTCTCTCCTCCACTAGCCAGACAAATCTGGCACTCCCCTTGGGGCACTGAGCCAGAGTCCCCTCCATGGCTGGCCCAGCTGTGCTGGAGATCAGGGGAACAGGAGATTGGAGAGGATGAGTAACCATCGAGCAGGCAGCAGCTGTCTTTCTTTTTTCCAGGAAGAGTCATTGCTCTGAGGTGGCATCCCTGCAGGCAAGCCAGATTTCCAGTCTGTTAAACTGACTACTTCTCTCATCACCTGTATTTTCCCTAAGTTTTTCAGGAGTTGCCTTAGCCTTTGTGCAGCATGACTTAACCCACCACTTCTGATGATCTAATAGATTCCAATCCTCAGATCTCTCTCCATGATTTCACTGTTCTGCTGTCTCCTCTTTGCCTGATCTCCATCTGACATGGAAAACAACACTTTCTCAGCCCTTCCTCACCCTTGCCTTGTCTCCTGACCACCCCACGTCCCCAAACCCGTTCAACAGAAATCCCACCACACGCTCCTCGCATTTGTAGAGCCTTACCCCTCCTGGCCCTTCAGAACAGGGAAGGACCACAGCCCACAGCTTCTGGCTGGCAAGAAGGCTGTCTGGAATGTGAGCTCATGTTTTCCTAAAATAAGCAGGAGCTGTGCACTTAAACTCAACACCTGGGGCAAGGCGGGAGTGGCTGTTAGCGCTGTGCAGCATCCAAAGCACTCCTCGCACGTGGCGTGGCGCGGCGCAGCGCGAGCCAGCGGCATGGAGCAGCCAGCAGCCTTCCAAGGGTGACTAATGCCTTGCTGCTAAAAACAGCTTCCAGGGGTTTTCCATGAGCAAATCTCACTACAGGTCAAGCATTGGCTTTTCACCTGCTAAGTACAAGAACTTCACTGTAATGTCCACACTGATGGATTTTTTTTTTTTTCCACCGGTGCATAGCACAACTGGCAAAGGAGACCTAGCTCTTTCCTAAGTGATGGCAGCATCTGATCCTTGTTAACACCGCTCTTAAAAGCCAAAAATATCACCCTTTAAATAGATTATGTGAGAGTGTAGAAACAAGGATGTGTGGTAGACATGCAAGAGAAGACTGGAACATGAAGCATATTGCACGCATGGGCACAAATGTACAAGGGCCAAAGAGAAGGCATGGAAAATAACATCCTGATATGGCTTCCCAGAGAAGCACAGTGTTACATCAAACAGGTCATCTTGTCAAAAACACATGACACTCAGCTATTTCACAAAAAGACTAAGCAAAATTCTTCAGAGCCTTGTTTCAGAAAGAAACTGATAAGAACTGCCATCAATCCTTTGGACTTACCAGGGTCTGTGTCCCTTCTGGCCTGCAGGGCTTTGCTGCTCCTCTCTCAGGCCGCTGGGTTATTTCAGCACTTCTATGTGAATCGAAGCCACATCTTCAAGAAAACTGAATGAACACATGGCTCTGCTCACTGTGGGGACAAATACATATACAATGTGGACTTACTCAATTAATGTCTTGCCTAAACAGACTCCAGAGCTGTGTTTTCCTGCATATTTGAGGGTTTTGGTCAAGCAGCTGAATCGTGTAATCCACCATCTCAGACATGACATATTACTTGCCAGTTCTGACTGTCTCTGACAAGTTGGTTCATCTTATAAATAATTTGGGGCTTCCAAATGAAATATAGATTGATTTTTTTTTTTTGCTTACTTCATTTTAGGAGCAAGCAGCCCAGAGGTGGGTGTGTCAAAGTTCCTTCGCAATACTGCTCCTAGGAACAATAAAGTCCTTGCACAAACATTAGTGGAAAGTAAAAGGCAAGTTGTGCAATTGCAATTGAAATCAGACTGCCTTGAGAAGTTGTCAAAATATCTATGACTACATCACCCCCATTAACAATGTCATACTAGCTGCTGAATTTTGTGAGAAGCACATATACGTATCTCCTTCTAGTTGAGAGGACTCACTTTCCCACCTTAGAACTTCCTATTGAAGTGACTTTTGTTCAATATTAAACACCACCAGGGACAATGTCAGCACGCTGACAAGGACCACAGATCTTCTCCCCAGAGGCTTCATTTAGTTCATGCTACTGTTGAGGTCATGAAGAAGAGGTACCAGATGTGGCATTTGACAGTGCAAGGGCCACTGCAAGATTAGCATGGGGCAGCTCACTGTGGCCCAGGTCCTTGAGAAGATGGCCAAGCTTTGAAGACACTGTGTCTTCATCCTGAGGACTCTGCAGAATCCCAATGTGAAAAAGATGGATGCCATGGGGCAGCCCTGTCCTAGTCTGAGGAGAGAGAGAACATAAATTTTCTAACATGGTTTTGACTCCAGAGAGGGGTCAACCAGCCAGGTGTCACAGCGACAAGGCTTCAACACCTTGAAGCAATTAATTGTAGTATTCCCAAGGGGCAGGAGACTGCCTTCAACTTACTTCTAATTAATTTACAAATTAGCCTGCTGGCCCATGAAGAGCATCATGCACTAATTAAGCCCAGCTGCTTTATGGAAAGAGCTACAAGGAAATCTGTAGATGTTGGGTACCTAAAGGAAATGTCCTATCTGCAATTTATTCAGCCAGCACTCATTGCTCCTGGAGGTTGTAAAAGCTAAGAACACATTCAGTCACAAAGAGTTAAGCATTTGTATTAAATCCTGGGGGTATCCACAGTTACAATCAACAGGAGAAAGAGATGGCACCATTAGTGCCAGTGGTTACCTAGGATTTGCATCTTATGTTGATGGAGAGCCATGATTGAAACTTTTCCCACAGATGGAACACTTATAAGATGCTCTCCTGTGTGCTGTCTCTGGTTTCTAATGAGGTGTAAGCTCACCTTGAGCTGGCATGATTACCTGTCTCTGCTCACTAGGGAGCAGGTTATATACATGAAACCTGTAGGAAATTAACTGTTTGTGAGACCTGCTCCTCTCTGCTCCATGTGGCAGAGTTTGGACGTGTTCAGAGCTTGTTGGAGACAGGGCAGTAGACAGAGAGGGAGGCAGTCGGAGATTTGCACAGCCAGGCAGCACACTGGTTGCATAAGCCCTGTGTCTGTGGGAAATCAGACTAAAACCTTTTCAGAAGCAATACAAACATGTAGCCTTTTAGGACTAAAGTCATTTATGCAGAAATTTCCCCTATGGTCAGACTATTTCATAATTATCCACACTGGGATGTCTTGCATTTCGCTTTGAAGCATCTGGTTCTCCGCATGTCACCATTAGTTTGATTTAGCAGTTCCTATCCTTATATAATTGCAAACCACTTCATGGCTATTTCACACAAAATGTCTCTCTTTTTGCCCACTAAATGACCTGGAACTAGAACACAAACATTCTGTTTGCACAGTTTTACATAACATTCACCAGAGTTTTCACACAACACTATTAAAGACTAATTTGTTTCTGTTCCCAGGCTGATGGAAAGCAGTTCTTTTGGTAGCTTGATTGCGTCAGTGTTCTTTGAATATGTAAATAAAGATACTGAGATAAGACCTGTCCAACTGCAGAGCTCTTTTTATGTTTACCAGATACTTCAAGCTAAATAAAATTACTCTTTGCACTTGTTCTGCCTAAGAACATGCTCAGCAAAAGGGTAATCAAATTTTCTTGTCTCTCACAAGCCCTTCCCAACATATTGGGTCACAAGCAGCATCTAAGAGGATTAACAATCACACATTTCAAAAAGGCATTCTGAAAAATGACTTAGGGTCCCAAACACACCATTTTGAAAAGCAACTTAACTCCCAAGGAATGGGGTTTTCAGGGAGATTTAGATTCTTGAGCTTTTAATGGCCATCTTAGAAAGAGGAACTTATACTTCACAGAATGTGCAAAGTGTTACCTTTCCAACTCCTATTGATCCTGACAGAAATGCATTACTGGTTGGCATCTGAAAATGTCACTGAGCACCCACCCTCATATTCATTGGTACAAAATACTCCTGCAAAGTGATTGAAAGATGCTTTTCCAACTGTCTTCTAATATTAGTTTCTGGGCAAAGGGCAGAAATGTTTTCTTTAGGTGTAGTGACTTGGAGGTCCATTTCCTTGGCAAGAGCTCCTGAACTTCCTGAATTGTCAATATAGATAGATGATTTTGGAACAATATTTTGCAAAATTGGCCTTAGTCTGTTTTAAAAAGATGTTGATATGTCCCACCCAACATGTGAACCACTCTCTAGAGATGCCCAATTTTGAAAGACATGGGAAATCAATCAGCTGCATGTTTACTTCTGATGCTCCAGGTATAGGATGAATGCAGCCCTAGACCTCAGACATGTAACCTCAAAATATGAAAACAAGCCTAACAGCACAGATTCATCAAATCAGCTCATCAGATGTTGGGGACATGGAGCAGGTGTGCTGGTAGAAGGTGCCAATAGTTAAAAGGAAAAAGACACTGGCTCTTTCTGTCTTCATCTGTGTCCCTGCCTTCTTTGTCAGCTTCTTTCCTCCTGGACTTTAATTCAGCAGATGCTATGCATGGACATTCTGGTCTCTGAAGCAGGAAAATCACCTCCTATTAGAATAATATGATGATGTAACATTCGTTTTGCCAGAGTTAATTTTAAACAACTGCTACAGGTTAAAGTCTTTTATGTAACATCCCCAAGAAAAAACAATGCCAAGAATATCTTAGGGCAGAAATAAGTGAGAAGAAAACTAAGAAATTCAGGAGGCAGAAAATTATTCAGCTCACATTTTAATGTTTTTTTAAAATAATAGCTGAACAGCAGGCATATACCAGACAGTTACAGGAGTGAATTAGAAGGACTCATGTGCCCTTCAGAAGGGCACATGAGCTACCTGCTCTTTATGGTATGCTATGAAACTGCAAACCCACATTGCAAAGGGAATATTATATAGAGCAATAGAACTTTCCTTGCCCAGTCAGATCTTCTGATGTTTCTTGGGATTGTTTTTGTCTGTGTATTTTGATAAATCAAAAGAAATGTTGTCTATTTGCAACTGCTAACTTACACCACACCCCAAGAATTATTATTTTTTAAAAAGTTCAGGCAGAAAAGAAAGATTATTAGTCACTGATATTAGTCACTGATTGATAGAAGAACAAGGTCAGAATATTTCAGTAGCTACAGGAATTCTGCCTAAACAACTCAACATCCCATCCAACAGTGCATGACAAGGGGTCCTGGAGGCAGAAGGGCCCAGAGAAGCATTTTGCTACCACTGGGTTTATGATGCTGCTTGAAGCAACACAGAGCCTGATGCTATTCCATGGCATCAGCTGCTGATGGAAATGTGTTTAGAGGAGCTGAGAGCCCACCAAAGCTTTTCCAGGGTACTGCCACTTCAGTATGCGAAAAGCTCCCAAGCTCTTAAAAACATTTTGATGCCAAACTGCCTCTGAAATCAATGGCCTTTATGAGGAGCTCAGCACTGCCCAAGGCTCCCCAAGAGCTGCTCTGCCCTCCTCCTGCTTGGGAGAGGGAAAACCCACATGTCCCATACAGGCATGGATAGCTCAAGGAGGCAACAAAGGCTGTTCTCTTTCCACCTGTTCCCTCCTGGGACAGCCTGGAAATGCCACCAAAGATCCAGCAGCAGAAGTTATGCCTTGCCTTAGAAATCCCCACACCTTTTCCTCTTCTTTTCCTGCAAAGCAGCAGGAGGGAGCTGAGCCAGGCTGTTCCCACCACCCTCTGGGTCTCAGGCGCCTATTCCTGAGCACTTCTGCAGGCACCATTCCTCTTGCTGGGAAGGAAAGCACAGCACCAGGGTCAGAAGCATCTCCTGCTGGCACAGTGCCCCAGGCAGGCTGCGCCGGCCAGCGACAGTGCCCACCACAGCCAGCTCAGCTTTATCTCCATACTGAATAAACAACCAAACATCTGCTTTAGGATATCAGCTGGAACAAAAGCACAGGACAATTTGAGTGCAATTTAACAATGTCTGTGACCTCAGACAGTTTGTTGTTTCTTTAGCGCGTGCGGAGCCTGACCCCGTTCACATCCTCTAAATCCTTTGCTGTCTTCTTCTTTTCCTGCCCTCAAAAAGGCCACAGGATGAAAAACAAAAGAAAAAAAAATCCAAGGGGAATCAGTATTACATTTTAAGTAGCAACAACCGAGCACTTCATCAGCGTGAACACAGTACTCATGAATCTTTATCACCAACAATTTTTTATGTCTGGAATCCACTATCCTGCAAATTAGTCCCATTTGTCCACTCAGTGCTAATGCCATTAAAATCGACCTCATTTGTCAAAGCATATGAATCCAGAAATCTGTGGACTTGTTAATTTCTCAGTTTAAAAATGTAATCTTGATCCATAAACTAAATTTTATGGAAAGAAATCTCGTTGTGTTTGGAAACTACACCCTTGTCACTCCAAGGAAAATTAAGCACAGGCCACCCTTTGTTTGGGTTGGCACTGGAGGACAATTTAACACCTGTGTTATTTTCTTATAGCCCAAGAGCAGCCACTCATTCCTTTCCATTTCAACCCAATATTTTTCACCTCTGTCTCTGGCTGTGGTCACCACAGAAATTTCAGAATGGTTGAGGTGAGGTGACAACAAGATGCATGATTCATCACAGCTTCCCAGAGACTATTCTGAAAAAATTGGATCCTTTTCTTTTTCACAGAAGGGTAACTTCGGGTATGAGCAAAGTATTCTGAAAACTTACCAATGCTTTGGGGAAAAAAAAAGAACAAAACCACAAAACCAATACCAACGTTTTCCTGAAGTTCATTTTTTAATTATTTATTATTTTTATTCCATATTTATTTACTAACTCCTTAATGCAACCAGTTCATTCTTTTTCAATGAAATCTAACTTGTAATTTTGCTTTCCATTTCTGAAGTAACACATCAAAATTGGTCTTACCTGATTATAACTGTTAAAATGTTCAGCTCTTCACCAAAGGGCTGCTACAGGAAGAGAGGAATACAAATCTTACTTTGGCATTAAGAGATAAGGAGTGAGTGGGTATCAGATGTAGTGCGTGAGTGTGGGTCTGTATTTGTGAAACAGGGAAAGCAAAAAGGCTCATTCACCTCGGAAAAGACCTCCAAGATCATCAAGTCCAACCATTAACCCAGCACTGCCAGGTCCACCACTAAACCATGTCCCTAACCACATCTTTCAACTGTAGACACTGGAACTAAAGGAAAGACAAGACAAGGATTTAAAAAAACCCCAAAACAATGCATCAATTTCCCATCTACTCTGCATCCTGTTTGGTGAAGAAAACTCTACAGTGTTGTTCAAGAAGCCTTAAAATGGGTACTGATGACAGGTGCAATACAGCCAAAAGACAGAGCTTTGATAACAAAGTATTTCACAGCCTGCTGTTGCATTTAAAGAGAGTGTGCAGCCCTCACAGATTGCTGAGGAAGCAGCAAGGTGGGTGAGATGCATACAGTGCACAAGAATAGGCACAGATAGTGCAGGCAAGAAAACAACTCTTGAAAAACAAGCTCTTTTTCCTGAGGGCTTTGGCAAGAACCTGCAGAAAGGGTTAAGACCCCACTGACCCCAGTAGGCCCAGAGTTTCTTCTCTCTTTTGGGCATCTCTGAAACAGTGACTTAGGTTTATGTGGTCACCAGCATTGTCCTGATACAGGTTCATACTGTAAACAGCACTGTCTTCCTACAGCTTCAAGCCAAATGCCTGCAAAAGTGTTAGGTATCCCACTGAAGTGCTATTTTTCTTGATCAGAAATAGATTTTGACTTGTTGCTCAGAGACTACCAGGTGCTGTGGAAGAGGGGAGGAGGACCCCAAGGACCATAGCTCCCAGCCATGGCTCCAAAAATCTTGCTGTCCAGCGCTGCATGGGTGGCACATGGCCGTCCCCGCTGCGGGCAGCTCACCGTCCCACCAAACCTGAGCCTCGGCATCGCTCCCGTTCCGCCTCCCGCCCACGGTGCCTTTGTGGGCAGCCACAGCATGGAGAGCAGCTGGCAGGCAGACGGGGCAGGAGGCTTCAAAGGAGCTGCCAGCCACTTCCCGGGTACAGCAGCACAGTCACAGCCCACCACAAGAGTCAAAACCCCATGGGCTTTCCTGGCCTCATCAGCGTGTCCTCCTCCAGGTCCTGGCTTCTCTTCCTGCTCCCCACCAGGGTTCATTTCTCTGGGCAGTGTCATGCAAAATACAGGACAGCAGAAGAACCAGCTGGCCCCAGACTGGGACATGGTGGTGGGATGCAGAAGGCATCCTCCTATGTGCAATTGCTCTTTGGTGCACACAGGCTGGGGAGCACAGAAATGAGGCCAGGACCGTGAGGATGCGAAGAGGAGCGAGCCAGGTCCCACGTGAAAGCAGTCTGTTGGAGCTGGAGAGATGTCCTCACTGATGTCCAGGCGAGATGGAGGAGAGTTGCCCATCCGGGGAGCAAAACATAACGGATGGATGAAGGCTCAGCATGGTCCCATCCCCTGAGCTGTGATCCAGGGCAGCCTGAACAGTGCATCATTGCTGCTTTTCCCCATAAGAACCTTGGCCCATGTACTGCTCAGCCCACCTACAAGCAGCTCCCATGCTGCTGAGCCCCTGGCAGCCAGGTCAGCAGGGCTGGGAGTCCCTGGGACAGCCCTGACCTGGCTGCTGCACTCAGCCCCTGTGCCTGCCACTCCAGACCGCCTGCTTCACGTCATGTTTCCCTGCTGTGCTCCAAGGGAAGTCTTTGGGAAGTATTTTTGCAGCAATAAAGCAGCATTTTCACTGGGCAAAGCTGCATTTTAATAGCAAGAGGAGAAGACTGTTAAAGGCTGCAGCAGGCCCCGTTTGGCGCCAGGCACTGCTTTTTTTCCTCTTCTCCATATGTACCCCATATGCAAGTACAGCTGAGAAGCTGACATGGAAATTTTTTGAAAAGGAGAAAAATATCTGAAACTGCCCTGAGAAGGAGGTTCAGGGCTTCTTAACTCTGCTTTTCTAAGAGCTGTGAAGACCCCAGAGATCTCTTACCTCCATACTTTCTAATTCCCTCCTTGGAGGTAATTAATAACACAGGTCACTGTGATGTGGGTGTAGAGGTAACAACTTTACACTCTTTATGCTCTCTCCGCAGAGCAGCTGCTATTCAGCGTGTTATAGATGAGTAATGAGATGGTTGGCTCCCACAATTAAAGGGTGAACATTACATGTACGTTAAGAGAAGTTCTGTGGATGTATAGTTATATTACTGTAATGTGTCCTCCCTCCTTGCATTGTTATTGTGGGATGGCCTGGGTAGTCAGGGCATTTGGGGAGGGTTGTCCTGTTACTTTGGTAATACCTGACCTCCAATCAAGATGTAAGAAAGTGATCTCCACCACTAGGGCAAGGAAGGGGTCGACTGAGAGAATTTAGGAATGGCTAGAGGTATAAGAGGCAGAGCATCCATTTTGAAGATAAGCACGTGACTGATAGTCATGGGGGTTCTCAGTGCTGTAGTTTTCCCTTATTTAGCCCTTTTGTTGTGTTTTTTGTTAAGGTTTAATAAACCTTTAAAATTTTAAAAAGTGAGCAGTGGTTTCTCACAAGTGTTTTGGTCCTGTGCCGTGAGAACCCATCTATGGCTGACACAGCACAGGCAGGGGCTGTCTTAGTAACAGTAGCCCACTACTTTGCCCACGTTTGGATGGCTGTGGTGGGTCTCAGATAGCAGGGGTACATCCGTGATGGGTCTCCTATCCCAGCCTCTCCTGCCAGCCCTCCACTGTGGTGAGTCTAGGGTATCCAGCACTGCCTCATGCATCAATTTACTCTCGCCTTGAGAGTTCCTCCTAGCGTAGACCTCCAGGTCAGCCAGAACCAGAACCCTCTCCAGACTGTGTTTTCAGCCGCAGAAGAGGCATGGCAGTGCCCTGCTGTCAACAAGGAAGCCATGCTCACAAGTTCCTCCTTAGTTTCAGCTGAGAAATTCGCTGCCCATAGATTCACGAGGATGGGTTTGTCCTGTCCTTTGCACCCGGTGTGTGAGACAGAGCTGTTGAGGGATAATGACTCAAAACATTCTCCCTTTTGTGGAGAGGCTGGGGTGCTTTGTTGAAACGAGGAGGTGAGCTTTTGGGTGTGTAATGGTCAACCTCTGATCTGGCATTTCAGAGGGTGAATGATGGGCTGTGAGTGAGGCAGGAGGCAGATCCTATGGAGACCTTGTGGTGCCTCTCCTCATGCTGAGCTGCCCTCCCTTGCACAAACCTCTGGGTTGTGGGGATCCCCCTTCTCCCACCGGGAACATACCGGGACATTGGCACGTGGCCTGAGGGTTTTCACCTCTGCTGATGGGCCATAATGGGCCATGGTGGACTCAGCTGTGCTGGTGTGATGAGCAGCTGTGTGATTTACAAGGCGTCCTGTGATCCACAACATTACATCACCCAATGTGAAGCTCCCGCCTCAGGGGAGCTATGTGGGCCTTCCCACCTGAGCCTGAGTGAATACAGACACAATAGATATTGTGTTCTGTGGGTTTTCCCCCCTCACTCTTTTAGCTGTCCCCCAGCAGCTGATGGATCAGGTCTGCACCCACCACTTCAATGGAGCCTGTGCAGCAGCCCGGTCCCGTCACAGGGCCTACAGGTGGTGGGATCTTCACACTCCTGTCCTGTCTCTTTCTTCCTTTTCCCTCCTGCACGTCCTTGGGTGATGTTGTTGCGCATTCATATTGCAAAGATCTCATGTTGTTATATTGCTATAGATGATAATAACAAAGATGGCTACATGCCTGTTTTCTTTTGCAACCAGAGTGTTCTGTAATAACCCCTACGCATGTGTATTTACAAACACTGATCATCCAGTGCTGTTTCACTCTAATCCACCCCAAGGAATCTATTAACAAGAACCTGGTTACCCTCATCTCCTGCAGTGTGTTGTAACACCCTGCTGCTCACTGCAACATTCAATAGCTGCCCCTTTTCATATATACATGTGGAATATATATTGAATTTTTTTTTAAATTGCACAATCTCTCCACTAGAACAAACATTCCTTGGACTTCTTCCTTTCAGACCTTGAAGCACTCCCAGGATTCACTTTGGTTTTTAAACAAAAATATGATCTTTAATCAGGTAGCATGAGAAATCATGAATACCATAGATCTGGGGGGGAGGAATAAAACCTACATCATTACATTTCTTTGCTGTACTTTTCTCATCATCCTGGAGAACTCTTTGGCATTAGGTGAGTGTCCCTGCAAGTATCCAGAATTCTACTTTTGAAACATCTGGCTTGTTCATCACATCTCCAACTCTGACTCAGCCTAAGACATCCTCATACTTGATGTAAAAGGGGTTCCTCCCTTCATGCCTCCTCTCCCATCATTTCCTAAATTTCATTGTGCATCCTCCACTGAGCAGACACATCATTGTCCTGTGGTGGCTTGCTGTGGACTCAAGGACATTTTGTTCCCCAAAAGCTGCCCTGTGTTGAGGCTTCTGATCAACTGCCCTTCCATGAAAGCAGTTGGAGAGGAGATTGGTTCTTGCATGCATTTGAAGAAATGGAAGTTACATTCCCAAAACTAAATACGTCAAGCTTGTCAGGGGCATTTAACATGTGGACAGATTCTAGGATGTCATCAAATTTTTTTTTTAAATATTTGTCAAATGTATGTTAGTATAGAGGTCTGCAACTAAGGCAGTCGCTGTATTTCCCTGCCCCATGTCCCAGACCCAGATCCCCATCCTTGTTTGCTGCCTCCTTGAGCTTGTACAATTCCTCTGGGAAGTTATTTGGTATTGCTTGTATTTCAGTTGTGTTCAGCACTATCATTGTGCCAGACACTGTCAAACTAGACAAATCAGATAAAGCAAGGGCAGACACACAATTTCTACCTCCCATTTTATATCTAGGTCAAGAGACATTATGGGGAGATCCCAGCATGTCACTGCAGCATGAAAAGTTCTTTGTAACTCTCTCAGGCTCCTGGGTGCCTGCAGTGCCCCCGTTTCCCCCAGCAAACATCAGCTTTTTTGAAGTTCCAGTCTTTGTTCCCCCACATGGACCACAGGGTTTGTGGCCCTTTCAACACCATGCACATGAAGAAGCAAGCACCCCCAGACTCCCTGTGACCCCTCTCAGCTGGTCCCTAACCAGAAGGGATGCCTGCTCCCCCAGTCTCCCATTTCCCAATGCTCTGTGTCAGCAGCACCCAGCTTCCAGCAACATCCCTGATGGGGCCGCCTGAGAAACAGTTACTGCCCTTTCCCTCCTCACAAAAGCCACCTAGAACAGCAACCACCTGCTGCCTGCTCGCTTCTGCAGTGCATTTTAAAACATTTAAAACATCCCTTTTCATGGCCCATCAGGTCCCCTAAATCTCTCCCTGCTTGTTAAAATGTACCAGGAAGACAGAGATGAAGATGTGAATCCTCTTGGCTTGCTTCTCAGCTAAGAGAAACTGGGAGCTGCTGCTCCCCATGCTTCTCTGCCCATGGGAAGAGGAGAAGGGCTACCAGGGACAGAGAAGAAGACCTTGTCTAGGACCAGCTCGCTGGGGAACATCACTCTCTTGGCTCTCTCTGCAGTAAGATGGGGAAGAGAAGCAGACAAGAAAGGAATATGCATGGCAGGGAGTCAAGCTGACGAGTGATGGACTTGGGAAGTGGACTGTGGCAGGGAAAGGCACTTTTTACAGGTTTCTGTATTGCCTCCTGCAATATTACCTACTGAAAAATATCATTTTGCTCCTACTTTAACTGGTTTTTACACTTCAGTAGAGCAGATAATGATGCAGTATATGATTCTCTTACGAAGAATGAGTTTTCTGCACTGTAATAAACACTACATTGATGATACTTGGGTCACTTTTCTATATGGAAAATCAGGAAAAACATTCAAAAACCTATGGCAATATCTTTTCCGTAGTTTTGGGGAGTCAGTCTTGAGTAGAGACACAATTCACTGGAATATCCTATAGGGTAGAAAAGGTAAGAATTGTTATTTTCCATTAAAATCTTTAGGGTATTTTCTGTAAAAACTCTATAAAGCTATTAGCCTTTGGGAGACTTGAATGACTCTGAGTTTTGTTCTACCACTTGAAGCGTTGTTTTAGAACTACTTCAGCCTTTTAAAGTGTATCCGCCAGACAATACAGCTGATAAGAATTTGCCATTAATTGGAGAGTGGGGCATGTACCAGACTAAGTCATTTACTTTCAAAGTGCTGTTATTATGGTTGTAGACTGCATCTGGTTGCTTAGAAACCATCCTTATCGATGATTCAAGTTTTCTCCTGATAGTGTGGTGAACAGATAGCACCTTTCTTTTTCACTCAGCGGCTGTCAGGTGGAACAATTTCGTAAAAACCTCTGCAAAAGGCAGTATCCCTCCATGGACAGGCAATAGCATAGCTGGCGTGTTGCTTTTGGCCAATTTGATCCTTATTCCAAAGGATCAAATAAGATTTAACAACATTTGGCAACACAATGCTTAGAGACCTATTGTTCAGCTGGGGGAAGAGGGAGAAAAAAAACTTGCTCATCAAGTGGGAAGACTTATCTGACAAACAGCATATCTAACAAGCAAAGAATACTGATAAAAAGGTCTCTGTAACGTTTCATTAAAACCACAGACACATTACCAATGTGGACTTTTAGGCTGGAACTCATTAGTAAATGAATTCTATCTGTGACAGCCTTGTCAAACCCAAGCTTTACTGATTACATTTGGCTTTCAGGCAGTAATCCCCAGGGAAAATTATTTATTTCAGCACTTGATGAGTTACTTCATCGATGGCAGTGATAATGACATTATCTTGACTTAGGTTAGCATTTATAGGCCTCTTGGAAGGACTGAGGGTTCAAGTGGGCGTTGAATGAAGACAGGTGGGAACTCAAGCATGATGGTGCATGAATAGTTAGAAGTGTTTGGAAAGCACAGCCCACCCATAATAGCAAAGGGGTTCACCGAGCTGGGCTGAAGCAGGGAATGCTAAGAGGGAATGACCCCCAAGTTAGGCAGCAAGGCCACAGTGCAGAGGGACTTCAGGCTGCCTGCCTCCCTCGTCCAGCCCAGTGCCCGGCTGGCTTTGACTCCTGTCCGCTCACAGCTAAAGCTGGAGCTGCAGCAGGGAATGGAACCCCTCTGACAGCCAAGGTTTCCCAGATGTAATGTGAAAATGAAGCTGAGTGGGTGATGACCAGCGGGTAATGATGTGCAAAATCGGAGAGGTAACAGACACAGGCAGAGCTGAGTGGGGAGGCTGTGAGGAGTAGAAACAGGCTGTTAATGGATCAGGCCAATATCAATGTGCTTTCTTAGCAGTCAAAGAAGAGAGAAAGGGAGGAGGGATGGATCAGAGCAGCAGCAACTCTGACTCTTCTTTAGACAATCCTTTTGTCCTTCCACCGTCCTTGGGCCAATAGAGATACATTGGTATCCCCAAGATCTGTCTGTATGGAAACTTACTCAGTGGCAGGAGCATCTGCAGGCCTTGTGCAAATTCAGGAGGTTTTATGTCTGCTGAAATTGTCCTGTCAATTTTCACTGGAGAATGTGTCTCTCAAAGTGCAATGAGCATGTACCAAGTCATACTGATCCAGTATCACCCCAGCTGTAACAATGAAAGAAAGAGCAGCTTATCTTTCCCGGTAATTAACTCTAATCCGACAAGACATAGGTGAATAATTGCAAGAATAAAGGCTATTACATCTCCAAGAAATGAAATTTGATCTGCTATTTTTTCAGCTCCAGTCTTCAGCTGGACCACGAAGTTGTTTCTGTTGCAAATCAGAAATGTGATATGATTAAACAGCAAATCTGCTATTACTGCTTTTAAGGCAATACTAACTTTTAATATCCTAACCAAGTAAGCTTGAGATAGAAGCTGCAAAATTCAATTACTATTTCTGGAACAGAGTCTAAGCCGTAGGGAGCAAATGGCTTGACTTTAGAAAAACTTACTTTCTCATTTAGGGAAAAGGGGGCTGGGTGTTAGGCTCGTACATATTCCTGAGATGCTGCTTCAAAACAAAAAATCTGCATATTAAGTCTTTCACTCAGTATCATACATATTGTCAAAGGAAAGGAGTGGACTTGAATTTGCTAGATGACCATGGTTATCGTAAATTGCAATGAAACCTTCTCTCAGGGAGTTTGTCAGTAAAGAGGAATTCTGCAGAAACTGCAGGAGGAGGAGAAAAAGTGAAGAGATGTTTCCTCCAGCACACCTGGTTCTAACTGGTATTAAGGACACCCTATGAGCAAAACCCTTAGGGGCACCACCTCTTAAATTCCCAGGAAAACAGTCCAGAGAACAGTTGAGCATATAAAGCACTTGGAAGGGCTGTGTGCAATTTAAAATACACTAAATGAAGTGAATTGTTTAGCCATAAGCCTAAATTAACAAATAATGCAGAGGATAATACTTTTCACCATGTAGCCATATTAATTTCTATACACAACAGTGTATTTTGAAAGCAACATGGTTCAGAGCCACCAGTAATATGTGGCTGCTGTGCTATTTCAAATGGCCTGTCTGTGCTGAGGACAATGCAAAATATGATTTTATTAATCTTTCATTCTAATTTCACAGCACTCAGCAGTGTTTGTGACTGTGCACAATGGCAGGCACCAATCCAGAGCCTGCACTGGCACAAGCTGGGTTTGTTCCATTGACCCCAGCAGAGCCATGCTGATTTACACCAGCTGAAATCTGGCCCATGATTTCTGCCTCGGAAGGATTAAACTTAATTAGTTCTTTATGTTTGACCCACAGCATGGGGATATCCCAGCATCACAGACCCGAGGGTGTCCATCTCTGCCCTGGGCTGTAGTAAACATCCCCGTTCAAGCCAACCTCATGACAGCTGCCTGGCAAGAGGCAGAAACTCTGCTGGGGCACCAGGCCCACTGACTGGTTGGGATGGCCATATGAGGGGTCATACAACAGGTTTTTTGGAGGTGGGAGGGCTCCATGAGGGTCTCAATTCCTGCCCTGACAGAGGCAGCTTTCAAGACCAGCCCTACAGGACAGCAGCCCCTGAAAACCATCTCCTGATACTTTCTCCACAAGGAAGAGGGGTTTGACCCTTCCAAGGGATCCTCTTCATGCTTGGTCTGGATGTGCTCTTGGTCTGGTGGGGCTGGAGAAAGGTGAGTGTGGGGTCCCTGTCTGCCTCACAGCACGGCACATGTGTCTCTCCATCACATCACCCTCCTGCTGGCTGACTCTGCCTCCTTGTTTTTCTACTGCTAAATTACCCTCTTTGAAAGCTAATATGGAGTGGGCAGTCACACAACTGCTAGCTTTGCAGGATGCTCTAAAAGTTTCCAAATCTTTGACCAACAGGGAAGCAGAGAGCACTTTGCAGGGGACAATTTAACACCCAGGTCCTGCCACCCAGACAGTGCCCCTGCTACTTTGACCAAGATGCTCAATGCAGACCCTCTGAGGATATCAGAAGCCAAATAATTTGGGATTTTGGAGGCTAAAATGCAAGCACCTTAGCTTGCCTTGCTGTGCCAGAACCCAGCAGTGGTCTGCCCAGTTCCCAGCATGATCCGTGGCCCATGGGAACCACTGCTGAATGAGGACACATTGCCACACTGTCCTGTGCTCACTGCAGTTTGACAAATGCTTCTAAGGAGCAACTTACATAGAAGCCATTGTAATGATCATGCCTTGGGGCTGTGTCCTTTCTTTCCAAGCAGAAGGAGCTGAAAGTATGTATGGAAACTATTTCTCACTGGGCACACTGGTGCAGAGAAATCCAAAGGCCTTTTTTCCCTGTGCTTCTCAGTTTGCACACTCACACTCCTCTCAGCCTTCTGGTTTATCAATCACAGAATTATTAAGGTTGGAGAAGATGTCTGAGATCATCAAATCCAACCATTAACCAGCACCACTGTGCTCAATATGCAACTATTATGCACAGGACAGCATAGGGCACCTGCTGCTGAGCAATTTGCAGTTGAGGGATTATTTTCTGGTCCTCAGTCGAACAGGTTCCCTGGTGATGGGGCTACAGAGTGAACAGGAAGAATAACAAATGGAAAACTCACAGCGTTCACCCTGCGCAACCCAAGATGAGGCAACACACCAGGGAAATCCTAACTCTGACAAAGTCAATGGTTACCTGCTCCTACTGTATTAGGATTTTTTTTTTCCTGTATGAAACTGAGCAATCTGTTACGCCAGAAATGGTGGCTAGGTTTGTTTTGCAAAACATAGCTAGGAATGTTTGCCTGCCTTCCATGTAGGCACAAACAGCTTCAGTATAATCATGTAAAAAATCCCCTGCTGCTAAGCTGTACCTATATGGAGTTGATTTCACTGTGTGCCTTCACTTGAAGACTTGCTGAAATGCAGCTGTTAACCCTAAGGTATATCTCCTTACAGATCTGAAGAGTATACACTGGTTCAGTAATTTTGTCATTTCATCTGGGAAAGATCAAGCCTGGAAAGTTTTTTTTTTCCTCTGTTCTCTCTAACTTGGTAATTACACTGTCTGTGAGAAAACAGAGCAGAAAGGAAATTGCTTCTAAAGGACATGGTAATAAACGTGTCACGTATATCACTTAGCTGGGTTGTGTTTATTATTAACTCAGAATGGAAGAAGACTCAAGCTGCAGCGCGGGAGCATGATGGACTGGTTCTCCCAAGAGTGCAATTCCACACTGCACTGATTATCCCACATTTGCACTGAGGGGACCCAGCCCATGCCATGCACCTCATTAGCTGAGCAAGGGACCGGGGAATCCTATTTCTGTATACATTTCTCCACAGTTCAGCAGCAGAGAATTCCCTAACATTTCTCTCTTTGATAATCTCCACTGACTGAGGATACGACTAATTTTAATTAAACCGATATGTACTGAGGATTACTCCTCTGACTTCACACTAATGCCAGCCAACAGAGATGAAAATCCTCGTTGTGGGGACTCCTTCTTGGGAACTGTCAGCTCAATGAACTTCAGCTGTGAGGTTCATCTGTAGAGATGAACCTAAAGATGTTGGCTTGATGGTGGATCTCAGGACTCACAGGGTAGTGAATGCAAACACTCATAAATTTCCCTGTAACCAAAGTTTTCCCTTTATGTCTTAAAATGTATGTATTCAGGATAGGTATGCTATGCTACTGCTTTAGATCAATCCAAAGCTGAAAAATAGAGATGAAATATGTTAAACAAGTAGCTAATTTACTTGTGTTTCCCACTAGTTTGCCCAAATGAAATGACAAAAAGCAGCTTAGATGTGTAGTTGAATCTGGCCAAAGGTTGCCTGGAATTTCCAGTTGGAATATATATGTTCCTATATAGACAGACCATGGATGGGCAACCAAGTAGCTGGGCTTTTGGCTAGCACTGGAGCTAGAGAATTGTATTGTGGACATCCTTAACTTTTAGCAAAACCTGAAGCAGTCCTGCTCAGAGGTGTGAAAGTCAGGCAGCTGCACCAGGGCATGCAGAGCAGACACCTCTGGGCTTGGAAAATGGGGGGAGGCATGCCAAGAGACTGAAATATCACTCAGATTTAGGGAAGACTTTCAGGCCAGCTGGATTTGGGTCACTTCAGGGGGGTGAGTGCAGGACCAATGCTAAGTGAGGAAACATGCTCTGGTGGGGGCTAGGTCACAGTGACAATCAGATCAAACAGGGCCAGTTTAGTCTCTGTGGCCAGTCCTGGGCAAATACTAAACACCATGGGAAAAAAAAAAAAAAAAAGACACACATGTGTCTATAGCTCTTCCTTGGTCATGTGAAGCACATCTCTCAGGGCACATCTTTTGAAAGCTGTATACTGGCCATTTTTTTTTTTTCCCAGGAAATTACAAAGGTGGCATCCACTCACAAAATCTCTTTCTGCCTGATTTAAGTTAATGAGTTCCACCAAGACAGCAATTATTGTCCTGTTTGGCTGCTGCCTGTATCCATTATGTGTGTGTATATTATTGTTATTTATCAGCAATCTCCTTGGAGCTATACAGTGACACAGGATTATGACATTTGCTGCTCCCAGAGCTTGCTATACCAATCACAAACAAATGATCAGCAACAACCAGAACTACAGAGTCTCTGATACAAGTCAGCCAGCTTTTGAGCTGTGGTTGGGGATTCAAAGAATCAAACTGTGGCTTGTCAGATTATCAGGACGTTGAGTTTTTATGTGATCTATCAGAAAAAGCCAGTGCTTTGGCTAGAGCACATTTGATGCACATTCCTTTAAGGATGGTAGGACTTTTTCCATGTTTGGTTGGGGTTTTTTCCCCACACATGGCATTGGTTTTAAAGCATTTAAGTGGTGATTATCCCTTATTTTCCTACTTTATTGGCAACAATGAATTGTGGGGATAAACAGAGTATATGCAATGGTTAAAAAAAAATTAAAGCACATTTCTGAGCTAAGAAAATGAACTGTGGAGCAAAGACCACGGCGCAATTACCCAAGCTTATTCACTGATAGAAGTAAGTGCTGTGGCAGGCAATTATTTCCAGATTCTACCGTGCAAGAAAGGCAAACTGTTTGCTGGAGAGCATTCATGAGGGTCAGATGATGGAGGGAAAGGCCAGGAAGACAAGAAGGAAAGCTTTCACATCCCTTTTTCAAGCTGTCACATGAAAGAAATGCCTGTAGTAACATTCAGTGAATGTGAACAGGGGGTTGTTTGCAAAGTGCCAAGATGTCCCTCAGAGGGGAAGGGAAAGGAGGGAGAAGAAAATCATCATGAAACAAAACAATAGGAGAATTGTCACCATTTTGTGTTATTTTTGTCATCTGGAGCTGTGGGAAGAGAAACAAGCTGTGCCTATCCAGCGTGTTCCACCCTGGTGCTGCTACAGCTACTGCACAGACTCCTCAGGTGCTGCTGGGGAAGGACTTCCCAATGCTGGTGATAAACCTTGAGTGCTTGATGGCAGCAAGGAGAAATGGAGAGAGCAGAGTTAAAAAAGGTCTTAGACCTGACTCACCACACATGAGATAAACAGGAGTGTTAAAAACATGTGTCCTGAGCCCCGTCCCAGCTGCAAAATCACCTGGGCTTGTTCAGAAACCACACCGGTCCTGGCAGCACGTGTGCAAACACCAGATTAGCCACACGTTCTTACAGACTTCTGCTGGGCTGAGACTGTTGCTGTTTGCTGTTCAGCCCTGAGTGGGTGGCTGCAGGACCCCTGGGTGACAGGATCTGCCCTGGATGATGGGCAGAGACCAGCCCCTTGGAGGCTCTGGGGTTGTTGCCCCGCAGTGACTGCAGGGGGGACCCAAAACACGTTTCTACCAAAGACACCAGGGTGCTGGGGTGGCTCTGGACCTGCAGGCACATATACCATCATCCCAAGGCTCAGGCAAGCTGGGAGCAGTGCACCACTCCTGTGGGCACAACAGCTCCATTAGCCCAGGAAGCTGCTTGGGATTAAATGAGGCTGCAGAGAAAGCTCCTCAGGAAATGCAGCCACTCAGGCATAAGAAAGCGGGTCCTGCTATCTACAAATAATGGGCTGAAAAACAGGAAACAGAGGTCAGGAGAAGACAGCCAGTTCTCATATGGCAGCATGATAGCAGTGACCTTCCATCAGGGGCCGGGTCTGTGCAGTGACCTCGGCTGCTCAGTCCTTCACAAACGGCCTGGAAAAGGCGTGAGGAGGGAGGGGAGAGAGTTGGCCACTGATAAGGAGCTGTCTGAGGACAAGGACAGGCTGTGAGAACTGCAGACGGTAAAGGATCAAAGGGCAAATCAAATTCAACACATGCAACTGCAAAACTAGATATTTTGAGGGAGGAAAAAAGAGTCCTGGACTCACATGGGCTCTGCACAGACCACTGCTGGTCCAGAGCTGGGTCTTGTGTTTAGTGTCCACCAAAGCACAATCTCAGCCCTCAGCAGCAGTCAAGAAAGCAGGTCAAGCACTAGGAACCTGCAGGAAGTGAACAAAGATCTCAGAGCCTGGCAGGGGAAGCATTACAAACCCTGTCCTCCCTCCTCCCAAAACATCTGGCCACATCTGGAGATGGATGCTGGGCTGGATGCGAAACCAGTCTAACCCACACAGCCTGGCCTTCTCCATCAGCCACGCTGTCAGCTCACTGCACATCCAGGGTGGGAGGCCTCTGCACCACAGAGTGTCACGGACACAGCCTTTCTCTCCCCAGGCCCAGGAAATGACAAGGCACGCAAATAATATGAAAAGGAGGCCCCTACTCCTTTCTACAAAGATAGCTCTGTCCCAATCAATAACTGATACTTTTTCCCAGCCCTTAACAATGGGATGTGAAATGTCAATACCCAAAGCAAACACCAGAATACCAGCCTTGGGAAGGTCCATCACATTCCTTGTTTGCCAGCCAAAAGTTGGCCTAAATGGCACGTAGCAAAATAAGTTTATTGCTTTTTGTGTGTCAATAACAATCTACATTAATTACAGTAGAAGTCACCTGGCCATGGAGCTTTGCCATGGGGCACCCTCTCTCTCCTGCCATCTTTAGTCATACTTTCACAATACAGATCTTGTTGCAGGGCTACTTCAAGCAGCTGGAGAGTTTGCCATGTGTTTTCTTGCTACAGCTTGAAGTAATTCCTGGGAACGTGTTATATCCTGAAAGCTGAGACAGCCCCAGACCAAAGAAGTCAGTGAGCCCGCTGCACTCTCATTTCAGGAACAGGTTTGTGTGTCACAAGCAGGCAATTTACACCAAAACACTCAAAATTGTGCTCACATGGGCTTCAAACAAGCAGTTCTTGTCACAAGAGGGAAGGGGTTTTTGCTTTCATCTTAGATGGTAACCTTGCTGCTTCTCCCAAAATCAGAAAGTGACCCCTCAGGGTTTGGTAGCACATTGTACCAAGATGTCAGCAGACTCTACTGCCCAGGGACAGCAAGGAATGGGGCAGCTGGGAGAGCTGGTGGGGAACACACAAGGAGGGTGCAAGGGACAGGCATGGAGCCATAGTGGGACAAGCACTGGGGACCACTGGGGACATGCAGGGGGTTTGGTGGGATGTGTGAAGGGTGTGGGAAGCATGCGTGGCACACGGAGACACTTAAGATGGGATACAGGGGAGGTGCATGTGGGGGCACAGGAGACCAATGGGCATGTGGTGGGGCACAGGGGAGCATGGCAGGACACGTAGGAAAACATGGAAGGACAGGTGTGGAAAGACAGCAGGACACGTGTGGAGAAGTAGTGAGAGATGAGGGCACAAGGGAGAGCATGTGGAAACACGGGGGAGACGTAGGGGTTTGGGAGCCAGGCATGGTATGACACAGGTGGCAGGAGGAATGGGGGTCACGGAGTGGGGACACGCTGGGGATTGAGGGGACCCACAAGGCTTCTCTAGGCAAGTGTCTTCACCTCCCATGGCCCCCCCCGTGTCCCAGTGCCACAGCCTGTGGTGGCCAGGGGGACTCAGGGGGATGGGCACACTTTAAGGGCCAGAGGAACGAGCACCAGCAGCCCCTTCTGCACCAGCCCTCCATAGAAAAGGTGTGTGTGATAGAATTATACCCAAAAAACATAGATAACACACATACATGTAATTACTTGTGTATATGTACTTACAATTAATTTATATATATGTATGAAATAAGAAAGCAATGATGGCCAAAGAGTGGATCTGGAAGGCAAGTGTGAAGCACAATGAAACCCCCACCAGGCAGGGAGGAAAGATAGCCCAGCCCTGGCAAGGCCATGCTGAGGTGGTGGGAGGGGGATGGTGGGAGGCATTAGGGGGGCTCTCTGAGGGTTGCTCCTGAGGCCTGGAGAAGGCAGGGCTTCTTTTTCCCAGACATCCTCTTCAAAAGGGAGGAAAACCTCCTGCCTGTTCATTGCAAAGTGTATCTCTGGCTCAGTGAAACCAGTAGAGGAAGTGTCAGGCCACACCCTGCAAAGAAAACAAACCCGTGTGAATGTGTACATCTGCATCTATAGACAGACGGCTCAGGGGAATGGGGGCTTTGTGGCCCGAGGGATCCAAAATCTGCCCTGTGACTGCGGCAGTTGTGCCCGGGCTCAGGCTCTGGCCCTGTTCCATGGGCTGAGAGCCCGTCCAGCCACAAAGGCTCACCAGCACTCGGGCTGCCAAAGCTGGCAATAGCCAAAAGCTGGCTTATGAAGGGGGGCTTTTAATTCCAGCCTTGACTCAAAACTCATTTGCAGTTCTTCCTTGGTCTAAACCCACCAAGAAAAGGAGATAGGTGGAAAGTGCATGGATGTACTCCTTTCCCTTCCCTCCATCCCAGCGGTGAAGTTTTTCCCAGGAAGGGAGGAAAGGAGATTTTTTAGTGTCCCAAGGGAGTGGAGGGACACCCACAGCCAGAATTTTTGTGTGGCCAGGCAGAATGACCACCACACCATGGTAAGTGGGACTCTCCCTCAGATGTGCCAAAATCCAGGTTTACTGTTGAATTATCCTCACACGTCTGAAGGCAAACTTTAAAAGAAGTAGATTACAGGTCTTGGCGTTTTCCAGTCCTTAGGAAAAACTTGTTGATTTGCTTTTCTTACAAAAAAAAAAAATGCAGCTCAGAATCAGCTATTACAAGCTAATTTAACCCACCGCATTCCTACAGCCTGCTGCCTTTCTGATAACACGGCGTGAGGGTTTGGGTGGATTTGTTTTTCTCATGTTTACTTTAAATCAAGTCAGTCTGTTTTTCTCCTTCACTTCTGCCGCTTGCTGATGTGTGAGGCAGCATTCTTGCCCAAAGTGCCCACGGCTAACAGCAGGAGCTACCCCTCACAGCCTGGGATTCTCCACTGCTGCCCCCGTGTCTCCTCTGCCCACAGCCCCACGCAGCTCCAGGTCTCACCCCTTGGGGTTAATGCGGGGCTCCCGCTGAGTCGCCTTGTGCTGGTTACTGGGACTTTGCACTCCCTGCACCAAAATTGTGTTTGAAGCTCAATTTCCATGCCCGGCATCGAGCAGACACGTTGCCCTCGGTGGGAGGGGAGCAGTGTGGGTGACATCCTCAGGTTGATTGCTCTGAGCCTCCTTCCCTGCTCAGCGGCTGCCCTGGGGAGGGGGTGGCTTTGGCAGCTGCCAGCAGGGACCTGCCCCAGGACCTGCCTCCAAACCCCCAGGGTGGGGGCAGGGGAAACACGGGCTGTTGGAAGGCACCAACGAGGCTGAAATCAAAAATGGCAAGGAAAAGGAAGAAGAAAGGGAAGCCAAAGTAGGAGTTCAGATATTCTCTGGAGCTGGGGGAAGGAGTCAGTCTGTCACTCAGCCTTTACTCTGCCGCTGTTAAGCTCTACCCACTGAACGAGTCCAATCGGTAATTATCAGTATATGCCAGCTGTTATTTCAGTACTGGCAACATCTGCATTTAGAGAACATCTGTTTTTTTCCGTGAAGCTGCAAGTGCTATAGTTAACATATTAGTATTTAATGGTTTTGGTTTGTTTTTTGTTTTTTGTTTTTTTTTTTAATCTTCAACCTGTTCTGTAGTGCCATGCTAGCAGTACATGTGAAAACAAAACTTATCAGTTCAAAATTACTATAAATTAATGAACTTCTCCTTTCCATAGTTGTTCCCAGACTCAGAGCCCTGCCTCGTGCTGCTTCACCATACTCACTCAAACCCAACAGAAGTTGCAACATCTTAGCACATTTCACGTAAGGCTATTCCTGGCACATACGGAAAAGCATCTATTTTAATCTATTTTAATTGGGAGGGTGGGTAAACCATTTAGCCGGTTTTTGGGAGGAGGTGCCTGTATCAATAGCAACTGAAGCATCTCTACAAGAAAAAAAGAAGAAGAAACCTCCTGAGAGAGAGATGGTATTGAGTTGTTGAGGCTTTCAAATCTCAGGGCATCTTCTATTTTATTTATAGCTCCTCTGTGACTAAATACTATTTTTCAATTACTATATTGTGTTTTTTTCAGTTGGGCTTCTTATCCTTTCTTCGAAGCAACGTGACCACATAGTAAACTGTTTTTGAGGAGTGTTTGCTGTTTGAGGTTACAAGATGAAACCACAGAGTTCCTTATCTTGTCTTTCTGCATCTGTTTTTACATGAGCTAGCAGAGCAAAAGGGCAAAGCAAAAACAACCGAAAACTCCTTTTTCCCCTCTCCCCACCCATATTTTTGAAGCCACAGGAGAAGTCCCCTGTAGGATGCAGCTGCTGGCTCTCTTTGGTCTTTTTGTCTGCAGACCAGGTAGGAACATGCTTCTGAAGGGTGGGCAGCGAGGGAAAGCAGGATAGTGGAAAGCAGTCACCAGCCTGGCATGGTTCCCCCTTCAACTTGTGCTTGTGCCTTAGGAAACAGCTCTGGAAATAGCACTAAAGTTTGATTTGCTACCTTTCCTCCCCAAACTTTCAGCATTCAATATTTAATGGCTACTAAGTCTTGACAGAAAACATGTCTGGACATGAAAGCTGGTGGGAGTTTGCTCGGTACTTGGGATCTTGGGCAGCAGTGCAGGGGGTGGGTGGGCTGTTCTCCTGAAGGTTTTCTGGTGTTGGGAGGGCAGCCACTGTCACTGCTGCCATCTGGAACAGCTTTAATCACTCTTGAGGGAAGACTTTTGGGTGAGCCCTGGTGACAAAATCTGTTCCTGTATTTTTAGTTTTAGGTGACAAGCTCATTAGAGACTTCTAACAGGGATGAACTGGGCCACCTTTTCAGGCAGGTATGTGGGGTTTGGGGGGGCTGGAGCACCTTGTCCCGGAGCTGTGCTGTGCTCTGCTGGTACCTAGAGGCCTTTCCAACCCACTCAAGCTTACACAAACCTTGAATTGCTTTAGAAGGCATGTTTTACACATTTCAGTGATCACACTGGATGTATCCCAACATAAAAGTTTCTACACAAGTGTGCTGGTACCAATCTGTGTAAGGCTATCTCCTTGCAAGGGTTCAGCAAAGCCTGGCCAAGCTGGCATTGGTGCTCAAGAACAGCCATACTTGGACTGCTGTGGCTTTTTGATCCTGTGACCTTTAACTAAGAGGGAAATTATTTAAGAAAACATTATAAACAGCTTCTTAGACACATGTCTTAAGTTATCATTATCTCCAAACTATTGCTCCATGTCACAACAAGGTGCCCAGCCACTTCAAGGATCCTTAGGCAGACAGCACAAAGCTGCCTCTGCATGTTCATCACACTGAACCAGCCCTGCAGGAAAACAAAGTCTGCCCCAGAGCACCTGGAGCACTGGGATACTGAGGAGGAGGAGGAAGGAGTGAAGGAAGCAGTGAGCACAGGAGCTCAAGCGTGTTCTGGTGGAGACCAAGTCAAGAGTGCACATCTGACTAGGTAGCCTCCTCTCCCTAAGCTCATGGCTGGATTTGGGAGACAACACAATTTTTCTAGCAGTAAATGACCTCCTCAATCAACAGATTGATTTCTGAGCAAAAACATTTGTAGTATCGAACTCTGAGGGACATTCATTGTTTGCACACAGCCTCCAGCAACTCACATGGAAATTTTGCCTGAGAGATGGAATTAGTGTCATTATCTAGAGACCCATCCTGAAAAGACAGCACTGATAATGACATAGGTTTAATGCTGTCTCTCAGAGATACCAGCATAAGATGGCCAGAGGAGCTGTGTTTAGACAAACATTTCCTGCTGGCAGATGACATTCCTGAATCACTTGTCAAGCTCCATGTAAGTCCTGGAAGCTTCACCCCAGTGGGTGACTTCTCACTGCTCAGCCCTTATCTCAAAGTCTAACCTGAGCCCTGCTCCTTCTTCAGCTTCAGGCCATTGCTACAAACCTGCCACCTTCAAGACCAGAGTGACAGCTTGCTCTTTTTTCTGTTGGTATATGTCACTGAAAGCTCTTTCCCATCCCCTTCCTGCTTACTTCTTCCCAGAGAGGACCCTAAGTGACCCCAGATGTTATATGCACAGGCCTGTATCTTTTATGTATTAGAGCTGGTTCTTATAGGCCTTTTCTGAATACCAAAGGTGGAAAACACACAGTGCATCTCAGATTAGCTGCTACAGATTCATTAACTTTGTGGCTTTTACCCATAAACCCTTTTTCATAGAATGATAGCGTGGTTTGGGTTGGAAGGGGCTTTTAAAGATCACCTCATTCCAACCTCCCTGCCATGGACAGGGACACCTTCCACTAGACCAGGTTGCTCAAAGCCCCATCCAACCTGGCCTTGAACACTTTCAGGGATGGGGCATCCACAGTTTCTCTGAGAAATCTGTTCCACTGCCTCCCACCCTCAAACAGAATAATTTCTTCCTAATACCTAAAATAAACCCACCCTCTTTCAGTTTGAAGTCTTCGCCCCTTGTCCTATCATTTCATATCCTTGTAAAAGATTCCTCTCCAACTCTCTTGTAGCTTTCTTTTCCTATGGGACCAGCTATCCGTTCTCTTCCCAGTGCTTTTTTCCACAACACCGTAGCATTCCACCTAACATCCTCTTTGCTGGTAACTGCTCCCCATCCCATCCCCCTGGCGCTGGGTTCACAGCCCCAGGTCCCATCCAGCAGGGGTTTGTTACGCCCAGCCCCAAAAGCAGAGGGTAACCCTGGTTGTTGTTAATAGATCCCTTGGGGTGGATCAGAGTGAAAGGACATTGGATGATCGGTGTTTGTAAATAAACACATGAAGGGTTTATTTTAGAACAATTTGGTTGCAATGGAAAGCAGGCATGTAGCCATTTTGCTTACTGTTATCTACAGTAATATGTCAACAGGAAAGCATAAAAATATCACTCACTTATGAAAATGTGTAAGGGAAAAGAAGGGAAAAGAAAGAAAAAGAAAGAAAAGGTAAGAGTAGAAACATATCACCACCCATGGATCTCACGGCAGGACTTGCTTGTTGCAATTTAGTGTCCCTGCGAAAAAGTGATGATCACAGTCTTGATCTTTTGGGGGTGGGGAAAAAAGCCCGTAAAACACGAAGTCCGACGGGTTCAAATGCACTCAGGCTCAGTGGGAGAGCCCAGGCACCTCCCTTGGGGGAGAGCTTTCAATCCTCTGGTGGAAGGCCCCAGAAATGAGTCTGGGGGCACTTTGGGGGTCTTTGATGGTTTGTGACACCTTCTAAGACATGACAGCTGCCCCTCTCATCAGCGCAGTTGAGCCAGGAATGCCCCATCAGGAGGGATGAAAACCCTCAGGACCTTTCCCAGGAGAAGGAGGGCGGGGGGGAGTTTTGCAACTGAGTGACTTTTGTAAGGGAGGACAATTGGCATGATGAAAAGCACCACCCCACCTCACAGGACCTGCCTCTTATCGGCCTCAAAGCCCGGCTTGTAGCCTCTGGTGGTGATTGTTCAGCCCCTCTGGTTTATGCAGACTAGAGGTTTACCATCACACACCCAAAAACTCACCTCCTCCCCCTCAGGGGGCGCAAAGCACCGTGCCGCCTCCGCAAATGGGCCATTGTTTTGAGTCATTAACCATTAACATTTCAGTCTCTGGCAGGGCTGGTTGATTGCAGGACGTGATGGCATTGTCTTCTCACGAGACACGAGTGGTAATCTTCCCCTGTGGACACTCCGGACACACCATGTCACACCTGAAAGACATCTTCTCCATAACTACTTCATCTCCCGCACTGAGTGGCTTCTCTTCTCTCTTTTTTTTTTTTTTTTTTTTTTCCTTGTGTGTTCCCCCTGATTCACCTGCTGCCCGAAGGGAGGGACTGACAGGTCTTGCAGGAGGCAGACCAAGCAGCCAGTGCTCACTCTTCTCCCTTCTTCGCCCTGACTGGCTGGGGACAGAGCTGACACAATTGCTTTTGCCAGTCCCAGAGGACATTTCCCCATCCACATCCCTGCTGTCCCTCTCCAAGGGCACCCAAAATCCGGTGCTGGTCATAGGCCCATATGCCAAGGTGAGCTCAGTGCTCTGGGCTTGCCAGAGGTAGAAAGCATCCCTGCATGTGCCCTCTTTGCCTTGACCCATTTCACTCCCTTTCTCTGCTTTACTTCCTGTGACAAATTTGCTGTGCCGCGTCTGTGGAAAGCAGCTGGAAGAGTTTCATGCCGGCAGTGTTTTTCTCCTTTATACCGCTCAGCAGGCTTGGATCCATTCAAATATCCCTTTCTTTATTTTTTTCATCTTTTCAGTGCAGCTTCCTACAATTTCAGCTTTTTGGCTGACTCGAGGCTTGCAATCTGTCTTTCCTCTTGCCTGTGCTTCCTCCTGCAGTAACCCTTCATGTGCCATGGCCTTGCTTTCCACAGGCATGTGGTGGTCTGGTATGAATACCAGAGTGGAAAGGGCAAGCTGTGCTGCTCCATCCTGCAGACAGGTAAGGCAGGTGGATGCCCAGCATCTCAGCTCACAGGAGGAGTGCAGGCTCAGGCAGGCCCTCAGGGACAGTCAGGAAGCAGAGCCACCCCATGTCACAGCTGCCTCTCCTGATAGCACAGCTGTGCCTCGGGCTTGGACACCTCCAGTTTTGATGGCACAAATGCAAACACATTTCTGGCCATCTCATGTCTTCTGAGGACTTGCCGCAGTCTGATGCAGGAAGGCCAGCAGGCAGCTGCTCTTCCATTTGGCAGATGCCTGTGCAGCTGGAAGCCTGTGGAAGCACAGCAGTGGGATGTCCCACCACCAGCCAGCCATGCTGCTGGCAGCTGCAAGCTCAGCTGTTGCTCTGCAGTTGGACTAGATGACCTTTTCCAATGTAAATGATCCTGCAATCAGCAGTGATGTTCACATTATTGGATAGCAGTTAAAGCAGGGCAGGATGAGTTATCAGAGGGGAATGGGAAGCCTCAGGGGGCTTCTACCAACCTCCATGAGCAAGGACCTGCAACACAAAAGGATATTTTTGTTTTATACTGATTTAAGCCATAGTGGTAAGCCAGCCTGAACCTGGTGTGATTTCACCCTGCTCTTGCTGGGGAGCATTTGTGTGATGACTCTATGTGTTTATTTCTGGATGTTGTTCACTGTGTGCACACTATCACATGATCCTGTTTGATGCTGGAGGACTAATAATAATAATAATGGTTATTGTTATATGCTTACACATACGGTGTGATGCTGGCACCCCGTTCCCAAATAGCTGGAGTCAGACATGGAGCTCAGCACACTGTTTCCTGGGACAGATCCCCAGGTACCACAGATAACTGTCTCAAGTTTATTCTCCAGAACAGGCAGCTCTTTGGGGTTTTATTTTTGTTTAAGAAACATATTTGCCAAGAATAGGCATATTTGCTGATCTGGAATTTTCCTTGGACATTAAACGAGCCAATGGCAACAAGGCAGGAGTCATCCTTGTCACATGGGTCAACCTCATCTCTCTTTTTAAACAAGTCAGGCATTTCCAGCCTCACAGCCCTGCCAGCTCCATGCCCCCATCCCAGCAGCAGAGTGCAGGGCAGACTCAGTGCCAGAGAAACCCAGCCTGGTCAAAAGCAAATGACAAAGGAAAATACCCTTACCAAAAAAAGTCACTTTCTCTTAAGAAATGCTCTTTCCTGCTTTTTATCTTTAGTTTAGGGATTTTTTTCATGTGATTTCGTGGCATTTCATTTGTCCTGCATATCATATAGGAAAACCTTATTTTTTTTTTATTCTGTTTCATTTTAAAACTATTGAAACCATCTGCCACTTAGTAAACACTAACATACTTTCTTTTCTAGATCAAAGTGTCTCCTGTCTGTGTTGTAATGGAAGTTTGACATTATTTTTTTTACAAGACAGGCAGGAGACACTTTGATCAGGTGCCAAACTGTTTCACTACAACAAACAGGCAACACTCTGAGCTAGAAATGATAAGATGTTATTATGCGCCACGATGATTTCATGACATGTCAGCCATGATGTTAAAAAACCCTACAGAACATAAAACTTCAAAAATATCACTGTGAAATTCCAGATTTTTTAAAATGAACAACTTATGAATTGAAAGCATTCCTGTTACATTTTTCCTCTACAGATTTATGACCATTTTGTAGCATAATTGGCTATTTTTCTTTTTGGAATTATTTTAATTTTGATCAGTATCTTCTGTCAAAAACACTTCATTGAAAAAAAATTCCGATGGATTCAACTTAAAAAGCTTTTTTAAAAAGCTTTTTATAAACAAAGTATTATTGTCCCTGTCAGAGAACATAGGAATCACCTGCTAGCTCTTTTGTCATTCCTAAATAAATTAGTTGCTTGAGGATGTCTCATCCATGTTTCTCAAATGCACTGTTCTGACCAGCCCCCCATACATGCTTGTCCTGGGATGCAGGATGACTCCACAGAGAGCCCATGGCTTTCCAATAACATAAATATTGCAGCTACACACTGTGAAAAAGCAAACAAACAAACAAAACCATGCACATTGTAATTTCTATCTTAATTTGCGTTCTGAACAGAAGATGAGCTTTTCCATAGTCACCTATGCCAAGCACATGGACACCACAGACAGGCTGGGTGTGAGTGTGCAGCCCCTGAACATGGGAGCTGCAGGTGGAGCAGGTAAAGTCAACCAGCCTCTCTTCCTCTCCCTAAAAGCAGGTTTTCTCCTGCTTTGCCAGCAGAAGCTATTCCAGCTTTCCACGTGGACAGTCACAGCCGAGGAAGGGTTGGTTATCTCTGAGGGACACGGCAGCTGGAGGAGGTGTCTGCAACCCAGGATAACTGGTAGTAGAAGGGAAGCAGCATGCACAAGGTCTCACCAGTGGGAAAAGATGGGCACTCCTCCTCATCTGCAACCTGCAAATTATTTTGCCCCAAATGAGGTGAGTGACTTCATGGGCCAAGAAAAAAGTTGCGTCAAAGAAAAGTCTGATTGGGTATTAAGAAAAAAACCCAAACAAGATTGGAAGAGGTTCCCCAGAAGGGCTGTGGATTTTTTGTCCTTGGAGGTTTCCAAAACTCAGGTGGACACAGTCCTGAGTGATCTGCCCTCATGCCAAAATTAGCCCTGCTCTGAGTGAGAATTTGGAGCACATGACCTCCTCAGCTCCCTTAAAGCTTCAGTCATTCTACATCTATGCTACTAAGTCCCTGCAATCATGTGATGAATCCCAGGCCAGGAGATAACAAGTCTCAGGTTTGCCCAAGCGAGATCTTGTATCCTTTCCCACAGCAGCAATGGCATTTGCTGTGCTGGCAGTGCAGGTCATCATCTCCCATTTCAGGCATGTGCCGTCGCAGGCACAGCACCCAACCCTTCTAGGAGGTCCTTGGCTTCCCAAATGACTGCATTTCAAGCACACCTTTGAACCAGTCTGGGGTTGAAGGACTCGTATCACAGCACCCAAGGTCAGGCAGAGACCCAAGGCAGCACCAGTCTGGGGGCATTTTGGCACAGAGAGTTGTTTGTCCAACACAACCACGTGCTGGTGCGGCATCAACATGCGCAGCATGTCCGAGCACAGCCCAGGCTGCTGCACACCAGGGATCTGTGTCAGTACGTGCAGCACAAACAGGCACCAAGCACAGGTCACTTCGTGTTTGGGTCTGCTTTCGTCCCCTGATGCTTCGGATCAGCAGGTGTCACAGCCTGGAAAATGACTTTCCAGCCTCAGTGGAAAAAAAGGCTGCTCAAGAAATAATTGAGCCTTAGATCAGCCTCTCATCTCTTAAAAGCAAGTTGTTTAAAACCAAAAGCCATAGGATTGTGTACATTTGTCATTTCAACCCAGCAGTAAGTGTTTTAATGTGCAATAAATCATTATTCACAGAATCACAGAATATGCTGAGTTGGAAGGAACGCCCAAGGATCATAGAGTCCAACTCCTGGTACTGCCCAGCACCATTCCCAAGAACCACACCCTGTGCCTGAGAGCATTGTGGAAATGTTTCTTGAGCTCTATCAGGCTTGCTGCTGTGATCAGTTCCCTGGAGAGCCTGTCCCAGTGCCAAAACACCCTCTGGGTGAAGAGCCTTTTCCTGCTATCCAACCTGAACCTCCTCTGACACAGATTCAGGCCATTCCCTGGGATCCTGTCACTGTCACCACAGAGAAGAGATCAGTGCCTGCCCCTGCTCTTCCCCTCATGAGGAACCTGGAGACTGGTCTCCCCTCAGTCTCCTCCAGGCAGAACAGACCAAGACACTTCAGCCACTCTTCATACAGTTTCTCCTCCAGACCCTTAAATCCAGAGCCTGGGAGGCTAGAGGTTTGGGTTGGGCATTGCCAACCAACCAGAAGCAATGCTATTTTTCTACAATTCCAGTTTTTCAAGCAACTCTCCTGTCCTTCGCTATGTTCCTGATGAAGTTCTGAAAGGACAGCACGTAGTAGATGAAGACTGGACCAGTACTGCCACTGGTTATTTTTTGCTGGAAATGGCTGCTGTTATTTTTCAGTCTCGTTGAGTTATCCAGCAGTTTCTGGAGAACAGAAAAGTCAGTGTTTTCTCTTGACCCTTCAAAACACAACCTGAGCTTTAGAAAGCCTGTTCTGTTCCAGGTTCTGGATCCACAGACCTGCCCCCGCTGTTGGGGCCACTGAGAAAGCACCGCTGGCTGTAGGGTGGCCGTGCCCCTGGGCATTAGCCCTGGTGTCCGGGCACAGTCTGCCAGAGCTCCAGGGAAGCAATCTTCTACAAAGCAGCTGGTGCCAAACACTGCCCAGGTTGCAGAGCTATAATAAAAGCCCTCCATGTTCTTCTGGGGTGAGTGAATGAGCAGCACTGCCTCTGAACTAAATGCTACTTTTAAGAGGCTCGGTAGAGCTGTAGCATTCTATAACCCCGATCTGAACACTGTTTCTCCTCACCCATCTGCACAGCTGAAACAGAGTGGCCCCTTGCCTTCCCCATTTTTGTAAACAAGGCTGCAACCTTTATTCCTGCCTTGAGGAACAGATTGAATTGCTTTTGATGATCCAGAACAATGTCATCCTTTATTCCCTCTTCAAAAGCAATTAGTATTTCAGCTTGATTATTTGCAGATAACATGAGTCACCAGATAAAACACACTGAATACAAAAGGCTCCTTGGGAGGGAAAGAGATAAATGGTATTTAAGGTTAAAAATCAAGCATATGCTTAAATATCACAAAACTGTCACACATCAAGAAAAAAAATTCAGTCCCACTTTGTGAAACAGAAAGATTGATCCTGTGTTTGTTTAACCTCAAACCCTTAATTAATTGGTTGCAGGACCAGGGCACTATGACACCAAAGGCAGATTGTGTCACTGTCACAGCACAAGAACAAGTTTGGTGCAACACGATTTCAGAGCTGTCAAACTATCCAAAATTTCAGGCCAGATATGTCATTTAATCTTAAAAAACAATTTTGGATTTTTTTTTCTCTTATTTATTTTCTGATTTCTAGCTTGGTGTATTGCAGCTCGTTGATATTTTCAGCTCTTCTACCTAGAAACCAAAGGCTAGAAGCTGACTCATTCTTAATAGAAGGTAAAAATCTCACAGGAGCAGCATTATTTCAGGAACTCACATTTTAATGGGAACATCAAATCTATCTGGCATTATGATAAGGTCATCAGAAATAAGCAATATTGAAGGTTTATCCTGGGTTTGCTTCTAACATAGATGACAGCTGATATATCCTTTCTCTGTACTAATGTTGCCAAGTAGCTTTACTGGCAAACTTTGAAGTATATATAGAAATGGAGTTTTGTGAAAATTTAGACCAAAAATAAAGTTTGTTTTTCTTTTCTCTTTTTCTGAAAAGAAAATTAATGTCTGAGAGTTTTCATATACAACATCTCAAAAGGGTGTACATGTTTTCATTTCAACTTTTCCCTAGATTGGTTGGCCTTCCAGGAGCTGGAACAGCCATGAACTGCCAGGCTTTGTTGGAAGGATTCTTTCTTCCCCCTGGGATCACTGTGTGCAGAACTGCTGTGGCCTTCTACAGAGTGTTTTATGTTTACATTCATTTTTTTAGCATTGATACAAGAATTTCTTCCTCTCTAAATTACTAACAACTGATACCTGTACTTTCACATCCATAAACGGAAATTTTTTTAAATAAAGGGGTGCTTGCCACTGAAGCAGGGTGGTGAAATGCAAAGAGAATTGTGGTACAAATTGATTTTACCTCCAGATAGCCTATGAGTAGCCATGCTGAGATGAAATTAGAAAATCCGTGGAAAGTGGAAGTGTTTTCCCCTGGGCTACCAGGTGCAGAGGTGTAGCCCTCTCCTCACCCCATGTGCCTCACCAGTGGCTGGGGGCATAACCCTCACAAGGAGCTCCTCGAGGGAAGGGTGGGTGGGCAGTGGCCAGCTGAAAGCTCCTGTATCACCTGTCTTACAGGCCTTCCACCTCCTGATCCAACAGGCTCAGGATGGATGGCCTCAGGGGTCTAGGCACATACATGTGTTCTGCCAAAACCCAGATTGTCCAGGAGCAAGTCAAAACACTGCGGGCTTCGAGGATGCTCCAGTAGAAAGCAGCCCCAAACCTCCTCAGTGTCAACTCTTAAAACAGAAATGGGCCCCTGCTAGACTAACCCCTTCCCCTGCAAGATTTCACTTGATTTATTAAAAATAAACTAAGAACAACAGTATTGTGAAAGGCAGATGGAGAAAGCCCCTGGCTGCAGGCTTCTCACCAAGGCTTTGCTAAGCCCTGTACTCAGTGTACTCAGGGGCACAGACAGGTACAGCACTCCAACCCATCTGCTACACTCAGCTGATCCCCATTTGATTTTCTCCCATCCCAGGTAAGTATTCCTTTTTCCTCTCTATCAACTGGGGGCCACTTCTCCCTGAAGGCAGGGGAGCTTACAGCAAGCCTCAAACCAAATCCACTCTTCATGCTCACCTTCATTTTTCATTTCTCCTCAGATCTGGGGTTTTCATGAACTATATATTTTCTATAAAGAAGCCCTTCTGGCTTCTTTCACATGTGATTTTGCAAGTCTTTATAATCAGTTCTTACAAATGCTTTAAGCAAGACCACTGAAGCACTTTGTAACATCCTTCTGGAGCATTTAGGAACAAGGTTGTGGTTCGTGTCAGGGATCAGCCTTACATCACTTAGAGGCCAACATTCCATAGGGTCATGGAAATATTTCTAAAGAGCTGTTCCTTGCAGGGATTCAGTGGTCTTGCCTGCCCAGATGTTTGGTCCTCACCTCAGTCACCTCATAAGGTCACTGCAAGCAGGAATGGTGGCCCTGGAGCACCTGGCACCAGGGAACCTGCCACTTCCAGCACCAGAGACTGAATTAAGCCAGCAAAAAAGTCCAACTTCTTTTGGTATGGACATTTCTATAAGTTCATCATGCTCTCATGTCTATGCAAAAGACACAATAATTTATCCCTGGAGCACCTTTGGAACTCCTTAATATCCTGTCTCCCATGGCAGAAAGATCCTACTCTGCAGAGTACAGCAGCAACCACTTTCAGTACATTATAAAGCAGGTTTCATGGCTCCTCAGTGGTGCCAAGTTTCCAGCTTCTCTCCGGCTGTGCAAGGAAGAGGAAATGCTCCCGCAAGCCTCCCGTGAGGAATGGATCTCCATTTCAAGCACCTGTAAGGCAGGAGGGAGATGAAGTGCAAAGCACCGCAGGCTGCAGCCCACAGTGAGCCCATGGAGGGCACTCTGTTCCGGCAGCGGCCGGTTTCACAGAGATCATGAGTTTAAGCACAGATCTAATTGAATTGCAGATGTCTTTTCTGATGGCTATCTGCTAGCAAAGCTTCAATTAAAGCAGCAGCAAAGGGGAGGTTCTCAGTAATAAAACTAATGGAAGGTGGCTATTTACAGCAGCCTCCATAGAGAGCATAATGCAGGTAGATTCTTTTAACAAGATTTTTTTTTTGGGTGTGGGGTAAGAGATCTGAAACCTCAGCACAGATACCCAGCTTCCAAATCCTAGAGATCCTGAGTGTATATTGTACAGGAAAGCAGCTAACAGTAATTTAAATAATACACAAATAAGCTAATCTCCATTGCTTCCAGTACTCCCTGACAAACAACTTCATCTGCTTTCCATTCTGAAGGCCATTGAGGTTTGTTCTTCTTGACTTTGGTTTTAAAGGCTGAAAGGTTTTACTCACCCTTCTTTTGTTACTTCCAAGATTAAGGTGGATTTGCCCTGAGCTTGCACTTGCCAGATGAAAACCTCTTGTCATTTTACAGTGCTTTTAGAGCTCCAAAGAGGGAGAACTTTAACAGAGCTCTCAGTGCACTCAAAGACTATAAATTGGAGCATTATGACCTTTTTTTTTTTTGCCTGTAGCTACTTTCTCGTGATTGGATGGGGCTTGAACCCCATCCAATGTCTACTACCACATACACATCACCGAAAAACCACCCCCACCCAACACAGCTGAAGAATCAAAATTAAGCTTCAAGATGGCCTGAGAACCTGGTTTAGGTCAGGAGTAAGGTTTTTGAGAACTGTTTTCCCTTTCCTCAGCTGATTGTTACGCTGTACCCAAATTCCTGTTGTGCAACAGTTTGGAGGCCTCTTGGCCATGTCCTACCCAAACTCTCTTGCTTCTTGGCGCAGCACAACTCTCCTGGGGGCATCTCAATGGACAGTCACCTCCTGGGATTCAGTTTCAAGGAAAATAATCAGAGTTTGGCTCATTTTCCCTTTTGAACTGCTGCCCTTTTCCGATGTATTTACAATGTAAGGAAGTCAGTTTATTCATGGTTTGGCTTTTAACTTCGTTGTTGAGCTTGGCTTTGCTCCTGTTGGAAACTGGACCCCAGTTGAGGAGGGCAGTTGCCAGTGTCTGCTGGAAACTCCTTGCCTGGGATTTTCAAGCAGGCCGTTTGTTGACCTAGCTCAGCACATACTAAATAAATGCAGTCAGAAGAGTCTGCTTACTCATTGCAGGAAAAGGACTGGCCCAGTGGCAGGAATTTTTCAGAATATCCTCAAACATTTCAAACGCCTAAGTTCACTCCAGACTTCTCAGGAGGTCCCTCCAGCAAACATTCTCCATTTAATTTCATACATCTGAAGTAACACTGAACAGGCAAGGTTGGAATTGAGCTGATTTCCTTGAATTTTTAACATTTCAGGTTTATTCCAGAAGAAAATTCAAGTTAAAAAACATAATCCTAAAGAGAGAGGAGAAAAGTGACAAATAATGCATCATGTGTAAGATGTGACCCATTACTAATGTGCTTAGGATGCTTAAGGAGAGGTTTTGCAAATGGCACATATTAAATAAACAAGTATGCCCTCAGCCAGCAAGCTGCTATTTCTCCCTGCAAGGACTAAATAATAATTAAAATTCTTTGTATTGAGATCTGTAGCTACAAAAAAAATCATGGGTGGTAATTCCCAAATAGCCTTGTGGGGTTCTTTCTGCAGCTGAACCACAGGAAGCTGCCTCCCAGGCATTGATTTATTCCGTAAGAATTAGGGAGAGGCATCTCTAAGGCACTGCGTTTAGTCCCCTGCTGCTGGGAGGTTTTGTCTGGGTGCACTCTGGGCAGTTTCCAGGCATGTTATTGAGGAGTATTTCTCTTTCCTTCCATAACAGTCACTCGCTCACTCCCCCCCAGTGGGATGGAGGAGAGATTCAGAGAAGTGAGAAGAGTTACGGGTTGATATTGAGACAGTTTAACAGGTAAAGCAAAAGCCGTGCACACAAGCAAAGCCCAACAGGGAATCCATTCATCACCTCCCGTGGGCAGGCAGGTGTTCAGCCACCCCCATGAAAGCAGGGCTCCATCACATGTAATGGTGACTTGGGAAGACAAACTTCGTAATTCCAAACATTCCTTCTTCTTCTTCCCCCAGCTTTATATGCTGAGTATGATGCCATATGGTCTGGACTATCCCTTTGGGGTCAGCTGTCCCAGCTGTGTCCCCTCTCAGCCCCTTGAACACCCCCAGCCCTCTCACTGGTGGGGTGAGAGGCAGAAAAGGCCCTGACTCAGTGTCAGCCCTGCTCAGCTGTAACAAACACATCCCTGTGTTAGCAACACTGTTCTCTGCACAGAACCAAACCATAGCCCCACACTAGCTCCTATGATGAATCCTAGCTCTATCCCAGCCCAAACCAGCATATTGTCCATTCCTGATTCCATACCATTTACATCATGCTCAGGTCCCACACTATCCAGTACCTCCTCATTACCCACCACCACTGTCACCATCCTTTGATATAATACACACGTATCATTTCCTTAATCTATGGATCACCCCTATGAAACGTCTGTCAAGCATCCACAAAATGTCCTTTGAGTTCTAGTCCATGACTTTGGTCAGGGCAGGAGACATGGTGTGCTGTGTGGTTACTGGGCACCAAAGGCAGGTCAGGTCAGGTCACTGCTGCACTTGCACTGCTTCCTGTAAGGCTTGTCCTCCACTGGCTTGGGTGATTCCTGCTGTAGTGATTCCTGTAACACTCAAGCCAAATTCCACATTACGACAATTTCAAGATGTTTCCATTACAATCTCCACCTCTGGTTCATTTGGAGCAGACTATGGGGTTTAAAATTGCAGTTAACTCTTCTGTTTGCCCTGCTCTGGCTTGGACTTTTCCACAGACTGCAGTCCTTTAGGAGTGTACCTGCTCTGAGTGAAGCCTTATCTACCAACCACAGACTCTTCAGGGGTCTACCTGCTGTGACATGGACTTATCCACAGCCACAGTTGCTTTGAGGTACACCAGTTTCAGCATGGTCTTTCCCATGGGCCTCAAGGCCTTCAGAAATGTTCCTGCTCCAGCATGGCCTTACCCATAACTGCAGTCCCTCCAGGGGTGTATTTGCTCTCTCCTGGGCTTACCCACAGCCACACACTTTGGGTTGTCTTGCACAACCTCAAGAACAGCCACTGATGTTTCAAGTTGTGCCTTCTCCAGCATGGACTTACCCTTGAGCCACAATCCCTTCAGAGGTCCAGCTGCTGTGGCATAGACATAACCATGGCCACAGATGCTGTGAGATGCACCTGCTCTGGCATGGCCTTATCCAGAGCCACAGATGCCTCAGGGTGTCCAGCTCCCACATGGACTCACCCAAGGATCACAGGCCCTTCCACTCAAGCTCACGCTGGAGTTCCAACCTGTCCAGAACAGCAGCACAGCTGTGGCCATCTGCCAAGTCGACACACTGCCGGGGCTGTTATCGAAACGTTCCCAGGCACTGCAGAGTAAGGTGATAAGCAGCACAGCAGTTCAGTGAGCAGCCACTAATGAGCACTAGACTCAGGCGAGCAAGCCCTATGACAAACAGGAGCCTGCCAATTAATAGCAAAACAGCAATAATAGCGATGAAATCGATCGAGCACATTCCAACCACATCTGGTGGTACTTGGAGCCCCACAGCAGGCGACAAAAAGGACTGTTGTGGTTTAACCAGGCAGCTGCTAAGTGCCACAACAGCTACTTGCTCTTACTTCTCTTTCCTTCCACAATGACTTCCTTACTCTCCCACAGTGGGATAGGGGAGAGAATCAGAAAAGTGAGAAAACTCACTTGTGTGTTGACATAAAGACAGTTTAACAGAGAAGCAAACAAGGAATCCATTTGCCACATCCTATGGGGATACAGGTGTTCAGCCATCTCCAGGAAAGCAGAGCTTCACCACATGTAAGTGATTTGGGAAGACAAACACCATCATTCTGAACTTCCTTCCCTTCTTCCCCCAACTCTATATGCTGTGCACACCACCATACGTTATAGGATACCCCTGTGGTTAGCTGGGGTCAGCTCTCCAGGCTGTGTCCTACACCAGCTCCTTGTGCACCCCCAGCCCTCTGGTAGAGTGGGGTGAGAGGCAGAAAAGGCCCTGACAGTGTTATCAACACTGTTTCGGTCACAAATCCAACCCATGCCCTGTATCAGCTACTCTGAGGAAAAGGAGTTCTACCCCAGCTACAGCCAGCAGTTTCAAGTATTTATAGAGACCCCAGAATATGAACCACCTAGACTTGCCTCAACTATTTGCCAAAAAACTACTGGTTGAAGAAAAAAAAAAGCCATAAGAAAAAAAAAATACCTGCAACCTGGTCTCAGTAATAATTTGCTTTGATCAGTTTATCATATTGCTGTTAAAAATAAAGCCAGTGTGCAGCTAATTGACAAGAAATTAAATGACAAACAGCTTGAATACAGCCTGAAGAGTTACTGAATTAGAGATATGCAGAGAAAAAAGATATGTTACATTTAATGACTCTCAGTGTGGATAAAAACATGAGCATCTCAGAGTTTGTAAAAAGAAATTTTGGTGGAGAAATACAATGCTCTTGACCATTGATAACATTTGATTTAAAGTTCTCTGAAAAATTATTTGTTCTAGAACAAAAGGAAAAATCAAAACAATTCATTCCAGAAGTATTACAACGTAACTGACAAACATCTACTCTTTGTCTGGATTTCAAGCACAATTTTAGTCAATTTGAATCCCTTTCATGAAGAGGCTGCCGCTTTGACTAGGCTATTGCTAAAATCATCTCAGCAACAAAACATTGCTTGGCCTCATTTTAGTAATTAATAAACAGCTCCAAGAACCAGCTCCACAGTTGAGAACTATTCCGTACATAAATGATCAGTTTTGCCAGCATTGATTTGCCATTGTTTACTACAGTGTACTAAAATTATTAATGTAGTACCTAACCAAAATCCTGAAACCTTCCACATCCTTTATTAAAGAACAGTTTAAAAAACCCCAAACCTGAATTTAGAATACGTTGACGCTGTTCTTCAAAGAAATAAACCCAGAGGTCCATTTCATTTTTAAACAAAACAAAACAAAATAAAAAACAACAACAAAAAACCCACAAAAATTCTTCGCAAATTTTGATAACCGAAGCGGGTGAAAAAGCTGATCTGTGTAAGTATATAAAAAAAGTCAATTTCCACAATGTTACGGCCTGGAAGCACTAAAGAGGCAGAATACAAAGGCAACTGGAGACAATTAAGCCCTTTAAAAAGCACCAAAATTAGCATTCCTTTTGTCGGATCCAAATAATTCAAGTGTTGTTCTGCCACAAAGGCCATCAACAATTTCTAATTTTAGCTTAATCCGTTAAAAAGAAAAATCCTGCATTTCTTACTGGTGTTTCCTCATTAAGAATGCTCCTGAATTGCACACTGAAGTCTCAAAAACACCAGCTATGAATTCAAATTCACCCTCCCATGAAGACAGACTCACGCAAGCACTTTAATATGGCAATCCCAATAAAGGCAATGCAACTACTTGTGATTCACCTAAGCAGTGCCATAACTGCTACATGGTAAGTATCCACCAAAAGCAAAAATTTGGCTGTAAATTACACAAGAGTGACTTGTCCTACCTTTGAACTCCCAGCTTTCTAGTTTCCTCTGCTACACTTGATTACTCTCAGTAACAAGAAGCTCCACAAAAATAGTATCTCCTGATTTTCATTACATGGAGCGAACAGTCATATGACCCTATAAAAAACCCTTTGCAATTAACCCTTATATTTTAAGTCAAACTAATTTTTTGCATTCACATTTTAAGTCACTGCTGTAAAATTGCAAATTCCTTTGCTCCCCTGGTCTCACTGTATCGATCACACCTTCACTACTCATTCACCTAGAAATTCATAAGCTTAGATTCAGTTTTAATCTAATTACTAAAAAAACATTTTTTACACACACAAAAATGGAAATTATTCTCAACATTTTTGAGAAGGCAGAATTAATACCCTAATACAGGCTGACCTGGTGGGATAGCTGCAGTGCTTACTGCCTTGTCACCCCGAGTTAAGGGTGGGAACTATGCCAGCATGGGATGACCAGTGCACAGGCAAGGGCAGTTTGCCACTAGGAAACAGCTTATATATTCATATACAACAGGTATCTGTGGCCCTGCAGTCCTGACCATACTGGACTGGACCAAACCCAGCATTTTGCTTAGTCAGGCACCCTACTCCCTCCTCCTTCATTTAACTTCAGTATCCGCCTGTTTTAAAGAGCTGTGGAAAGCAGGAGCTGCATTTTTAGCTGAAACTGAAGATCTAAAGCCAACAGGCAGCATCTTGCACCAAGACTTAGGGGTTCCTGACTTCACCACCTATGTAAAACTGCATTGCAACATCTTAAATGTGTCTGCGGTTAACACCAGTACAATATACAAACAGTGATTTATCAACATTGTATGCTTTATTGAAAGTTGACAAGTGCAACAGTTAAATACATTGACGTGTTACAACTGTAGAGAACATGCACAAAAACATACGCATACTACTATACAGATAATATGCAAAAAATCCATACTGGGAAATCCAATTTTTTTTTCTTTAATTCTTTGCTAGCAGGGCTCGATAATTTCTGGAGTGGTTTTTCCCGTCTTGAACCAAACTACAATGAACAATGATTTACTTCAAGATAATCACCAGCCAGGGAACTTCAGAAGTTACACAAACAGCATTAATTGGCCAAATTCTGAACAGTTGCGTAGGTGCATTCTTATTTATGTAGCATAAAAAAAAAAACTTTTCAAACTTCTTCAGATCAGCCAATGAAACAACTAAACTTCAATCTGTACAACCTAAATAGTTACAGTTTTCTATTTTACAAAGTAATTACACTAAATACACAAATATACAGTAGGCAAATAACCTTCATGGTAATTATCCTATGACCCAACAACTGTATTGTCACCTACCTGTTTTCTATATATAATACAGCTCTATGCACCTCTCCACTGCTTCAGAAAACGGTGCAAATATTTGCACTTAAGGTTTCAGGTGACAATTAAACACTGAGATTACCTTTCTCCCTCTTCCTCTTAGATCCTATGCACCAGTCCACACTTTGGAACCCCAATGCACTACAGGGGGTTGAGCCATCACTTTTTACTCCAGTCTATTTCTTCACGTTTCCAAGCTTGAAAAGCACTTGTATCAGCTGTAGCACTGGATGAGTGGAAGATTTAAAAACAAATCAAAAAAATTCAGGCATGCAGCTTCGTTTCTCAGCCATTTGCAGAAGCTGCTCGAGTCCCCAGTGTACTTGTGCTAATTCTCTGGAAAAAGTTTATTTTATTCAACCAACCTAAGAACATAGACTCCTTCAAGCCAAAGGGGTAAGGGAGGTAAGAGAGAGACAGATGAGTGTGTAATACAAGGGAGAGAACCCTCTCCTGATGTGTGCAAGGCATGGAGTCCTCAGTTTGGGTTGCAATGTGCATTGAAATGGATGAAGGGTGGCTGTGGCAGATTCCCGCTAGTCCTCCTCGCTCTGGACAGTACAGAAGCCAGCAATCATGACAGCGATGACATCTTGAGCTATGCTGAAGGCCCTGAGCCCTGTGATGCTGGCTGAGCAGGCTGCTGTGTTGTCCCTTGTGACTGGGAAGAGGAAGGCGGAGAACCAGTCTGCAGCTGCGCTTGGAACTGGGCAAGCTGCTCTGGGCTGGCGAGTGTTTTTAGCAGAGTGTTTTCTTGCTCCAGCTGCGAGTTCTTCTCTATCAGCTCTTTGATTTGCTCTTTGAGGACCTCCACTTCCTCCCTTACTGCGTACATCAAGTGACTCTTTACCAGATCCTGAAACGCAGAAGAGAGTGTGTGCATTAGGAAAGCAGCGCGGCACCCGGCCGGGGCTGCCGGCCTGTCCCTCCGGAGACGCGGCAGAGCCCGCTATGCAGCGTGACCCCTGGCAGCGCTGTCCCGGTGCGGCCGTGCCGAGCCGGGGCCGTGCCGAGCCGGGGCCGGGCTGTCAGCGCCGGCACTCACGTGCGGCCCGGGCTGCACCGCGGCCCCGCCCCCAAGCCAGGCCCCGCCCCCGCGCGCGCCGGCTGCAGCCAGTTCTGGGCGCAGGTTGCTGCATTTCCCTCCCTCCCGCCGTCCGCGCGCGGCCGCGGGTGACGTCAGAGCGCAGCGCGGCCAATGGGCGGCCGAGTTATTTATAGCCAGGAGTTAAAGGCTCGGAGTTTGCCTAGCAACAGCCGGAGAGGCTCCCGGGAGAGCGGCTCCAGGCACCGCTCCAGTAACAAAGGGCGGCCGGGCCCCGGCTCCGCGCCGGGCGCGGACCGAGGCAGCGGCCGCGGCGGCCCCCCAGGTGAAGCCGCCGGCTCCGGGGACCGCGGCGCCCGTGGGTAGAAGGGCGCAGCGGCGGGGGATGCCCCGGCTGCAGCCTGCAGGCGATGCGCTCGCCTGCGCTTGGCGGAGAGTTAAAGAGATAAAATGAAAAGTACCCCAAAACGCCCTCTCTTTGGTACTGTAAAACCCCACAAATACGCTCCGCTTTCTGCCCAGCAGCGCCCCTCCGCCGCCGCATGGAGCCGGGATCAATCGTGTGAGGAGGCAGGAGCCAAGAGCAATGCCGTCATTCCCTCCCCGGCATCAATACACAAACGTGCGCATTCCTCCCCGCGGGAAGCCTTAGATCAATTAAAAATAACAAATAATAATAATAAAAAAAAACCAAACTCCCTAAACCGACCGCGTGCCTCCTCTTCCGGCCCCGGCTCCGCTACCGAAACGCATCCCAGCACGGGTTAACCATCGCCGCTGTATCCCCATATTGTTTACTGCTTCAAACACGAACAAGGCTTTATGCCCCATCGGTACGTACCATCGCTTGCTCGATTTTGTTGTCGATAGCTACTACGCTTGCACCAGAGGAGCTGCAAGAGAGAAAGAAAGAAAAAACATACAACATTAGCAGCGGCTGAATTATTTAAGAGACAAGAGACGCGAGCATTGGTAGCCAGCCGGCTGAGAAAGTCATCCTCACGCTGCCCTGCCGCCACCTCACCAGGATGCTCTAATGCAGCAAAGCAACCTGTAAAGCCGCGTCGAGCCCCCCGCCTGCAGCCTGACCAAACATCTCGACATTTTGCCCCCCGACGGACCACAAAAATAGAGCTCAATCGCAGGCTGCGGCAGAAGCGCCGGGCACCGGGGAGGGCAGCACCTCCGGGAGGAGCAGCGGGCGCCGGTGCCGCCGCTGCGGCTCCCCCGGACAAAGGAGCCAGCCCGGCGCTCACCTGCCCCGCTACCGCCGCGCCAGCAGAGCCGCTAGGACACAACACTTATTTACCTACTGTCGAGCCTCAGAGCCGAGTTGTCGGTGCCCAGCAATGACGATAAGAACGAAATCGAGAAGTGTCTTAGTTGATAAACTCCTAGATCCATTGCCACCGGTCTACAACATTGGGCATTCATGCAACCGCGGCCAGAAACGCTCCCCGAAAAAAAAAAAAATCAGCTCTCGCTTCTCTCTTAGGCGTGTGTGTGTGCGGGGCCGCTCCGCCGGGCGAGGCGGGGCCGGGACCCTGCAGGACCCTGCGGGGCTGCGCTCGGCCGGCTCCGAGCGGGGTCAGCGCTCCGCCGCGCAGCACAAAACCCGGGCATCCCGGCCCCCCCCATCATTTATGCGCCGGCGCCGCCTCCCATTGGCTACGCTGCCCGGGCCCCGCCCCGCGCCGCGCATCTCATTAGCGTGCTCCTCCCCTTCCCCACCGCGCGCGGCCCGGTTCCGCACGCGCGGGGAAAGCGGCGGTGCGGGGCGGGGGGAGGGCGGCTCGGTCCCGCCGCCTCCGCCAGCCACAGCACGCGCGGGACCGCAGCGCCGCCCGCGCTGCCGGCCTCTACCCGCAGAAACGGAGGGGAATTTAAAATTAAAAAAAAAAAAAGTTGGGGAGGGGGAAGAGAAAATAATAATAATAATTAGCGAGGAGTAGCGGGGAAACCCCGCACGGCCCAGCGGGAGCGCGGGACGCGCCGAGGGGCCGCCCGTGGCCGCGCCGACACCGCCACCTATCGGCGCGCGGCAGCGCGGGAGTCCCGGTGCCGGCTCCCACGGCTCATCCAGCGAGCCGTACCTCCGCCTCGGCCCGAAACCCTCACGTTTCTGCCCCGCAAAGCGCAGCCCGTGCCCGGCAGCTCTGCTCGCTTCGCCCATGTCAAGCAAGCAAAGTAGGATACCCACACACTGCAGATAAAACTCTTTTCAGACAGCTACGATCCCCCTTTATCCCTTACACATACCTTACGAGCCCATAAAGCCATTTATGAAAAAAATACTCAGCCACCGATGGTCTACAAAAGCACATGCAGCATAAACCTTTGGATTTCTAGCAAGCTGGCTGATATTATTCTACAGTAACAGGGAAAATGCCTATTCACTTATTTTTAGGTTGCACCGTAAGGCACTTAGTCTTAAAAGTTGCAGCACATGCATTAATAATTTAGGAAAATATCATTCTCCCACCGAACTGTGGTATTTTTCTCAACGAATGTTATAGTGTCGTCATGGAACACACCAACTACATTCAGTGCTCATCCAAGTGATCTTCTCTACCCGCTCAAAAAGAGACCCAAGGCTGAACTCGACCTCCATGAAATACTGTCACAAGAAACAGCCAACCTCTTAAAACCACTCTTTTAGACATGTTTTACATTACTTAAAGGCACAAAAACTAAAGCAAAAAACCTCTTCCATTCTGTACAGCAAACGTCTTCAAGAGCTGCAAGTCACATATATCACAGGTGCTGTTCCCAGAGAAGCAGGAAAACCAGGAGGCACGGAATAATCATCTTAAAGCTATATTTAGCATTTGCGTATCTGCATCATCCTTCTTAGTTTATTTATGTTGTCCTAGACTACTATTCTTTCATTCAATAATGCCAGCAGAGTACTACAAAATTAATCCTGTTCACAGGGAGGTCACATTTAAGAATAATAATTCCTCACAGCCACTTTGCCACTATCAGAGAGGGTTCACATCCCACAAGGGCACAGCTCTCATCCCACCCTTTGGATACGTGGGGAATTTGCACAGAATAGCACCTAACAGGCTGAAAATTAAAGGAAGTGTTTTAGAAAAACACTTCCCTGTACTGACTTGCAAACTCGTGACAGCAAGTAAACTGAAGGAAGGCATTCAAACACCGTGCATCAGGCTCCAGCTTCCTTCCCCGAGGGACAAGCACCAGGAACCACGTGCTGTAGGACACTGCCCCGCAGCACTTTCTCTGCAGAGGTTACTCACTGCACACCGCGTTCAGTGATCAAGCGAGCCGTTTAATAGTGCCAGCAGCACATCATCTGTGCTGGAATCTGTATCAACTCCTGTCCTTGACTTGATCTAAATTCATGTTTTATGACAGGCTGGGCTTCAAAATCAGTAATGTCTCAAATGGCTCCTCCCCATGGCAGTTAGCACAATTAACAAAACTGCAGTTGGACAAAAGCTCTGGGACAAACTCTGTCCCTTGTAGTTCTTTATCAGAAAAAGGGCAAAGTAGGTGCAAAAGCAGGTAAGTGCTATCACTGCTAATCAGGCTTTCATAAAACAACTTGAAGATAGCAAACTCACAGGCCTGGACAGATGTATCCTAAAAACTCCTGCTCTGCTGTTGCAGGACAGACAGCAGACAATCGTATTTGGTTTCATTCACAAATGTAGAAATAAAGTAATGGATTCATTCCAAGATGGTTGTTGGTTCTGCCATAACGACTGATAATTATCAAATGCCATTATTCCATTTACAACAGAAAAATTACACCATTCTCAAACTAAATTAACAACACTGCCATCTTTAATCTATATTAATCTTCACAAAAAAGAGATAACACATATGATCTTAAATTCCCACTAAACTCATTAACCATCAGTGGGCTTTTAACAAAATCTGTCATTTATTTTAAGATGCCTACAAGCAGAGTTGTGATTCAACAGAAAGCTGACAGCTGCGTAAGTAGGACTGCATATTAATATGCATGTTCTGCTTTGCCCACTCTATAAAAAAGCAAACCATAAGTGTCCCTTAATGGCTGAGAAAGCAGATCATCTAGGAAATAAAAACCCCCATGATATAAAGTACTTAATCTCCAAAATTGGGGAGAATTTTTTTGGGAAAAGGGGACAGCACCACTATCTCTGATGTTCTCATTTCAACACCTCATCATCTGCCTGACAAGGAGAGACACTGAACTCTAAGGACTGAGTTTTTTGCTGTTGTTTTTAACAAATATCTCATTTGTGAAATAAAAAAGTATATGGACGATTTAAGGAAGATAGTTCTCCAAAGTCAGTTTTCCTCTAGAAGGGCGTCAGGATTACTTGTGTGTTACTCAAAACCTTAGAACCACCTCTTTTAACACCTCATTCACAGAAAAAGACCGTGATGGGCTCCTGAGAAATCAGTAGAGTACAATACAACAAACAGTAGCTCACCAGCATCTTTGATCCTCAAGTAAACTGACTTCATAAATTGAACATACAAACCGTAGGCAAAGACTTCTTAGCACGTGTCACCTTTTGTAACATTTCAGCTCTTAAACACTGTTCCTCCCACTAAATAATTTCCTCTTGTCTCAATTTATTCATGCTAAGTACTTGAAGAAAGTGCTTTTCATCTTAACCACATAATGAGGTGAACTACAGCACAGAATCATTTTCTCTCTATGCAACTCTGGTTTGTCATATTTCTCTATGCGTGTTAAAAAGTTTTTTAACTTAAAACATTTATCCTGTAAGCACCTTGTCAGTGTATGCTCCCTTCAGATGACAACATTAAAAGCCCTCAATAAGCATCTTCTGAACATAAAATAAATCTCATCTTTTGATGATGTTACAAAGATGTCACACCAGAAACCATATCAGAAAAACAGCAATTGCTGTCACAGCACGCTTTTCATCTTATGCTCAGACAGGCTCAGATTTTGTGAACTTCAACTACAATTTTCAACTGCAGAATGCAAGTACTGAAGAGGTTAAAAATAAAATCTGCTATTTACTCAAGAAAAGGCTACAGTAATTAGATTTCACCTGACATCTGACTTTGCAGATGCCACTTGGCATCTAAAAATGAATAATAAATGGCAGAGTACTATTCTGCCTTAAAATTCATAGATTCAAAATTCTTTGTGTACTGACAGCAACCCTCCCAGCATCCAACTTATGCAAAATTGTACCAAGCTAATAACAGAGAGAAAGCTCTGGCTGTACTTGACATCAAGGACTGAAGGTTTATTTATTTCAAGAGGCCATGATTTTTTTTTCTTCATCTCAGTCAAGGTACATAACTGGAGAAGCTGTACAACAAACTTTCCCACAGTAAATCATAAGTATTTTTAACAGACTAAGGACTAAAAAAACAACCAAACAAAATAACCCCACCCACACAAGCCCCATATTCAGAGAGCCAAAATAAAGATCACAAAATCTCAGCCAACTTCCTTTTCCAGCTCCAAACCTTTAGCTAAAATCTTGATTTAAAGAAACCAAGCCACTAAGAACTTACTGCTCAGCTCCAAAAGACATGTATTTTATTTCTAGATTGAATTCTGCTATTTCAATTTATATACTTCTGCTAAATTGAAAAAGCTCTTTCTACAAGACAGTACTCTCTCAGTTTTCCTAAATGCGAGCTTTTCCTCCCCTGTAGTAATGTTATTTGCATCTATAATTTAGTTTATTAGTTTGCTAGAAATTGGGGCTTAGTTCCAGGAAAAACAGATAAAAGGGAAAGCTATGCAATATGCTAGTGAAATGAAGTGCTGTATTTGTAAATACTTCATTTTTTTCTTTTTTCCAGATGTGCAAGCATAACTAAATAAATATTTAGTGGAAAGAATACACACACCCTACTGGGGCTCTGGAAATAACCTGACAGTATCTCTGATCGCAGTGCATACACAGAAGTATCATGCTGTGAGCTCTGCACAAGAGACAGAAGGCTGCATTTAAAGCAAGAAGATAGACATGTAAGATCAAAAGAAAAACAAGGAGAGGTTCTCACTGCTTCCTCTGAGGATATCCTCTTTCTCTTTGACAGGCAACTAATTACCAAGTCAAGCCTAGTTATTTTTAATGAGAATTATAATGATTCTACCAATTTTAATGCTGACAAAACAAAACATACGGTCTATAATCAAGTACCTGGATACAGCCAAACAGAAATGACCCACTTGTTACCCATCAGAGAGAACTCTGCAGGGAAATATGAGCCATCTTAAAGCAATTTTGATGCTTGGAGAGGGATGTAGGGCATCCCCTTTCTCGAGATCATCCATAGATAACCATCTAGCAGTGCAGTTGAGATGAAGGTCTGTGTTCTGTACATAGCCAATGAGTTTAAAAAGTCCCCTCACAGAGCCAGCAGAGGTCTATCGTAACTCAAAACCTGAAATTACATCCAGATGCTACTCCACTTTAAATTTAAAGAAGTTATACATTTGCAGTAACATGCAGCTTGGGAATCACAGGCTTTCCCGATTTCAGAAACCTTTAAATGGGTAGCTGTGAAACATTTAACTTTACTACAGGTGAAAGCCCTTCTCCTCAGTATCCTGTAAGGTGCCCTTGACCCAAGACTGCAAAGGAAAGAATCCACCACATGCTAGAATCCTGCGAGTTTTAAGTGAGACATCTGAGCCAGGAATATTTTCTTTCCTCCAGAAAGCTGCACACAACATCACACTGCATGCTGACATTGTACCCAGGATGGATGTGGGAAAGAAGTTTAGTGTCATAAAGCAGCATATATAGAAGAGTGATAAAATGTTACAACCTTTAAGTTTCACTACCCAAATTTATTTTTCCTTTATGTGAAATTTGGCTTCAATAATTTAAGATTTAATGCAGAAAAAGAGTGTTCAATTCCCTGGTCTTCTGTGTACCTTTCATGTGTAAATGCTGTTCTCAAAGGCAAGAACACCCCGAAGTAAAAACCACTTACACAAATATTTAATCCCATTTATTCTAACTGTACAACAGATTTTTCAACAACATACTCCAAAATTAAATGAAGGAGGGAAGGAAAGAGTCACTAGAGCATTTTAAGTTACACTTAACAAACATGGCAAGTATAGGGAGTGTTTTGGCACACTGACATGACAAGCATTTGGAAAGATGAAATTCTCTGTATTAAAAAGCATCTCTGACCAAGGGGACAAAGAGCCCAGGAGGGACTACAGGGCAATGGCTGACACACATCCACCCCAGGTTACCTTCAATAGTACACAGTGGGTTTAGTAATCAAATTAAAAACCAGCCAAATTAACCTGTAACTTAGAAGGGTCATCTTCTATTATTTTTGAACTTGTATTATTTTCTGTTTCCTTAAGGCTGCAGGAAAGCCACACCAGGTCTCATGTGAAAACTGTGTCCTACTGAGTACTGCTAATTGTAGAAGGGAGAGATGGAGGATCTTCAGGCCCTTCATTTCCCCTATCCCCAGCCCCTTGTAAAGTTTACACCCATTATGCCTTTTTTTAACTCCTTAATCCATTCCTTCCTCTTTTCCCACTTCCTCCCCTGTTTCTAATTGTTACCCTTGAAACTATATTGAAAATCTTGAATCAGCTAATAATTTACTCATGCTTATTAAAAAAGTATTTATATAGCATTAACAGCTGGTCTACACTTCCCACTGAATATCATTTGCCCTTTGATGGCCATTTTTTGGTGCAACACTTGAAATTAAGCCTGTGCTTCCCACAGAAGCCTATCACACTAGAAGCCAACTCAGGGTTGCTAGGAAAAAAGCCAAAACCTCTGCAATTAACTAGAGTTGTCCTATGGTCTTCAGGAAGCTGGGAATGAAGTTCCCTACCCCAGCTTTTACAGAAATTATTAAGAATAGCTGATGAAAAGTACAGAAAAAAATCGTAAGCCCTCAGTGTGGGAAAGGAGCACTCGGGATGCTGAATCCGATCTGCCGTGAACGAGGATGAAAATCGGCCACTTCTCAGCTTTTGTGGTGGCAGATCCCTCGTTACCACCCTGCTGTGCAGAACCATTTTTAGGTCACTCTGTTAAATAATAAACTCCCAACACTGCAACTTGTTAACACGTATAGAAAAATAAAGACAATAAGCTCAGAGTTCAATGCCACTTTTCTTCCTCAGCAAGTATGTTAAGACAACAGACCTCCATCCAGCTGCCCATTTACACTCCCACAGTTTCAGTCTCTGCAATCACTAGCAAATGGCTTCACGTGTATCAGCAATATCAATGTGCAAGTAGGTAAAGGACTTCAAGATTAACTCCCTGGCTCCAATTACACAAATTACACAAATTTGAAATGCCGTATTTCCTAATCCCTGAGTGGTCAAAATACTCTGCTCTACTAATGCCACAACCCACAGTTTATCATAATTTGGTGACTTCTTAAGAAAATACAGGAAAAATTCAAGACCTCCTGTACCATCCAAGAACTACTGTACTTTAACAGGCTGAATTTACTGTAGCCTATTTAAAGCTATTTTTCCACCTGGAGATTTTAATTTCTAGAAATCAAACCCCACGTACCTCCATTACCATTCAGGAAGCATGGGGAGAATTTCTACAAACAAATAAGAACATGACCTGATTTACTGCACAGTGTAGTGCACCCCAAAATCTTACTTTCCTTTAACAGCCACTGAGTTGAGCATTTGTGGGATAGTTTCCTGCTTAACCTGTACCTTCTGCTTACGACCTTCTCCCATCTGTGAAAACACGCATATGAGAGGAAACTGATGAATGCCCATGCTTCAACTCAGTACAGCACTGAGAAACAGGTACAGCTCAACTCTGGAGTCGGAAAGCACTCCCAGGCTTCTTAATCCAGGCACAGCTTCAGTGATTTAAAAGACAAATCCTGCTGACTCACAATTGCAGAAACCCCAACAGAGTATCTCCATTTACACTCTCCTTGCTGAGGAAATAAATTGTAAAGCGATACTGATTTGAAATAGAATACAAGATACCTGAGAAAGTATGTAAGACTATGAAATGAGGTGTGCTTCAAAACTTAAAAATTACCTAAAGAACAGATTGATCAAAATTCTAATTTGACCTGCCTTGTGGCTTTAGGGATGTATTACCTACTTTAGCACACCACTTCGTTCTTGAAACCCTGCCACGCTGCAAACCAAAGAAAACAGAACACAGGTGTGCTGGCTCAGCATATTTTGAACATGTCCCTGGAGCACCTTCTAGGTGAGAGACTGCAAACAGCTGGCACAGGTCCAAGTCATCTACAAAAGGCTGTATATCCTGAAGTCCTGGTTCTCCTTCAGATGGGATCCAGCCTTCGTCAGTACCCTACTGATCCTGTAAAGGAACCTCAGGCAGTAAGAAGCTCTAATTTTCCATAGGACAGCATCTTCTAGCTTAAAAGCAGAAAGCACCTTGAGACTGTTGGATCCATGGTGGCCATGCAGGGCACACACCACTGACATTTAGCCGCCTTTGAGCCAGACATTCTGCAAACAGCAGAAGAAGTTCTCTTTATCTTTTAATACACAACTTGCAAAGGAAAGATTGCAGCATATCATTTCATACCTAATCAGTATCTGGGTAATCATATTTATGCAGTGACAGCTAAATTTGCAAGTGGCACTCTGTTTATGAAGCATTCTTGTCCACTCCCTAAAACTGCTGATGTATGTTATTTGGTGGATATCCACCTAAACCATTTAATTAGATGTCCTGGGGTCTTTTGTATATATAAGGTCCAAGGCTCCTGTATATACTACATCAAGCACCTAACACTTCTTAAAAACAATTACTTCATCCTTCAGAAACCACTATCATTATAATGACACCCTGAACCTCTGTGGCTTAAAACAATGCAAAACAAAACCCAATCCCCACAAAAATAAAACTGAACTAACTGCAGTATCAGAAGTCTGAGTAACCCAGTTAAAAATGCATGGACTCCAAAACAGCTCCCAGGAATTGTTTCCTCATTCTTACACAGGGTGTTAGCCCAGTAGGCACTCTTCTACAACATCAACACAATGAGCTGCCACACTACTCTCAATATACAGGAAGGAGAGGAAATCCCTACTGCAACACAGAATTTAAATCCCCTCTTCCAGCTCCACCAACAAAGCCAAGGAACCACTGCTGTCCACCAAGCACAGAGGACAGAAGGATCTCTTCTAAAACCCACACTAGGCAACCTCCCACCCTGGGAGGCATGCCTCCTCCCACGCAAGGTACAGAACAGGGGAATTCCTTTCTGACTCTTCCCAGCTACTACTAATTGACAGAGGCCCTCACCAGGTGGACAGTAATCAATCAGCAGCTCAGGTACAAGCAATCATGACAACTACAAACAAAAATATTTGTAAGCGAATGTTTGAGTCACAGGGTAGCACTGCTGCCGCTCAGATAGGCTCCTGACTTGAATTAGTTTGCCCAAACCTGTTTCTCAGCCCTGTTTCTGAAGAACTCAGCATTTTAAAACAAGCTGTCAATAAACTGAAGCAGGTAGAACAGAAACATTAAACTGATTCTGAGGCTGGGGGAATTTACTTATACTGATAGCCTGAAAGATGTCAAGGTACTTGAAAGGATCCTTCAAATCCTCGGAAGGACTGAGATATGACTTGAGTGAAAAATTACCTGTAAACAGACAAAACAGTAGGTTTAAGGGGCTATTAAGACTTTTATGTCTTCATTTGAGAGTACAACTACCTAATATTTGCCTAATGAGGAATTAAAACCTCTTTTTTTAAAAGAGTAAGAACATTAGCTCATAAATACAGTGAGTTTTTTTATCCCTTGATATCACAGAATCATAGGATCATTTAGGTTGGAAAAGACCTTTAAGACCATTGAGTCCAACTGTAAAACCTAACATTGCCAAGTCCACCTGTCAGAGACTAGATGCCCATCACTCAGCTACGTTTTTAATAAATTTAAATTACTGATGTTCTGATAAGGATGGTCTAAATGTAACAGCAAGACAGATGTTTTCATGCTTGCCTTCAATATTCATGTATTTTAAGCAACTACAGCCCACTTTACCCATCCTAAGAGTTAGCAGATGTACCCAGTGTTCCCTCCTTCCAGTTTATGCCATAACCAAGGGCTGAAGTATCTTCTGACCGATGTTTATCTCCCCCCACCCTCCCCACTCACATCTTCTGCACTTCCAACCAAGTTTTGAAAAGAAATATGGAGGATGCCACACCACCATTCATTCAGCATGAATATGGCAAGATGGTGGTGTACATCCAAAGTGGAGACAGTCACCTGTGCGCAATCTGCACTGCACAAGAGGCTGGAGCACCTGCACACCCATACAATCACCATTTCCAGCTGTCTAGTGCTAGACAGCTCCCCAACAGCACATAGACATTAGGGACTGCTTTTCCAAAACAACTTGGTGGAGCTCCAGAGCATAAACTCTGAATCTTGGACTTCATCCTGGCAGCCAAAATTAAAATGCAAAATATGCATAAAGTATTTAATTTTATTAAGAGTGTTAAGTCCTTCTCAGTATGCTGTAAACTGCCCTTGACCAAGGACTGCAAGTAGGAAAATATTGACCAACTGTATCCATATCCTCTAAGTCTTAAGTGAGATGCCTGACCCCAGAATTGTTTATCTTTCCTCCAGAAAGCCACACACAACTGCACTCACTCTCAAATTCTGCATCTACACCAGAAAAAGCTAAATGCTTCTTTATATTTGACCCATGCATCCAGCAGGGTCAGTTTTGAGAAAAAAAACATACAAAATATTAGCCAATATTAGTCACATGAAATATTAGCCAAGAAAGGCTGCCATTTGCAATCACTATTTAGCATTTGCTATTTATGGTGACATGACAACCAGCCAACCTGAATTCACTGAACAATAACCAGGAGGAAACCAGCATCTCTGCAAGAGAAACTAGAAGAAACAAAGGCAAATGAAAACTAAATAGAAAGTAGCTTGAGTAAGACTACAGGAGAAACTGTCCACGTTTTCTGTATAATGCTAACAGATGCAGACTTAGGTTTATGACTAGAGGTGCTATATCATGCTCCTGTGTGTACCAGTAAAAGTCAGTCACAACAAAATCTTTTTTCATTATTAAAAGGTTAAAGAAAATTACATGTTTACTCCACCACACCTTTTTCATTACACATTCTGTGGAATAGCTTGGTTGATTGTAGGAAACAACATCCTCAATACTAGCTCCCTTGTTCAGTAATATACGATACCAGTTACTGCTGTATATGTGTGCTGCTCACACATAACATACTTGTGCCATTATATATCAATTGCTATTATAGAATATTTCCATTATACTTAATTACTGTTACAGGATATTTGCATTATACTTATCCTTAAGCATTCAGAATAATTTACTACAATTTTACTATTCATTTGAAAGTTCAACATGTTTTGTTTTACTGAAAATTACTGAAAAAAATTAAAATTGAGCTTTTAAAAAAAGTTTTCCTATGTACAATTTTATATTCTTTAAAGTGACACCATTCACAGAGGAAAGCTGTTCTCCACAGGCAATACCACAAACATAATGTGACAAAAATATGAAGTTAAACATATTAGTTGATATATGTAAACATTTATATAAGATCAAGGGGTTTAGATTTTAAGGGTGTGACATAACAAAAGCACCAGTTCAGAGATCAGAAGTTAGGAGCAAATTCTATGCTCCCTCCCACAGATGGGTATTTTCCTTCTGCACACAGAAAAACAACTCTGCAACATGAAGAGTCAGGGCATTTTTTCCCATCATTGTCATGTATTTTTAACTCAGTAAAATAATTTTTCTAATTCACCAAGTTACTTGGTATTTATTTTAAACACGAGAAAGAACCACATCAAAAACATGCAGTTCGTATTTCACTGTAAATATGGAAAAGGAGGTTGCAGAAGACTAAGCTGTATTTCAATGCTCTCCAAACATTTAACAAGACTGATTAACTAAACTTTTCTTTAATCATGTGACAGTACAGAAGATACTGCATATTACATATGAAAAGTATTTGAATGAATACAAACTTACTTGATAATAAATTTCAAATCCTGTTTTGTCAAATTCTCTTTTCTGGCTTAATATTACATTACTTAAGATTTGTAATAACTTGAATAATGTTTTTTGAAAAGATGAAATAAAAGCACTGTGAGTGCAAATGTTTTATAATACTGATTATTTTAAATACTGCAGTAAAGATATTTCAAGGCTGAATAAATAATCAACTCTGCATGACAGTACTCAACCAGTATGATGTTCTTAGCTTGAAACAGTTCTAACACGTGCCAAGGACCTTGATTTAGAAGTATTAAATACATGCGCAAACAAAATAAAGGAACCTCCCCAAAAATGAAAACGCATAAATCAAGCATCTACATATTAAAAACTGTACAAATACCTCTTCAGATGCTGTTCCAGTTCCAAGAATAACACTTTCATGATTATTTGGTCAGGCACTTGTTTCTGGAGAAGTGCCACTTTCATTGATGTATCTATTTAGTACCTGCTGATTAGTTTCCCCCAGTTGGAGGGTCAGAAGAAATACCTCTTAATCCTTGGTGGCTGTAAGATTAGCATTAGCATTCCACTATTAACTACAGATCCTGAATTCTGCAGCACTTTAAAGAATCGCAAAGCCTTGCCCGTTAAAGATTATCCACTTGCATCAATTCAAAGTTTGCTGAGTTTAATACTGGTTGATCATGATCAAGAAAAACAAGAACGGCAAACAGTGACACCACGGATCCTGAGGTCACATGGTGTTCTGTTACATAAAGCATCAAAAGAGATTAAAATCTTCATGATTACGTTTTCAAATCTCAAACAAATGCATCTTCTCTCAGCAGTGCCAAATTCGCCAACTCTGAAGCTGATTCAGCCTGCTCCCACTTTTTGTGAAGTATGTGTTAATCACTACAAGTAACTAATTCTGCTTAGATAAAGGCAGCACAAGTTGTACTGCTTCTTAAATCAAAGTTCTAAGACTTAATGGCAATTTTAATTAGACACAAAAGTGACAGTAGCCTGTTTGCCAGAAAATATTTTACACAGACAAATCCTGTCCGTCACTGCTACTTTAAAAAGAACTAGTGATGAGAGTTGGAGACATGTATCTAGTTAGTCAGATAAAGATAGCAACTCATCATGTATCAAGCCAAAATTCAATCAAATACTGCATATTCTTCCTCACAGAAACACAGATTGCCACGAGGAAGTTCTGGTGCATTGTAGTAACTCTCGGCCATGTAACTATGAGCCTATATGCATAGATACCATCACCCAACATTGCTTCAGTGGAAGCATTTTCCCTCCTTGACCCTGTTCAATGTTTTTCAGTGGGAAGAGAAGTTGACTGCCCACAGTACATTGTAGAAAAGCAAAGAAGATTAATTTCCTTACTCCACAGACAAGCTTCAGAGTGAGAGAGAGCCCCTCACCACAGAAACAGCCAGCCACTTGCAGTATGTGTGCAGGAACTCCCACCACACCAGACAGGTTGGGCATTGATTGCAATGGTTACATCTTTCCATCAGACCAAGACCACACAAATGCAGAGACAAAACCAGGAACCCAAACTAGCAAATGGTACTTGGGTTTACTGCTGGCTGCTAAAGTGATGCCAGATGTGTCTCCTGAAGTAGATTTGCCTTGCAATAATATATTGGAAAGAAGCCAAATGGAAGGGTTGAACAAGTTCTTAGAATCGTAGAATTATTTGGGTTGGAAGGGTTAAAAACCATCTAGTTCCAACCCCCTGCCATGGGCAGGGACACCTTCCACTAGACCAGGTTGCTCAAAACCCTATCCAACTTGACCTTGAACATTGCCAGGGATAAGGCATCCACAGACCCTCTGGGCCTCCTGTGCCAGTGTCTCACCATCCTCACAGTAAAGAATTTCTTCCTGTTATCTAATCTAAACCTGCCCTCTGTCAGCTGGCTCAGAGCATGGCCATATATTATTTACCTGCACTTCTGTTGTACCTTGCCAAGGCGGTGAAGAGGTGATTGATGGTAAGAGAAGCAGGTATTACACAATAAAAAAGAAAGGGGTCTGGCTTGGGTGAGGAAGGGAGAGTTAAAACCAGCTCTACTTAGAGCCAAGAAGTCTGCCATCACACACAAGGAATATTTTCTTTAGGAGGTCGTGAGGAAGCAAAGAAAAGAAAAAATGCAAATTGTTTTCCCTTGGAAATGAGGGGTGCAGTGGGATTAGTTCCTCATTCCCAAAGCCTAGAGGGAAATCAGATAATTTAAATGGAGCTTCAGATGTGCTAACTGTGAAGGAGGGCAGACTATTTCCAAAAGGTCTTCCCAGATCCTTGTACGCCTGTCTTACAAGGACAGAGCATAATGTTCCTCTTAAGGCACACCAAGGAGTTGAAGCTACACTTTACAATAAATGTTTATCTTACTACATCAAGTCCATCTTTCAGCACAGCACGGGAATGGGTAACAGTCAAGGCTGATTTTAGCATTCTCCTCTGGCTCCCACTGAAAAGGCACAGAGGTGGGACCACTCAGATGGTGGAGCAGTTTTGTTCCTGGGTCTTGGTCCTTGGAGAAGAGGCAGATTGGTATAACAGCCCTGAAAGAGGGATGTTTACTCTGAAAGTACAGCTACTCTTTAAAGCTTCAAGTGGGTACAATCACATATAAGAGGGAGGTGAATCAAAGTCAACAGGCTTCAATGGATAATAAACAAGGAACAAAGGAAACAGCACTCACACCAATAAACAATTACTAAGAAAGTCTGATCCAGTATTACTGAGTAACTTCAGTATTCCAAATGAAATATTACCTACAGCCTGGAATCTTGCTTATTTTAAATAGCTAAAGCATCAAGCTGTCTAGAAGAATGCTCAAAACCAATTCCAAAAAGTTGAACCAAACCAGAAATTTTACTTTGAACGGCATCCTTGTATATCCTTCCAGAGTTGGAGGCTTGGTACAGCAGTAACTCCTAATGAATCCTGCTGGTTACACAATCCCATATATCAGATATGCTACAACCTCCATCAGACATTGTACACAGCTGAACCATGGCAGTCAGGCTCAGCTAAGTCTCTGTCCCACAGAACTGCACCAAGAGAGCTGATAGATTTTAAGATGCCATTCCTCTAACCCTGTTTAACTTCCTTCTTGCCATCTCTGTTGCCTGTAAAGCTGTACAGTCAACACTAGTTAGAAGAACGATCTTTCTCCATACCTGCTGTGCATACAGTACATGCACTGGTCACAGGTGTTTTCCAGGATGCCTGAAACTATGAACACACACTGACATATGTTTGAGTGGGAAAGGGATAAAAGCAGTGTCATTAACCTTTTAGTCTTTACTCTCTCCTCTCCTATTCCGAGATGCCCTCTGAACAGGAGCTCCATCATGCTAGCAGCTGTGTCATGAGAGTTAAAAACAGGGTCCAGTAAGTTGTGCACATCTGACTAATACACCACTCAGCTCCACAGCTGTTCTGACTCAAATATGGGTTTCCCATATAGCCAGAAATATCACTAACTACTAGATTATTTGGGGGGGGCAGGTGGGGGTGGTGGTAGGAATTTCTTAAGAGACATAAACACAAATAAAAAGATACTGCTGCAAATAGTTATCTTTGCAGAACCCCTTTAATGAATTTCTGCTAAAATTATTATAATTTGCGCTGCTTATTAGAAGAAGCCACATCAGAGTCAGTTTGAAAGTGAGAAGCAAATATATACACACCCAAGCCTGTATGATGCAGGGCTATAGCAGATATGCAGCTGCTTCATTCTGCAAAGCAGCAAGTTTGGTGCTGAGCCCACAAAGAAAAGCCACAGGTAGCTCCATCTCTAGTAACACCAATCACCTTTTCCTCATGCTTCAGCCCCAGTTCTGGTGATGACTTTACAGTAAGGCAACACTCACAGACTTCATTTGATGCTACTTCTTTAGCTATGTCAAGGAAAATGGTTTCTATACTACTGATCTAAAAGCACCTGATTCAAATTAATCAACTTTTTATTTGGGGAGTGGTTGTGCCCCAGAGGAATCTTTATCAATTCCATTTCTCACCTTCATGAAAGACAGCAAAGGATATGGTTTGTCAGTTACCAGACTGAAAACAAATTAAAGTGAAAACATAACTGCTTCAGAGGCGGGTATTCTGATAATTACATAATTTTTCTCATAAGCATTTCCCATAAATTTGACAAAGTTGGTTCCAGTGCATTCAAGTAATTAAAAGCATTACTCAGTTATGTGTAAGTCAACAACTTACAGGTCATAGAAACCACAAAGAAATTGTAAACCAACTGGATTAACTAAGAGATTGAATATTTTTATTGCTTCAAAAAATAGCCTCTAGCTGCAACTGAAAAACGCCAGAAGTACAAGGATCTTCGCTCTTCTCCTGTCACATTCTAGAGTTCAGCATCAAGCTATGCTTTCTTTCCTTTGTCCTGAACTATCCTAGCTCTTATATAAAGTGACAGATTGTGCACAGATGAATTATCACTTTGGGTACATGAGAATGTCAGATACAGGCAAATTTTAACATTTAATGAATCAAAAAACAAGATTTCATGCATAAGAACATCAGGGTACCTAGGTTCTCCCCTACCCATAGCTCTCATGTCCAAAGGGGAGGAGGGAGCCTATTTCAAGATTCTTGATTTGTGGTACTCCTTGACAGTTTTTCTTTAAAAAAAAAAAACCACTAAAAACTACATCAGCCCAAGTTTAAATCTAACCTGTAAGTGAATGAATCTGGCATTCATCCAGCAGAATTTACTGTTAATGTCAATCTGAATAAAGTGTAGCACTTCAGCCCACATTCCTCAGCATGTTACACATCACTGATTGAGCTGCCATATCTTCATGGCGTAAACATTTAGTAGGTTCACTTTCCATGTTCTATAGAGGACTTCCGACACTGTTTGAATAATGCAGACTTCACCATAAGACAAAGCAGAAAATAAAACCAACCTTTACACTACAGACATAAACCGCCCTACGGTAACAGGCATAAATTTTGACGTGATGCAACAAACTAAGAATAAATAAATTCAGATGTGCCTATGATTGCTTGATAAAGCACGAAATATACCAGACATTCAAGCTCTTCTGGAGACTTTAAAGTTACAAACATGCAATCCTTAAGATACTTAGAGGTTAAAAAATACTTTACAAATACAGCGAAGAAACCTTTATATGAAGTTACAGTGCTTACTGTTATGGGAGATATCCCATACTTCATTTGCATCCTAACCTACAGGATTTTTAATGCCTAGCAGCCTCCTATTTTAAATCAATCCTTATGGAGCGCTTTGGCACAGGGTTTTGCAAGGCTGCTAGTCAGCGACAGCAGCACACAAAAACTAAAACTGACTTCAGAAAATATCAGAACCCATGAGTAAAGCAATGCATGCCAGATTATCAAAGGAAATAGTTTTCATGACAAGAAAAGATAAAAAGCACAAAAAAAAAACCTGTAAAAAGACATCTTTGCTGTAGTGAAAACCAAAGCACTGAAGTGAAAGACAAGAACATGGACAACAAACTGGGAAGTATCACATTCCCAAATGCTAGCAGCAAAAATCACTGCTGCATTTTTGCTATCTTCATATTTTGAATGACTATAATGAAGTGCAGTTAGAGAAGACAGCTTTCAGTCCATCATTAGGCAATTAAAAAAGTTTTTAGCTATTTACATCCTAATTGAACATCTGAGGAATTTTCTTATACAGCCTTCATAGTCATCACCAAGTGATACCAAAGGTATGGGTTTCAGTTACACAGAGATAAGCACTACATTTGCACATGTTTAGCCAGTTAGTTTACACTCTATTTTTATTTTCATCTTGGCACCCCTATATATACTGCTGGAAAGCAAATCCTCCCTGTGTGAAAGAGCAAGAAGCACATACGGGGAAGATCTCACTGGATTGAAACATCCATTTAGCCTGGGAGTCACTTCTGGGCATGGCCAGAGGCAGATATTTAGGCAAGAACCCAAAACCACAAGCAGATAAATGCAACTTTCCTACAGTATCCTCCATCCTGCCAGCAACCAGCAGCTTGAGGAGTTCCTGCACAAGAAAAAATAACTTAGTGTTTAATGATGCAAGAGATTTTTTTTTAATAACTGGTCCATTTATTTTCCTTTCAAGAAATTACTTACATCACATAGTTCTGAAGTTTTCTTAAAATTCTGGCTGGTTAATTTAATTACCCAGGGAAGAGACATTTTTTAAATTATCAAATATGAAGCATCAATCACCCTTGGCTTCTAAAGAGATATGATTTTGAATCTCAAGGTCAGTCCTGATTTAAGAACACAACACCCTTGCCATCTGCAAGTGAGGGCTTTACATTCCACTAACTGAAAGTCACTGAACTTCTGTCATTTAATCATACAGAAGAGCAAGTGTCACCAAAGCATATTCAAACTGTGAAGCTCTGTTAGCATTGATACTGAACACACACTGCCAGTTGGAATAGTTACCAGTTATTGCTTTTTGTACTGTAGAGATGAGTAAAATCAGATTAAGCCTACAGGGGACAAGCCCAGTAGCTCTACAAGTAAGGCACGACTCTACCTTGGTTATGCTTTGTTATCCTAGTCTAAAGTGAGTGCTCCTTTCCTTTCTGTAGTACCTGTGAAACACAAACCAGCAGAATCTCTGATTAACAAGAAGCCTGATGAATGTGAACTAGCACAGCACCTAACAGCAGCTCAGCATTTTTTGCTGCAAGGGTTTGACAATTTATCTTGCATGTTACATCAGCTGAATACAGAATTTAAAATGAAGAATTTGCAGAAATTCAGCCAGACTGGAGGGGAAGGAACCCTGCCCTGCAAAACACGTCGGCATTTAACTTAAGCACACAAGAGAGAACTTGAGAATACAATGAAGTTGTATTTGCCAGTCATACAATCCATGAAATAGAGCCTCACAGTTTCAACTGACAAATGCACCATGAAGAAAGACTCAGAGCTTCCCATTGAAAAGGGCCATCCAAAACCTCCACAGGAAAATTGCAGACTAAATCTCTGTCCTGCTCAAACTTCCAAACTGAGACTCATTACTAGATGTGAGCTAATAGGAACCAGTTAAAGCTATGCTTATGATATTCTTCCTCAGTAATACTGGAGCGTTATGAAACTAAATTACAGCAGACATTCCTCAAGCATTGGTGACATCCATATTAAAGGAGCAAATGAAAGATTTAGAATAATGTAGTTCTAACCATTATCAAGATAGGAAAATCTAGGGGAAGACAGCTGTAGACTCTTCCTTTATTTCAGATTTCAGAGAGCAGCCTGTACTCAAGCAGCAGTTCAGGCCCAATAAGCTTTGGGAGCCATAAGGCTACCGTCTTATTTTTAATAAGTCAGCCTGTTTAAAAAAGGAGGCAAGTAGAACATCCCCTCAGAGACACTACAAAAGCACCAATTCATAGAGGAATAACCAAGCCCTTTTGGTATCATGAGCACAGCAGTTTTAACATCACCCTCACTGCCCTAAGCAAGCTGCAGAGACCAGAGGGACTGGGGTTCTCTCTGCTATGCCAAGTATTTTCCCACGGAAAGGAACAACACTTTGTTATCCTGCCTCTCTTCCTTCAATTAGGTCAGAAATTCTGCAAGGCAAGATCTGGCTGAAAAGTGATTCTCTGAAGTTTAAACCAGAATAAAGCATTCCATTAACACATCACTTCCCAAAAGAAGGCCACTCCACCAAGCCAAGCATTTTGGAACCACCCGGACCACCCTAGGACCTCTCATGAGCAGCACAAGGCAAGTGCTGTGCATGCAGAAGAAAGAAGGGTGTAGCTTGCTGCTGAAACTGAAACTTCACAGCCTGACAAGTGTTCTGTGTGTTACCTGTTCTTGTACAAATGATTTTCATCGTGCTGTGAAACCTACTGAAATGCTTAAAAGAGATTTGACAGGAAAACAGCATCAACGAAGTAAATATCACAGGGAGCAAACTAAATACCTTGCCATTTTGAGACACTGATACCACACAGGTCTTTTCCTGTAATGAATCCCATCAGTGGCCCACCAGGAATGATTAAGCTACATTAGGTTCAAGTGCCAACAACACCCTAACATTAAGCATTAGCTCCTTTAGCAGGCATTGGAAGACAGCACTAGTGCTACACTTCATTATTTTTACTGTGAACATTTAACTCGTACATTGTGTCTATTTTGGTGTATTTCTAAACTGACTGTCTTTGCCAATGTTTATTTCAGAAAAGACTCAAAGTCATCACCTTCAGTTTTCTTATCTGGCTATGTAACAACAGCCAGCAATTCTGAAATTAGCTGCTTCTGACAAAGCATTTTCTTCAGAGACCTTCTGAAAATATTTTGATTTCTTCCCTTATCAGTCCAATGCACAGTATGTGACAACATTTCAGATGTGCTGAAATGCCCCTCAAGCCAGAAACTGGGACTTCAGTTCTACAGCCAGTAATTATCAGTGATTTTCTTGAATTGAATTGCTGTAATCAGGTGAGCAAAAAGCTATGAAGGTTATTTGGGAGACCAAAATAAGCACTTGGAAGAGTATCATTGCATCTCAGAAGAAGAGAGATTATTTTTATATAAACTGCAATTGAGACTGAAAAATGTATTTATAATGAAATTAAAAATTAAATAACAGAACCACAGAAAACCATCAAACTACAGATTTGGAAACTAGAAAAACATGTCAGTGAACTAAAGAGAGCTGTAACAGTAAGAAGCAAAGATTAGAAATAAAAAGGCAAGTGGAAGCTGGGAAGAAAGAAAAAGTAATCAGGGCAAGCCGAACAGTTAGGAGAGCATTAAAGAGAGAAGGGTCAGGAACTGCATGAGGGAGTGAAGAGGATAAAGGAATTATTGGCTAAAAATATACAAAAGAAAGGTAACAGCAGATGTTATTTTTTTTGGTACATTTAATACAACATCTGAAAAACAGAAGAGCATTTCTGGAAATGCCGTACTTGTCAAGGAAAAAAAAGAAATCTAGGAAGGGAAAACTCAAGAAATCTACAGCAAGTAGCTGCCAAAGCCCTGCAGTTTCTCTTGGCAGAACAGCACTTCCACTGATAAACCAATGCCATGGGATCACAGTCTTATGATGACAACTTTTAGAAAAGAGGAAGAAAAAGGGAAAAAAATTTAGAAGTTTCAGACTCTCAAGCTCCCTTTTCCACGTACATGAGCAAAAACATCCAGCCTGTGATGACTCCTTAGTTCATGCTCCAAATACAGTGTACTAGAGAAATGCTTTAACCTAAAGTATCAGAAGTAAACCAGTTACTTTAGCCAACACCCCTACATAGCTCATCTTACCACTCTGGAAAGGGCTAAGGTGACGAAGCTAGGGTAGCTCCTTCCAAAATGACGCATCCAGCCCTGAACCGTGCTGTCCTGCCTTTTGCAGCCGTGCACCAAAGCGCCTCCAGCACGCAGGATGTCCTGCCAGGAGCAGTGCAGCTCAGCCACGCACCAGCAGCCCCTGTAGCCAGCACAGCAGCTGCCCTTCAGTGCAGGTTGGTTAAACACCATTCAAAGCTGAAACCCAGCCTACATCCATCTTTCCACTATCACAACTGATTTGGTCACCGCATGTATGAGGGTTTTTTAGGAGAGCAGCAGTCCTGTGCGAGCTCTGAACAATATGCCGCTATTTTCACTCCTCTTTGGAGCACAGACATTTGGAGTGGGAAGGACAGATGGATGGGTGCAACGCCAGTTTATTGACCTATATGCATTTCAGCTGTAGTTAACAATGGCTAACATTTCATATTGTTCACTGAAAAATGCACCAGAAGTGGCAAGGATGATGGGTTCTAAATGTATTCCAAAAACTCTCTGTACTTCTGGCTTCTGAATAGCAATTTATCAAGTTAAAAGAACCAAGAGTTTTGTTTCCAAGGCAGCTGGGGGGAGAAAAAAAAATCCAAACCAATCAAAGTTTATTATGTCACCCTTTGGTGAACAGTTCAATATCCCATTAAACCTCTGCAGTGATCCTTATCAGTACATACATACTGAGCTAAGCTCCAAGATGTAAGTAACCTGCTCAGCATTCATGGCCTTCCATTGACAAAGGCTGAACTTTACGTGTTTTAATAAAAGGCACGAATGCAGCTAACAAGACAAGTTGAATAACATTCCTTTACTCTCACTCCATTACACATATTCCACTATTGTATTTCACAACGGGCTCCAACTAACTGCCGTGAAAAGTTTGCCTACTTCATCCTGCCCACATGTTTTTGCCTTCTCCTTTTCACTGGATCTGAAGGAAAACCAAAAATTACCACCTGCTACTCCATGTGAACAACATAAAAGTGAAGGCAGAAATAAGTGACTGGCAGAGTGGGAAGAGTGAGACTGTATAAACATTTTTCTTTCTAGGCTGCTTTCCCCCTCCTTACACACATGACAACTCCATTATGCGCATAAGATCTCCCAGGAAACACCAGGATATACTACAGTCAGGATATACTACCACCAAAAAGCAAATACAAAATTTTGTCATTTTCTATATGGATATTTTACTGTTGTTAAGAGTGGGAGAGAAATAAGAAAGAGCAGATAAGGAAACAAATATTCCTGGCTAATTATCTTTTCTAAAGATGCACATCATGGCAGTAGCATTTCCCTTTCCCAGTCTACAACTGTGCAGCATATCTGGTTCAAGATTCATTGCACACTGCCAAGCAAAGGGCATGCTCAGTAAATATAGATACAAACAGACTGGTATTTACCTGTGTCAGAAGTTTATCAGAACAATTGAAGAACCACATTCCAATGAAGATAAGCAGGCAGGCAGAAATGACAGCAGAAAAGAGAGAAAAAAAATCTCAGTTATAAAGCTATCATATTAAGGGACACAGAACAGCAAGTAAAATTAACATTAAACCTGTTATTTCAGGGTCACTCAAGAAGTGACTAAATAACTTGTGCCTAGGAAGAGACAGGTATTGACACAGATAAAATATTATCCAATTATTTTATTCAAAAGTATTATTAGAGTCATGGATTTACCACATGTGACTGTGTGGACCATCCAAAGGCACCCTGCAAGGTAAGTGCACAGTTAAAAAAAGGTCTGCTCGCAAGCTTAGTAGAAGTAATTCACATATTGAGTATCAAGTAGTGTTTCTAAAGCTCACTTTAGCATAGACAAGGTTAGATGTCTAGAGGATAGCACCCAGGGTCACTGCCTTTTCTCCACTAATCACAGAAACGGCAGAATGAATATCCTGAACCAAGGTTAGAATCTATAAATATTCTTCCCTCCTATAAAGAAGACTTTTCAGTGGCCAGCATAAGCCAAAAGGAGAGCTCATAAAACAGACAAAGCATAAGCACACAAAACTCCCAAAATTATAAAAGAATTCTGGTACTTAAAGTCTACTATGCACAGCAACTGTTGGTACTATGACTTTACAAGGCTACTCAAACTGAGACCCTTACTGGAAAGGATCTTAGTAGCACCTTTTGTGTTCTTGTGCTTTGTGCTGGCTTCTGAGCCCATCCATTTCTCCGTTCCCACCTGTCCTGTATTCTTCTCTCTATTCTTTCAGGTACTATTTCCCTTTGGTTTACCAAACTGGCACATAGTAAACCTTCCAGGTGTTCTCCTTTCCCCTATTCCCAGAAGACACAATTGGCAATGGAGTTCCAAGCATGAGGGAAGCTGGGTAGGAAGATGGGTAGAAGCTGAAGGCAATGGATACCAAGCATACATAATTAATCTGAGCTGCAGATCTCTCAGTAGAGAATGCAGAGTCTTCTAGCACATCATGCTGTAAGGGAAGCTGAGAGCTACAGTACACACAAAAAGGTCAGACTGGCACCCTTAAAAAGCCAGAGATAACAAGATGAAAAAAGAAAAATAACTCCAAGGAGAAATCATTATATATTATCCTAAGCTGCATAGACTAACCTTGAAATAATTCTGGCTTCAGACATTTTTATATTTATTTCAACAACTCAAAAAGAGTGTTCAATATCTAGCAACTCCCATTGAAGATGAAAAAAATTGTTTTTTTTAAGATTTGAACCTTTGCTCAATTATACAGCAAGAACTATTACACAGTTAAGAAACTGGAACATTATCATCTTATTGCTGTTTTAGCATTTATCCCAGTTATCTTCTTGCCACCCCGAATTAAGAGAAAATTAGACAGTTTTCAGTCTCAAATTGCCACTTGTGCATAAAAGGAAGTTTTTACTAGGATTAAATGGTATTCCAGATTTTGTTTTTAAAGCAAGTGGTTACTCAGGCTGATTTGAAACTCTCTTCACCAGTTAAGTGCCTCTTTTTTTCCTCAAAGCCCCTGTTTTATAATAATTCAACTGCCTACAAAACACTCATTTCCACACAACAAGCATAAAAGACAAATAATCAATTTTTGCAACAAACACTTCTCTGTTTTATTTTACTTTTTCACTAATTTAGGGCAAGATGAAGCTGCCACTAATATCAACACTGCAAGCAGATATCTAAAATACAAATGCAGCTTAAAAAAAAACAAAAAACAAAGAAAAAAAAACCACAAAAAAACCCCACAAACCAAACAAAATCCCCCCAAAACAACAACAAGCCATCCTATGACTACATGCATAATGTAATGCTTAGAGAAAAGCAAAGAAGTCACACAGATTCTTAAAATTCCCATACAGCACACTGTGCCCAAAAAGCGGAATTAAAAATGCATAATGCTTGCTTGCATAACCAGAAATTCCTCACTCTCAGTGCAGAAAGGCTCAATGTTATCACCACCAACCTTGCCCCCAGAGGGCTCTTTATATGTAGAATTATCTGTAACAGTCACGCTGAGACAGAAAACCCTTCCCTGTTTATCACTGGGAACTCAAACAAGAAAGACATAAAGTGTAAATACAGGTCTAGACCATTCATTATTTTTCTCACAAGCTTCGTCCAATTTGGGAGTTGTTCAACCACTGCAATAATTAAAGATACCTTGAGAATATCATACCTGATTAAAATTTACTCTAATAGACCACACTGCTGACGCTGCAGACTCAGCTGAACACCACCCCACCCCAGCAGCTTTAAAACTTTTTCTGCCTTTCCTTGCCTCCTTTTGGGGTCCATGGGCTTGGAGAGGCAGATGCTTCTTTGGTCAGACACACAGCTATCTTGGAAAGGTCAGGCAAGCCCCTACTGACAGCTTTGCCCCAGAAGTCTAGCTCTAAACACCCTTTAAGTTAAAAGCTGAATCGAGGTGAAATTTAAACAGGAAATACCAGACCAGGCCTCTGCAGAATCAATCCGTAAGAAAGTGGAATAGTCATCGTGATACATACAAGCAAAAAGCAATCTTAACGTTATTAACTACCTCCATCAACCCCGTCCTCTCACGAAACCCATATATAAGGCCAGTAGAAAGCTCTGCCTAACTTACTGAGTTTATTTCACAACTATCATGTACAAACAGAATCTGCATTCTTGTGGGGCATCACTGTCCCTTGCCGGACCCACTCCTCACTATTCTTAACTACCGTTAGTTTGGCCACTTGCGGATTCAGCTTCACTTCCGACTGGTAGACAGGAGTCTTTTCCCCTGAGCACATTAACTCGGCACAGCTCGGAGCACCAGAGGCTGCTCCCGGCAGGTAAATACCGCTGGGATCGCTTATTTCAGGAATTAGCTGGACACAGCTCGGAGCAGGTGCCCGCGCCGCTGGGATCGGTTATTTCAGGACACCGCGGCCGCCCCGGCGCTGGGCAGCGATGCAGAGGAAGCGGTGGCTCAGCGGCGCCACCTGCCGGCCGCGCTCGCACCGCCGCTGCGAGCGAGAGCAGCCTCCGCAGCCGCGGTGTCCCC